>JARHVA010009498.1:0-267500 GCA_037957365.1 Torreya grandis | reverse complement strand
ATGAAAAGGCCTCTAACCCATTTCAATTCCTAGATTTGTCAACATCACATAGGAATTTATATAGTGCCAACCTATATAGTTTCTTGTTATAACAATAAATCTGAATCTCTTCTTTCCTTAGCTTGAATTCTTTTATTTTTCTCTTTCTACCTACTACTCCCTATAAACCATGCCTCACAGCGTTCTTCCTTCATCTTTTATTCTTCCGCATCCTCTTACTTGACATGAAATTCTCCTACATTCTCAAAAGACAAAACATTTTTAAAAATATGCATGCTAGGATAGCTCAACAGAACCCCCACTAAGCTATAGTCTACCACCTTTTCTCATGCAGTCCACAACCAAATCACATCATAATTTTTGTTAAGAATGATGGTTAACTGAAATGCACAAGTGATTAGAAAACCCAATAATATTGAAACTTCCCAATGACTCTTTATAATAATCATTATATATAATTTATAAAATATTCTTGCATTTTATCTTAAATCAAATTCATCATTGACTTCACTTAGGTTGTCCAAACCAACTAAATGACTAGTCACAATCACCAATATTATTCCATGTAATGTCAACCATCAACAAGTCAATTATCATAATAACTATATAACATGGGCAAAACAAATATGAATTTAAAATACTATTGTTGATTGTTACCAAGTCATCCAAATAAAATATTATGCATTTGACCTCATACTCATAAGTTAACCCTTTAGGTTTAAATAATAACCATAGGCTTTAACAAATAATTAAATAAACATAATGATGTTTATATAATTATTTCACAATGATATTATTCTATAATACCTTGTATTATGTTAATACTTAACAAAGAGCTTATAATTCATTGTCTTTTACAAGTTTATATTACTATTAAAATTGATAATAATAATCTTATAAATGTAAATAGTCACTTACAAAACTCAGCTAAGTAATAGCATCCATCGATTATTTATAACAAAGAATCCAAACATGCATTTTTAAATGAATGTTTACTATTTATAATATAGTGGTAAATCATGTTAAACTAGATAGGTATAAATTTATTAAAATAATTTACCAATAACATCAACAAATAGATTAGTAAAATCATGTAATCACATAAAATCATTTGAGAACTCAAAAAATCATAGCAAACATTTATACAAAAAACAAAACACACCATAACTATCTAACTCAAATAATTTATCACACAACATGATCTACTACTATGGTGTGTGTTTGGGTCTAAACCAAACAAATGTGGAAATACCTTGAAAAATGCATCATAGTCCTCTGAAGTTGCACTATCTTTAGAATATTGGTCCCATTAGACCTTGCAATATGACACTTATCTATTACTTAAACTAAGTTTGTGAGTGTTAATTATTCTGATTGGTTATACGATGACCACCCTAGGATCCAAAAGTTGTAAAGAATTCCAATCCAACATATATGAAGGATCAAAAACATACTTTTTAAGATAAGACACATGGAAGACATTATGTAAAAGATATATATTTGGTACCAATGAAAGCTTAGATGTTACAAGATTGATCACTTCTAAAACCTTAAAGGGGCCTACATATCTTGATGAAAGTTTTACAAATTTCTTGAATTTAATCAAGCTTTTTTAGGCTTAACCTACAAAAACACATTATCACCTACAAAAAATTGCCTATCCATTCTCTTCATATCAACATAAATTTTGTCTATCATTGGCCTTGGCCAACCTCTATCTAATTGTCCTAACTTGCTCTTCCATTTCTAAAAACATTTTAGGTCCAAAAACTACCATGTCTTCTAATATATCCCAATGAATTGATGTTCTACACCTCCTTTCATATACTGCCTTAAACAAAGCCATATTTAATGTTGATTGGTATGAGTTTTTGTAAGAAAAATTAACCAATGGAAGGTACTCCTCCCACTTGTATTGATGATCCATGTAATATATACAAATGTGATCTTCTAAACCTTGATTAAATCTCACTATCTATCCATCTATTTGTGGGTGATAAGCAGTGCTAAAATTAAACTACATATCCAAAGATGAATTTAGATTCAACCAAAACCTAGAATTTATCCTAAAATATCGATCCAAAATGATCTTCTCTATAAATCAATGTAATTGATACACCTCCTTTATGAATCTCTTCACAAGCATAAGTGTATCATCTATCAATTTGCCCAGTATGAAGTGGGATACCTTAGTTATTTTATCAACTACAACCAAGATCATATCATGTAAGCTCTATGATAATGGAAACCCATGGATGAAGTTCATTCTAATCACTACCAATTCAATTCTAGTATATCTTGTGGAGATAGTAGTCAGGTCAAATGCACATATTTAGATTTCACATGCTGATATTCTAAACAATAAGACACAAAATCCACTACATCATTCTTGATTCCTTTCTAAAAATAGAGTGGTCTAAGCTCAGCCATGATATTAGTTACTCTTGGATGTCTTGAATATGAGGTATTGCATAATTTTTGTAACACTATACTCCACAAATTCTTTATCAATCAAATACATCCTATCATTGTACCATAAAAGACCATCAATATATATCTTGTATCCTTTATACCTAAGATTTTAAACATTCTCAGATAATGCTTTCATAACCTAATCATAGAATTCATCTCTTGATGAGAATTTGATTACCTAATCTCAGAAAGTACTCTTGATAGTAGCCATGACTACTATGTACCTTCTTTGACTTAAATCATTAACCACTCTATTCTCCTTCACTTCGATATAATTAATATCAAAATCATAATTATATAATAAATCTAACCATCATATCTAATGAGCATTTATGTTTGGTTGGGTGAAGATGTACTTGAGTCTTAAGTTATTAGTCTTGAGCTCAAATGCTTTCCCCAACAAATAATGCCTCCAAACTTACAAAGCATGAACAATTGCCACAAGTTCTAGGATATGAAGGGCATAATTAACCTCATAAGGATTTAATTTCCTAACTCATATAATACCACTAATATATCTTGCATAAGAACTCCTCTAAGTCCATCCTTAGATTCATTGGTGATCATTCAGAATTAACCATTGAGATCAGGAACTCTAAACAAAAGTGTTGAAGTAAGCCACTTTTTTACTTCTCAAAAGGTTATCTCACACTTATCTGACTAGATGAAACTCTGATTCTTTTTCTAAATAGAGGTAATCATATTATCTATCTTAAAGAAATTTAGAATGAATTTTTTATAATATCTTCCTAATCTCATGAAACTCGTTATCTCATGCATATTCTTTAGTGCCATCCACTCTCTTGTGGCTCTTATATTTTTTGGATCCACTAAAATACCATATATAGAGATTATTATCCCAAATACTACACTTTATTTTATAAAAATTCATATTTATACAACTTATCATACAACTTATGCTTTTGCAAATGCGGTAAAACTAGTTCTAGATGTTGTAGGTCCTCTTCCTCATCTTTGGAATAAATGGGGATTTCATCTAGAAAGACCACAAAAAAATAATCTAGGTAGTCTCTAAATACATTGTTCATAAGGTTCATAAATTCTACTAGAGCATTTGTCAATCCAAATGGTAACATTATGAACTTGTAGTTCCCATATTGAGTTATAAACACTATTTTTAGAATATCATGTTCATGGAGTCTCAACTAATGATACCGTACTTTAAGACCAATCATTAAAATATTATTACTCCTCACATTTTATCAAAGATATCATCAATGTGTGGCAATGGATATATACTATTAATCATTAGTTTATTAAACATAATTTAATCTATACACATGTAAAGAGTGCCAACTTTATTCTTGATGAAGATAACTAGTGCACCCCATGGTGACACACTTGGTTGAATTAGCCCTTTTGACAACAACTCATAAATTTGTGCCTTTAACTCAACTAATTCAATGGTTATCATTCTATATGGTGTCTTAGATTGTGAATATGATCTAGATATGATACCAATCAAAAAATCAAACTCATTCTTGGGTGGTAATCTTGGTAATTCTTTTGGAAACACATCATGAAAGTTTATTTAAAAGGATAATCTTCAATAGATGGTGCATTAGACTCCTCCATCTTATTTATCTTAATGATAAATACCTAACATCCCTTCCTTTTAGCTTTTTTGAGTTGAATTACCTAAATCTATGTTAGCTTCAACTCCCTTTTCTCATCTTGAAGTTGTGTCTAATTTTTAAAATCATCTTGACACTTAACCTTATTCAGATAATAATCAACCTTAGATTTATGATTTTTAATCCAATTAAATCCTAAGATCACATCATATGATGTCAATGGTGCCCTAAAAATTTCCACTACTATAGTTAATTTAGGCAACATAATCTCTAATTCAATTAGACACTTGTCAACTTTGATCTAAGACTCAATCCCATATTGTACCAACCACACATTTACCATAACTCTAGCTTTTATAGAAAATTTACTAAGCATTCTAGGAGAAATAAAACATTATTTATCTCCCATATCAATCAAAATATAAATTGGATGATCGAAAAAAATATCTGATAGCTCTATGGGTGAAGCTTGATACTCAACCTGATGATTATCAATAGCTACATGAATCTGCTACTATAATGTACCTTGATAAGAAGCATAACCCTTATTCTTTAACTTGTCATGAGGACACTCTTAATCATAATGGTCACCTCCACATATGAACCAACCTCTAACTATTCTTTTCTTGTTAGACTACTGGTTTCCCTTGAAACCACCCTTGAAACCATTAACAAGTTTTATGTTCCCTAAACCACTATTGAACTTGGCATTCTAATTCTTGAATTGACTCTTGGAGTCTCCACTCGTTTACTTCTAGTTCTTCTTTTATAAAGTTGGTTTATAACTTCAAAACTTATTTTGAATGTATCTTTGACTTGGTCAAGTGATTTTAGTTTCTTCTCCTACATGAATGTCTTCTTGAACACCTAATCCATGGTAGATGGACCATGCACATAAATTTACAACCAATTTGGGGTTTTAATTCCATGATGAATTGCATAATTTTGAACCTCTCGTCTATTTGATATTGAGGTACATACTTAAGGAGCTTGGTGAATTGCTCCAAGTATTCATTCACCTGTAAATCACCTTTCTTAATATTCTAAAAATTTGTAATATTTTGATGGAAGTATACCTATGGAATACATTATGACCTAAATAGTGTCACAAACTATTTCCAAGTGGTGGTGGTTGATTCAAGGTTCATCTCAAGATTCTTATTTGCCCACCAAGTTACCACTTTACTAGTAAGCTGATAAGCTCCCCAATCTAATTTTTTGATTTTATAATAATTCATAATCTCAAAACATTTATCCATTTCTATTATCCATGCTTTAGATCCATCCACCAAAATAGTTCCATCAAATTTGGTTGAATTTACCTTTCTCATATCCCGTGCCAACTCTATAGCTACTCAAGCTCTCGCATCCTATGGCACTTCATCATATCTCTACTCTTGAAGATGTTCCTTTTCATTAAGGTGATATTTACGTTCCTCTTGAACATTTTCCTCTTTATGGCCATACACTTCATGTTCTAGGGCCATAATTGAATCCCTAGTCTCTTACATGGTTGTGAGGATTTGGTCCAACTTTGTAGCTTACTCAATGATAAATTGATTTGGATTAGTTAGGGGATTGATATTCAATGTACCCTCACCTCCTGGTCTATAATGCACCATTGTTATTCCTACATAATAGGAGAATAGATTTTCATTAGTGGACACATTAAGTCTTATAGTTTGAGCATCATCTCTGATACCATAATGTAATAACTCCATTGGGTTTTACTAGAATATAATATTTTTTTAAAATTAATTGCACATACTCATCTTACTAATTTTATCATAATAAATATAATTAGTGATTTTTAACTAACTACATTCATTTAGTTAAACCTAAGGTTTATAGATAATCCACTTAGCTAAGGATCACCATGAACATATATAACAATCATGAAAATTACTAAATAAAAAATAAATATAACATCTAATTTATTAATGAAATAATATAATTTTAGCAATGATTGATAAAACATTACAACAACTAATTTATAAGTACAATGAATAAATATTACAATTTTTAGTAATAAATAATATCATAAATAATAATACATGATACAAAGCTCCATGGAGCATGAGTCCATGACTCAAGTATCAATCTATAATCTCAAGTGTAGTACTCCAACTAAGAGGGAGACCATCATCTAAGTGATTTTACACACCAAACATGGGCCATAGATCCTTCACACTATCTCCCAACAAGGAAATGGCTTTCTCTTCATATATGGGTAGATAATGACGGTGCAAGAATCTAGAGTGACAAATTAGAACATGTATGTTGTAGATATCTAAAATATTATGTGTACCATTAATAAATTCATTATAATATGGCATCATATAAATATGAATACTATATCAATAAATGAAATGATAATGTTTAATTATAAACATTACTTTGGCCAGAGATTTAAATAATTAATGATTTCTATGATCAGTCAATTTTATACACACCACTCAGTCAAATTACACCTCATCTTGCATTGATGGAGCTAATTAAGGAATTAGAATCTTTCCAGTGCTTATTTAGATTCATGAATGTGAGATTTGGTTAAAATATATAAAAATAATAGATTCAATCAAAATATTTCCCTTTAACTCATAAAAATATGCTAACTACAAACATATCACATACACACATTTAATCTGTCAAATGTAATACAATGAATCTATAACATCTAGTCTACTACTAAATAATAAATAAAATCGCAAAATAGTCCTTAATATAACATATCATCTGGGTAATTATTTTTTTAGATTTTCAGTTACTTTAATCTTAAATCAAATTATAATTCTATTTCATCCTTGAAATAAACATAATAACATAGGCTTATTTAATTATTCATATTCCACATATATAACAAAAGTTAGTCCAAAAACATCTTAATATGATCTATATTTAAAATTCATAATAATTTATTTTAATTTTTTATTTAAAGATTAAAATATCTACAAGTACCCATTTTCCTTGTTATGATAATAATGTTTTCAAGCTATCTCTCAACAAGGAAATCACTCTTCCTTCATAGATGGGTAGATAATGACGATGCAAGAATCTAGAGTGATAAATTAGAACCTGTGTTGTAAATATCTAAAACATTGTGTACCATAAATAAATTCATTATAACATGGTATCCCACAAATATGAAAACTATATCAACAAATGAAATGACAATTTTAACTATAAATATTACTTTGGTTAAAACTTTAAATATTTAATGATCTCTAAGATTGGTCAATTTCATACATACCACTCAATCATATTACACCTCATCTTGCATTGATAGAACTAATTAAGCTATTAAAATCCTTCCATTGCTCATTTAGAGTCATGAATGTGATATTCGATTAAAATATATAAAAAAAACTAATAGATTCATTTGAAATATTTCCCTTTTGCTGATAAAAATATGCTAAGTATAGAAATAACCCATACACACATTAAATATGTCAAATGTAATGCAATGAATCTATAATATCTAGTTTATTACTGAATAATAAATAGAATCCAAAAATATTCCTTGATATAACATATCATTTGGGTAATGATTTATCTAGACTACCAGTTAATTTAATCATAAAGCAAATTATAATGTGATTTCATCCCTGAAACAAACATTATAACATAAGCTTATTTAATTGTTCATATTTCACATATATAACAAAAGCTATTCCAAAAACATCTTAATATGCTCTATATTTAAAATTCATAATAACTTGTTTTAATTCTTTATTTAAACATTAAAATGTCTACAAGCACCCATTTTCCTTGTTATGGTAATAATATTTTAAGCATATCTTAGCTATTAATAGATATATATGTATGTATGTATGTACAATATAAATTTGTGTGTGTGTGTGTGTGTGTACACACACAAACACACATTTATAATCATTTCTAGATTTATTAAATAATCAAACAAACATATAACGTATACCATGTATATTTATTATTCTTATAACTCTCAAGTATGATTTTAATACAATAAAAATAATTTATTGTATATAATTTACTCTAAGAAGACATCCACTATCAAATGTCTTAGAGTATTTCAACTAAAAAAATATTTCCAAAGCCCTTTTATAAACTAGATAAATCCCAATTTAATTTTTTAACTAAAAACACATTGATTTTTATGTGAATTAGCATTCATACATAACCAACCATTTATACCAATTCCATTTATTTAAATTACTCAAATCCATCGAATCATATAAATTTTTGAATTCCTTGCATATAAATATGATCAAAGACACACACAATCATTTTATATCAAACATTGAGAATTATGTGACTATGTATCTCAATCCTAAAATTTACACAGTCCACAAAATGGTAAAGTTGATAACCAATAACTAATACATATTTATTATGCTATCTAAGTCAATTTCCATAGATATTTATAAAACATCTAAAATTAATAATTTATTCCTATGTCTTAGAATTACATATTTCTTATACAAGTAAATATGTAGTCGAATGCTTAAACATAGTCTAGCCTTAATGTATACACAAATGATATCCAACAAATTCAATTGAGAAACATAATTCAACCAGGATAATGTACTACTTAACTAAAAATCTATTGTTGGATTCCTTACCAGGTTCAAGAATTCCTATGTTTAAGACTTGACCAAAATAACCCAAAATTTGAATATATTACATAGTATATTTCTACAGACTTTTATAAATGTCATTATGTATGTATACCATACTTGAATTCATAAAAATTGTGTTAAATATTTTCTAACATAATTTAAATATAAGCTTAACCTTCTAATTATTTATTTGTATCTCTGTATCTATATATATTTGTGTGTGTGTGTGTGTGTACATATATATATATATATATATATATATATATATATATATATATATATATATATATATATATATTAGAATGTTAAAAACACACATAATGTATTTCACCCAAAAATCCCAATTAAGTATAAACACAGTCGAACCTCAAGTATCCCACATAGTATTTTACCTAAGTTGAGAATTAATCTTATATCCTTAGACTGGTTCAATAATACTAAAACCAAATCATAAGACCCTAACGAAAATGCCTTAAAATGTAATAATCAATCAATGAATTCTTCAAGACTTATAAATTAAAAAAAATTAAAGATAGACCTTTCATAAAGGTATTTATAAACATGATGAACACCTACATCCCTACCCATTCCATTTGGGTTATGGGGTTTGATGTAGGATTTTTTGGATGGTTGAGCCATCCACAAGGCCCCCTTTATATTTTCCATTGTAATTTAAAAATAAATGAAAAACCCTTTAACCCATTTCAATTCCAAGACACATCAACATAACATAGGAATTTAAATACAATACCAACCTATATTAGTTTCTTATTATGCTAATAAAGATGAACATATTATTTCCTTAGCTTGAATTCCTTTATTTTTCTCTTTCTACTTGCTACTTCCATAAACCATGCCTCACAAGCTTCTTCCTTATTATTTTATTCTTCCCCATCCTCTTACATTCCATAAAATTATCCTTAATTCTTGGCAGATAAAACCCTTTAAAATTTATGCATGCCAGGATAGCTTAATAGAACCCCCACTAAGCTACAGTATGCCACCATTTCTCATGTTGTTTACAACTAACTCGTATCATGATTTTTGCTAAAAATTATGGTTAACTAAAATCAATGAGTGATTAGAAACTCTAATCATCTCAAAAAATTTCAATGAATTTATAATAATAATTATATATCTATTATAAAATATACATGCCTTTTATCTTAAATCAAATCCATCATCGACTTAACTTAGGCTATCCAAACCAACTAAATAACTAGTCACAATCAACAATATTATTCCATGTAATTTTGACCATAAACAAGTTAATTAACATAATGACTATGGAGAATGGGTAATACAAATATGAATTTAAAATATTATTGTTAATTGTTACCAAGTCATCCAAATCAAACATTATGCATTCTAGCTCAAACTGATAAGTTAACCCCTTAGGTTTAAATAATAACCATAGGCTTTAGTAAAGAATTCAACAAACACAATGACATTTATATAATTGTTTCACAATGATATTATTTTATAATACCTTGCATTAAGATAATATTTAACAAAGATATTATAATTGATTATGTCATTTACAGGTTTATATTACTATTAAAATTGATAATAGTAATCTTGTAAATGTAAATAGTCACTTATAAATTGACTCAGCTAAGTAGTGACATACATCGATTATTTATAACAAAGAATCCAAACAAGAATTTAAAAAAAAATATTTAGCTATATACAATATATTGGTAAATCATGTTAAAACAAATAGGTACAAATTATTAAATCAACTAACCAATAACATCAACAATAAATAGATTGGTAAAATCATGTAATCACATAAAATGATATGAGAAATCAAAAGATCAAAGCAAACATTTATATAGAAAATAAAGTATACCATAACCATCTAACTCAAATAATTTATCACACAACATTATATATTATTTTGGGATATGCATGGGTTTCTATTTTTTTATTATGTCATCCCCCAATGTCTCCATCTACACCACCCTTTCTGATGATGTTCTCCCTCCTTCATACTCTAAGGGATGGATCTGTCCTACATCCAACTCTTAACAATGAAGGTAGCTATCCTAAAACACAATTATATACATAATATAATGTTGTATAATTAATAAACATTATCATAATGTACAAATTGAAAATCAAAACTATCTCATAATAACCCAATAATGTAAATTAAACAACATATAACTATCCCATAATCAACATATGACATAAATCTTAATCAAACAATAGTTAATCAACTAATAACCATAATAATCTATTTATCAAATAGGTTTTATAGCTTAGAAAGAAATAAGGATGTGACACATGGAGAGATAAATACATTCATAAGCCAATACACATGTAAATCTATCTACTAATAAAATAGGAGTAAGAGTTATAGATACCTACCTAGAAGATGAACTGATCAAGTCTCAATATCTCCTTTGGCCAATGGTGCTTTGCAAGAGGTTATTTTGGTTTGTAATAATAACAAAGATATACCATTTCTAGGATACAAGACTTCTCCTAGACATCCATAATATTTTTCACACAAGACAAGATTTTTATCTAAAGGAAGTATGAAATCCTACGAAATGACTCCAGAAGTATAATGGTAGAAAAGTAGATAAAGAAGAACAAATGAATGATTCTATCTTTTGGAAATGGGGTGAAATATGTGATTATATAGCTCAATCTAACCCTAAATTCTTATGTAATTTTAGCCAATAGAGTAAACTTAGTTAACCTAGCTATTTAGGAAATATAATAGTTAGATCTAAGACTAAGTCGACTGGGCTGACTTAGTTTTATAACATGCTCAATTATTATAATAGTGTCAACCCATTTGACTATGTTTAGAGGATGGTAAAAAAAGGTTTGGATTATGTAAGGGATATATGAGGTGGTGAATTTCTTTTCAGAGTTTGTAAGGTATGTACCAATACTTAGGGAAATATATAGGAGGTACTTGTGCTAGTTGTAAGTGGTGGTATAGGGGGAAACAATCTTGTAAAGCACAAATGGTCTACCTACCCATTTCCTATTACACCTTTTAAGGCATGCACTCAAAGAGATTGAGACTCGATGGTTTCTTATAAGATAAAAATCATTAGTAATTGATAAAATTTAAAAATATTATGCATATAAATATGCCCCACTTGAATCTCATTATGTGTCACATAGTTACAACATACGATATTATTTTAGGAAATGAACACATCAACACATAACTCTGATCTAAGTAAATTATAGTAAGAAGTGAATAAGATAAATGAAAGGACACAATTTAAAAATACATGCTTTTACTTACCTTGGTGTTGTACACTATAAATAGAGTGAGAGAAATACTTAGGTGTCCAATGTAGGGAACATTAGGTGAATCTATAACATAAGTGAAAATTTGAATTTTTTTCAAATTATGAATGTAATATGTAGAAAAAAATCTCTACAACATCAGGATTCTAGAACATATTTTGGTTTAGAAAAAGATCTAATAGAAACAAATTCAAGTGAAAAATATAATTTGGGTGAAAATAATTGGTAATTAAATAATTTTAAATTGTAAATATAAATAGGTTTTAAATAATTCATTTTTTATTTTGTTATGATGATAAAATAAAGATTTGAGCGACCTAGTTGAGCACATAAATCAAGCATGGTGAGGAGGTGATAGATATGAAATGGAGGACACCTAATAGCCGCATCCAATGTAGCTTAGGTAGGTGGTGCACTAATTTTAAATTTATTTGGTAAATTTTTAATTAAAATTAAGCTAGGTATAAAAAATCAGGTATTAGGGAAAATTTAGGTAACAAAAATTTCCCTAGTAAATTTTTAGGTAAACTAAGAATAAAGTAGGATAATTGGTAGGAAAGGGTCATATCAATAAATGCTTGAGGCATTTATGGTAAATAGTTGAAAATTTTCCACTATTTTCAAATAGATTTAGCCTAACCAACTCAGTTTAAAAAAGTGAGAGCTAAGAAAGTGGTCGATTACATAACAAAGGGCCAACATAGTATTGATGGGGGTGGCTAACTATGTAGTAGAGGGCTGACTTAGTTAAAAAATGGATGGGGCCAATTTAGTGGATGCTAGCTAATTCAATATGTAATAGGGGCTAATGGAGTTTTTTAAATTGGGATGCCTCTATAGCAGAAGGGTGACGTAGTAGGTAAAGATAGGAAAAGGGCCAATTTAGTATAAAAGAGGTCAATTATGTTTATAGGAAAGGGTTGATTTCATAATAGAGGGCTAACATAGTTTGTAAATATGGGTGATAGTGTTGATTTAGTATAAAAAGGGATGACTGTGTAGGAAAAGGGGGGAAAATAGAAAATAGTAAGTAAAGGTTGATTAAGTAGTTAACTTTTAGTAATTTAATCATTTTAATAATGTATATTTATCATATTTATATCAAGATCTAATACATTATA
Organism: Torreya grandis; assembly: GCA_037957365.1. Classification (NCBI taxonomy): domain Eukaryota; kingdom Viridiplantae; phylum Streptophyta; class Pinopsida; order Cupressales; family Taxaceae; genus Torreya; species Torreya grandis. The sequence goes on along the minus strand of JARHVA010009498.1, from coordinate 254,435 downwards.
TGGTTTTTGGAAATTTACAAAGATGATAAAGATTTTGATGCTTGGTGGATGCATCTTGGTCACCAAATTTACTAGAGAGACTAATAGACGATGATCAAGTGTGACTAACCTCCTTGGGATTTGGAGGCATCATAGAGATGTGGAAGATTCTTCTCAATCTTGCTCTAGTCATCATGTTCCTAGGAGCATGGGATTGACTAACCAACATTTTATGATGAGAGGTGGATAGGGATGCTATAGAGGTGGGAATCACCTTGGAGGATGTCCATGATTTGATTAGAATTCCCATTGTTCAAAATCCTATTCTTTGTGATACATTGGAGGTTGAGGAGGAGAGGTGATCCCTAGATTGTTGGGTGACTAGATTAGATAATATTTAACCTAAATTATGGGTATACCTGGTTAATGTATATATCTCAATCATTATGGATATTTGGAAGGCTATGGTAGGACTTATATTAGTGCATGTGCTATGTCAATGGAAAGGTACCATTGTATGTGGTAGCCTTGTGTCATTCAATCTTAGATTAAGGTACTCTATATGATTTGGGTTTGGTTATTTGGGTGTATTTCATGGATGATATGTATGGTATGTTAACCCAGGGGTAGAATATTATGGGCCCCGTGATTTTATTAAGTAGTTATACATATGATAAGTTTCCTACATGCCTACCAACTAGGTTACCCTATGCTATGGATGACAGGATACCTTGGGTGTTGAGGTGGAAACATGATCATGCAATATATAATGTGCCCCATGCCATAACCTTATAAATAGTTACTCATGGGTAGATTGTATGGCAGCCCTATATTGATATTATATCTAGTTGGATGAATTTGACTACTATGGAAACTTGATTGGTATGTGTGCACAATACTCGGCACTATATATCATGGGTGGAACCAAATATTATAACTTATATACCTAGATAACTAGGCTTACCACATCTGATGAATCCATTAGTAGTGATTTCTTATTGGGCACAACATGCTAGGGATCTTATAAGTAGAAGTGGCATAGTAGTACCTATAGAGATACATGTCATTAGGCCTCATCGATTGAAAACTTGGGTGGGTAAGGCATACTAGTTGAGGTGGCTAGGATAGAGATATAGGATGTGATAGTGTTGGATGTAGTTGGTCATGATGTAGGTGAGGATATTATAAAGCTATAGTAGGGACTACAAATTCCACTATATCTACCACCATGGACACCTCAAACATGAAGGCACTATCAGAGGGAGAGGACATACAAGCTAGCAGTCATACATGGATATCCAATGATAAATGCTAGGCATAATTATTTTATAGAGAGATAGATGAGGAGAGGAACATGATGTGCACAAGTGGTGTTTCCAAGCTTTGTATTTCAATGAAGGCAGACCATAGTAGAGGTGCTCAATGGTTAGGCTGTTGGGGGATCATTGTTGGTGACACCAGTGTTGGTAGGTAATGCTTTAAGTTTTAATTTTTTGACATATGACTAGGTGCATAGTTGTTTATGTACTTGGTATGGATAGATGTTTTGGATATGTATGTATGTATGTATGAGATCTATTGTATGTTTGTTTTTTGTGTTTTATAGATATACCTGAGGAAGAGTTCAGATGGGGTGTCATGGTTCAAGTCACCCATCAAAATATTTTATATGGGATGTGTTTATTCCTAAAACTCTCACTTTTCATGGACAACCTTCTATGGGAAGCTTTACGGATGTGGCACTCAAATGTAATTTGTAAAGAAACCTTCAAGGTTTTAAAAGATGACTCTACATATTAATTTGGGGGAAAGGGGAAGGAATAAATATAAGATAAAATTGAAATTAACTAATTAAGGTAATGCAATTAGATATTTAAAGTATTTACCCATAATTTCATAAAATAGCTTCAAACTTTATAGACTATGAAAGGAACACATGCATGAATTCAAGTCTATAATGTAAAAAAGAACCAATACTATAGAAGTAGAGAATGGAAATAATAGACAACAATAAATATTCACTCAGCTTTACATAGAACACCACATCCCTTTCATTTGTGGTAGAAAACATCATACAAGAGGTGAAAAGGCACACTATACAATATTTGATCCTTCCTACGAGGGGTGCCTATTAAGATCTTCAAATGAAAGACAAAATAAATACTAGCTATTTCTATTCCAAAACTAGACTATTATAAAATGGCTTCTCTTTGATAATATCAAAAACAATTATTCATCTACCATCCCCTTACAAAAGAAAAGAGCTATGATTATATAGGCACAATAACCTCATGAGGAAATAACACCTGAGACCAGGCACTCACACTCATGATGAGGCCATTAAAACTAATTTAGGAGCTAATGTAATGTTATTTTTTACCCTTGTAGAGGGTTATTAAAGCTCTCTCCAACTAAGTGACACAATGGGAATAATCTCAAGCTGTGGGTATCTTATAGTGAGGTTGAACCTCTAGAAAAGGCCAGCTTCCTCTTGATGGATTGCCTAGACTAATGCTTCTACTTGTAAAAGGGTTAGAAAAGGGAATAGGGAACTAAGAGAGCTAAAAGGTGATTCAAAAAATTTAAACAAGACACTCACTAATGGTGGCCTTCAGACTTGAAATATTTTTTCTAGTTCAACCTAGATTGCATCTAGATCTTGGCTATATGTATTTGCCTGCATAGGTTTATAAAATCCTTTGATCTGATGTGTCTACCTATGTGGCATTATTTTTCATTATTTTTATCATATTTAAAGATATGTATATCTTAAATTAGGACATGTGTCACCATCTTGTGCCTCCTGGAACTTGATTTAATTTTCTCCATCAATATTTAGTTTGGGCTTCCAAAATTATGACACTTGGTAACCCCATATTCAATATGTGGATCCTAATACCAATATTCATCTAGTTATTACATTTGTGCCATGTGGTGGCATTTCATGTAACATAGCTCATTGAATTTTTGACCTCATATATACCTTCAATCTCCTCTACAAAGTTAAATGTGTGCCATCGATATTGATCTACTTGATCAAATAGACATCATTGATCCTTTAATTCATCATGATTATGCCACTTTTCAACCCCAATTTTAATCTAAGGATCCTATAGCTTGTATACCTTGTGCTCATTTTTGATCTTTATTTTCACGATTTAACTCACATCATTGATCTTGATAGTCTCACTAACTTGAGACATTGTCTACATATTATTGATATAAAATCCGATCAATCGAGATTTTAACACTTGGAAATTGTGCATTCACTCTTGATACCCTTTGAATATTTTTAAATTCAAATGGCTACTTTTTGTGGCTTTTATTTGACATCCCTAAGCATGTCTCTCGCTACTAGACCATCTTTGAAGGCTTATATCTTGAGATATAAAACTCATCAAGACACAAAATTTGTAAGAAATGATATTGGCATAAAAATACATTATTTCATGAAATATTTAAAATTTGGTTGAATTTATAAGTGTATTTATTAAATGCACAACCAAAATGACCTATCCATTCCTACATGATGTGCCATGATGATCTGGTTCTTCTAAGATTATGTTAATCATATTTGGACCCATCAAAGCTATGATAAACCTTTGAGACTTTATGAAAACCTACTTAATTCCCTTAGATGCCATGAACACCATGGAAACCTATTGGGTACTTTCATATTTAATTCTTGACCTACTTCCATACCTACTTCTCAAAAAATCAACAAATTCACCTTAAGACTTGCTTAAAGTGTTTCAAAAGCTTGCAAGTGACATGTGGTCCTCTTCTTCCACAATTTGATCATTCACCCAATATGAAATTCACTCAAATTTTTAGATCACAATTAGGGCCTCTAAGATACTCATCCATCTATGCAATGTTATATATGTAGGCCAAAATTGGTCAACATTTCTAGTGGCTCAACTAGGAAGTATGTTTGTTATGCTTGAGAAACTAAATTAGTTGCCCTTTTTGATCCATTGGGAATGGAGTCTCAAGTATTTCTTTCCCAACTGATGTGAATATTATACAATATTTCACCTTTCTAAAAACCTCCTCTTGAAGCAATAAGAACAACAAGAAAAAAAATGTACCCAATGCACTTATGGAAGGGAAACAAACAATTGAAAAGGATGTGCACAAGGCACTTAGAGAAAAACTTGAAAAAATACTCTAATATATACAAGGTTGTATCTTGCCAATGTCTTTATCCTAGGTCAAATAGGAAACATTTATCATCATTCACTTATAATAAACAAGGAAAAAACCTTATTCTTGAGGTGCTAGAATTGGTGAACCAAGCTTCTTGATTACCAATCTTCTTGATATGCTCTTCCATGGATGAAAAGGGATCAAAGAAATAAATAAGAATTCTAAGATTCAAACCAATCATCCATTAATGGAAAAAATAACATAAGCTCAGACTTACAAATAACTTGAAAACACCTTAAAAGAGGCAAGAAATAAGGACAATGGATATGGAATAATATCCTTCACAAAGCCATCATGCACAATATTACTAAACACTAGTTAAAGGCAAGAGATAGGTAAAGCATCATATTATTACATCAAGAGGTAGTTTTTAAAAAAATTTGATAGGGTCTTGCCTTATCCAATGAGAGTATTTTGCTCTTAAAAAATTAGAGAGTCCTTATGAGAGTCCAAAAATAAAGAGAGTGTACAATGGGAAATAAATGTAAGATATAGGAAAAAAGGGGGAGAGAGTAGGAACATGCCATCAAAACACCATTAATGAGCTACCACCACCCTTCAATACTCAACTACATTTTGATCAAATTAGGACTAGTCCTCGATTGATAAACTAACCTTTAGTTGTGCCAATAGTCTCTGAACCCTCTCATTAGCTGAAAAATACACTAGAACATTATAATATATTTTGAATATGATGAGTAATGATCCTTCCAAGGAGGAAAGATATTTAAGGATCTAAAAATAATTGAATGTTCCACCTATAATTTTTAGCCACCAAATCTCTCTCTTTGAACTTTTACACCACCCTCCACTTGTTTTCTTTGTAAGGAAAATTTTTTCATATCGATGGATCTGATAGATCCTTGACTATGTCTATTTTAAATGGATGTAGGTACCTGCTTAGCAAGGATTTAAATATGTCAAAATATTATATACTCCTCCATAATCCATTTATATCTACCCCTACTTTAAACCCTAAACCTAGGTCTACTATAGATGAAAACAAATCCCATTTATTGGTTTTCATATAGACTTCATGACCTCAATGAATATCTAACATGCCACATAGCTTCATTTATGGTCTCTATTAGTTCTAAATGGACCTATCCTATGTCTAAGTATCATAAATCTAAGAACTCATTTTACATGTAAATCTAATTTTAAGAATGATGAACACAGTAGTGAGACAACATTGTAACCTTAGAAAATAAGTCTTGTGGGTTCTAAATTTCCAACCTAGAGGTCTGAACTGAGCTTTAATGGTAGCCTTCAAACTTGAAATATTTGTTTTGGTTCAACATAGATTACATCTAGATCTTGGATCTATGCATTTACCTACTTGGGTCCTAAAAATACTTTGATATGACATGTATGCCTATGTGGCATTCTTTGCCATGCTTTTTATCATATTTAAATATATGACTATCATAAATTCAAATATGTGTCACTATCCTTTGCCTCTTAGAAATTGATTGAATTTGATCCATTGGTGTTTTATTCAAGTTTCCCAAATTATGACACTTAGTAACTCCACATTCAATCCATGGATCCTAGTACTAGTATTCATCTAGTTACCACTTTTATGCCACATGGTAGCCTCATATGTAATCTAGCTCATTGATATTTTGACCTCATGTGCACCATTGATATCATCTATAAGGTTGAACACATATTATTGATCTTAATATGATTTATAAAATGTGCACCATTGAGCCTTCAATTCATCATGACCATGCCACTTATCAACCCCATGTTTAATCCTAGGATCCTCTAACTTGTTGACCTTGTGCTCATCTTTGATATTTATTTATATGATTTATCTCACACCATTGATCTTGATGTTGCAATTTAATCAAGATATTATCCATGTGCCATTTATCTATGATATGATAAAGTAAGATTTTGACACTTGAAAATATTTCATTCACTCTCAAGATCCCTTAAAGATTTTTGAATTCAAATGACTACTTTCTATGGCTTTTATTTGATGTCATGGGGCACATCTCTATTTGCTTGACCATCTTTGAAGGTTTATATATTGATATATAAAACTCATCAAGACACAAAATCTGTAGGGGATGATATTGGCATAAAATACATCATTTCATGCAATATTTAAACTTTGTTTGACTTTTTATGTGTACTTATTAAATGCAAAACCAAAATGACATGTTTATTCTTGCATGATGTGCCATGACGGTTTGGTTCTTATAGGTTTGTGTTAATCATATTGAGACCCATCAAATATCTAATAAACCTTTGAGACTTTTTGAAAACCTACTTCATGCCCCTTGGATGCCATGAACACCATGGAAACCTATTGGATCCTTTCACTTGTATTTCTCAACCTACTTCTAGACCTATTCTCAAAAAATCAACAAATTCACCTTAAGGCTTGCTTAAAGTGTTTTAAAACATGGAAAGTCAAATTTAGTCATCTTATTCCACCATTTAACCATTTAGTCAATAGGAACTCTACTCATATTTTCACATCACATCTAGGGCCTCCAGGATACTGATCAATCTAAGCAAATTTTTGCATGTAGGCCAAAATTGGCCAATAAGAGTTCCATCTCATGAATGTAGTTGGCCTTCCAAATATTGGATATGGATGACCATGATGCTTAGAATAATAATGGTAGGGATAGTGTATGCCTCTATAAATACATCTAAAAGATATTTAAGAAAGGGGGACCCATTCCTCTCATCTAATTGTGCTTCTCAAAGTTCTGACAAGGAAAGCTTTATACCCAATGAATGTTAGGATGTCACATGGAAAACTTCACTTCCACTATGGAAGTTGAGCACCTCTTTGTAAAATTGAGTGTAAGGTTACCATGTGGGAATTTTGTGTTTCTCTTTCTAATTACATGGTGGGTCTCATTCTTTACTCCACTAGCCAATAACACTATTTAAAGTTTTGACCAAAAGGAATCAACCTTAGATGAGTGTTGGGTTGTGATGTGGTAAGTTGGCACTTCTCTTGGGTAAGCTAAGAACTTATTCATGTTAAATGAATTTTGGGATACCACATGGTGATAGAATAGAGAACCTAAGACTTAACCAAAATACAAAAGTGATTGTAAGAATAGAGAAAGCTTAAAGCACAACTACCAAACTTTGTCAGGCACATTTGAGACCCAATAATGACTGATCAAAACTCAAAAATATGGATAATGATCCATAATTCTTGGTGACTTGAAGGGGAATCCACCTATGGATGGAAGGACCCAAAATTTATAGTTTCATAAACCAATCAAGGTAAAATTTATAAAAAAGAGGGAAACCCACAAAATTTGCAAGTTCTGATGAGTAACCTTCAAAGGAATCCACTCTTCCTCCTTGGGTTGAGTATTATTCTTCAAAGCTTTGAAGACTCTATCTAGATATATGATCTCCTTGAAGGAAATGCTGATCAAACCCTGAAATACCACTAGCATTTGAAATTCTAGCTAAGAGAGAGGTTGCAATATATTATCTACCTTGGAGATACTTGGTTCTTAATTAAGAGCCATAAATATAGTCTAGTCATTCTACTTCTTCTCTAATAGCTCTTTTATTTTGTCCTCTAAGAGGATGGTATTGTCTATAAGGAATGGAGAGTGGATTCCTAACTAGGCTAGTTATTTGATGGTAAGTTGATAACTTATTCATGTTAAATGAATTTTGGAATACCACATGGTGATAGAATAGGAAACCTAAGACTTAACTAAAATACAAAAGTGATTGTCAGAAAAGGGAAAGCTAAAACCACAACTACCAAACTTTGTCAAGCACATTTAAGACCCAATGGTGACTGATCAAAAATAAAAAAAATGGATAATGATCCATAGTTCCTGGTGACTCGAAGGGGAATCCACCTATGGATGGAAGGACCCAAAATTTATAATTTCATAGACCAATCAAGGTAAAATTTATAAAAAGGAGGAAAACCCACAAAATTTACAAGTTCTAACAAGTAACCTTAAAAGGCATCCACTCTTCCTCCTTGGGTTGAGTCTTCTTCTTCAGAGCCTCGAAGACTCTATCTAGATATATGATCTCCTTGAAGGAAATGTTGATCAAACCTTGAAATACCACTAGCATTTGAAATTATAGCTAAGAGAGAGGCTGTAATATATTCTCTACCTTGGAGACACTTGGTGCTTGATTAAGAGCCATAAATATGGTCTAGTCATTCTACTTCTTCTCTAATAGCTCTTTTAGTTTATCCTCCAAGAGGATGGTATTGTCTATAAGGAATGGATGGATTCCCAACTAGACTAGCTATTCAATGTGCCACTTACTATCCTAGACTACCTTTTTTAAGGCATTAAGGAATGCCTTACACTTTGTCATTGCCTTATTGTAGCTCAAAAATTCATTAACCTTCACCACTACTTACATTTGATCAACCACTCCTGCTACCTATATCATCTTATCTATTTTTACGTATAAATTTTAGATATGGAGCTATGAATCTTGAAATTTCAGGGACATGAAGGCAAGGACCTGATCTATGGATGTGCTCACCTAAGAGCTCAGCCTCAGTGAGTTCATGATGAACCTAAGTGTTGGCTTCAAGTTTTCAATTAAACTTTTAATCCTTTCCAAATAATACACATATAATTATTGGACCATAGGGAAGATCCCTATAGTCTGGGAGTAGGTGATGATATTATTATTTAATTATAGGGTTTCTTGGTCCTTAGTTTAGGACTATTACTCCATTTGATGATGTAATTGTTAATGAAATCTATTAGATTCCAAAAGACTCTAATGGGTCTACACAAGATCTAATTCCTTCTCATGTAACTTATTCTCTACAACCTAATTTTCCTTGTTTAGACCTTATATCTTATTTTTTAGCTCTATGACCTAGATTCACAACTTGGACCTTTTGTTGGTTTCCACATGGAATATTTCATTGGAGATATGGATCTATTGGTTAAAACTCATTTTTTAAAGCTCTGTGTCTTTTGCCTTGTCCTTAATGTTGAGGTGGTCTACCATATCTTTCACTCTTGCAAGTTTTAGCTTTATCTTCTCCAACTGATGGCCTACTTTGATATAGTTTATTATGATGGACTTCTATTTTTCCTCCATTAATTTGATCCTATTAGTAGGCCTGGTCTAGCCAAGGCTGATGTTGATAGTGTGTATTGAGTAGTCCCCTAACTAAATCTTTTCTTGGGTCTTGACTACTTATAGTGGCATGTCTACAATCATTAAATATTAGTGTGTTTTGTCAAAAAATGACCACATGTCAAGCACCACTAGGGTTTTATCATATTTTCCTCTTATTTTCTCTACCCAAGCCTCTCAAGATTTCCTAGTAGTCTCCATCTATTGATGAAATTATTCTTATAACTAAATATTTTCCCCTATGAAGGGGGATCATTGTGGAAGGTCAAAAAGAATGGTCATATGTTGTTGTGAAGAAGTAGATATTATTCCTTCATAGTTGAGTAGGGGAAGGTTTAGGGTAAATGGGGATAAAGGTGAGAGGCTACAAAGCAAGGTGGAAGGTGATTGTGCCATAATGGATGATGATGTGGATGATGAGGGTAGAGGAGTGATAAATAGTACAAGGGAGGTTATCAGCTACATGATGGAAAGTGACATGAGTGAAGTGATGGGTTGGGAAATAGAGATTTCCATAAGATTGGTAGAAATAGTAAAGGGTGAAGAAGGAGTGAAGAATGAAGTGAATGTAAAAGGGTCTAGGAAAAGTGTACCTTATTTTTTAGGGGGTTGGGTAGATAATTGGAGGCTTACACCCTAGAGGTGAGCTAAGAGGACCCTTCTTCTAGATTCCCTAAAGAGGCCTATTAATTTTTTGGGGCAGTTGGGTATGGATATAGAGAAGGTAGTTAAGTTGTGGGCCTCTAAATTACCAGAGCTTCCTCTTCCTTCTACAAAGGGGTGTGTTACTCTTATTTAAAAGGAATATCATCCTCTTCTTCTTCTTCTTCTTCCTCAAAAGAGAATTCTCATTTTTCTTGAGCTTACACCTCATTATGCTCATATTAGAGGTTTTTAAACTACTTGTCTGTATCCACATCTTCAAAATTTTGCCTAGTCACTATTCCTTCAGAGGTGAGTAGGGGAAGGGTTAGGGTAAATGGAGAGAAAGTTGGGAGACTACAAAGTAGGGTGGAAGGTGATTGTGCCATAATGGTGATAATGTGGATGATGAGGATAGAGGAGTGATAAATGGTACAAGGGAGGTTATCAACTACATGATGGAAAGTGACATGAGTGAAGTGATGGGTTGGGCTATGGAGAGTGCCATAAGATCGATAGAAATAGTAGAGGGTGAAGAGGGAGTGAATAATGAAGTGAATGTAGAAAGAAGGTTATAGGAAAAGTGTACCTTATTTTTTAGGGGCTTGGGTAGATAATTAGTGGCTTACACCCTAGAGGTGTTCTAAGATGACCCTACTTCTAGATTTCATAAAGAGGCCTATTATTTTTGTGGGCTATTTGGGTATGGATATAGAGGAGGTAGTCAGGTTGTGGGCCTCTAAATAACCATAGATTCATCTTTCTTATTAGAAGGGTGTCTTACTCTTCTTTAAAAGGAATATCATCCTATTCTTCTTCTTCTTCTTTGATAGAGAATTATCATTTTGCTTGAGCTTTCACCTCATTATGCTCATATTATAGGTTTTTAAACTACTTGTTGATATCCACATCTTCAAAAAAAATTAATCTTACTAATTTCCTATCTATATTTCTAATAGGTGTCTATTTTAATCCTATATCTAGTCTCTTTGAATGAGCTATGAACTTATTCCCTTTGTCAATTTCTTTATGGGTTTGAACTATTGGACTACATCACAAAAGGACTCCCATAACTTATGGGTATCCAACAAGATCTTAAACAGATCCATGTAATGCTTGATATCATCTTCCATGGGTGACCTTCATTATTCAAGGTATGGCTAGGGTTCATGATTAAGTGGGAAGATGATCTTCAAGGTGACAATATGACCAAGAGATTCATAGTTCCATTAGTAGTCAATCTAGTCATGGCCAAGTTCTACAAGTTTGAGCATAAGTAAATGCCCTTATGACCTATTTAACACTATGATACCTCCCCTAGATAATGGGGAATATTACAAGGCCTTTTTATTATATCCCACAACATATACAAAGTCAACTACATCAATATAGTAAGCCATATCCAAGGCCAAGGTCCTATATATGAGTAGAGATGGGAGCCAAAATGGTACCTCCTTAAATCCATGTACTCAAATGAAGGTGAAATAGGCCTCAAAAAACTAGTCAACTAGAATTTTGCCATCAATTATCCACAAACTCTAGTTATCCATATTTATAAAGGTGATGGCCTATTGTTTGATTTTAATAAGGACTAGGGATAATAATCACTTTGAGAACTGATAGTAATATTGTGTGATCAATAATATGTGAACCTATACGGTGATGGGGATCATCATGTTGGGATGGGTACTTGTCTCAATAGAGTTGAAGGTGAAGTATGAAGAGAAGGAGAATGAGTGGTGATATAGGATTATATGGAGGAGGAATACCTAAAGGTATTCAATGTTCAAAAGTTCACTAGCTTATTATGCATGGTGGAGGTGATGGAATCTACAAATTCCATCCTATAAACTTTCTCCTTACCATATTCAAAAGAAAGATCTCCCATAATTATAAATCGATGATGTGATCATCTAAGTCCATCCACAAAATAAAATCCAACATATAAAGGACATATTTCATGTCTTACATCATAAATATCATGAAAGCAATGGGAAAAAGAAGCGATTCAATGTAGTTACTCTAGAGGAACAAATTGATGAGATCCATTTTGTAGACTTGGGTATCTTAGACATTTTTTAGGTTGTTTATACTATATATGTTGGCATTAGGGTAACTCAAGATTTAAATCATATCCCTTATGGCATCAAAACTAAAATCCACTTTGAGGTGGTTATTTCTAGAATCATATCTATCTCTAGGTACAGGTGCACAAAAGGCACCAAGTATTGGGATAATGTTGAGTTTTAAATTCTATATTTGAATGACTCATAATCATTTCTGTATACCTTTTAAATCATTCAACCATGGGCACCCTCCATTAGGCTCTTTAAGTTTTTTTCCAAATTTGGGATCCAAGATCCCATCTTCATAATCTAGGACTAATGATGGGTCCTTTCAACTCCCCTTAGAGATGCTCTTAACATTCAACACTTTAGGCTTTATCTAAATTAAATAAAAAGAATATGATTTTTTTAATACATACTATAGGGTAAGGTCTCCATGATTGCCTAACCCATGGGTTCTTTGATCTCTTGGATGCCTTTTGCTATTGGATGAGGATGTAGAAGTATCTATTTTATAAATTCTTCTCAAAATTTATCTTCACTCCAAATAAAATGTTAGATATCATTGCTCTTTTCAAAACTTTAAATTTTTTTGGATAAAATCTCTCTACTCAATATGCTCTAATTTTCTTGGTTCTCTTGAAATTCTTAAGGCATTTAAGTATTTTTACTAATGAAGAGAGGGGTATTTATAAGCCAATGCTTCTAGGCATGATCATCATGTAAATTTTGAATTTGGGTACCCCATGAATGTCAAGGGTATCATGCACACTTAAAGAACATCCTACAAGAGATTTGTGGTGATCCTTATGGGGGATCATGCAATATGGAGCACCTAGTATTAATGCTAAGAGGAGTGGGGTAGATAAAGGTCTATCAATGGATGATGCAAAATTAAGGGAGCCAAGGTGAGGACACTTGGAAACTAGGTGAACAACTTGTGCCAACGACACTTATTTTGGAAAAGAAATAGTAGGAAAAAGGAAACAAAAATAAAGAAAGGGAAAAAGATAATAAAATGGGAACTAACTAATCATGAACATGGAGGGACTAGTTAGATTAGTTTAAGTGTTTTAAATGGATCCCATTAACCAAAATATCTAAGGCATTGCCTTCTTCATCCTCCAACTCAAATGTATTCCCTTGTCTACTAATAATGATGTAAAATGGCCCCCTGCATAGGGAATCAAACTTTGTATGTAGTCCTAGTTTCATGTCCTTTTGATCATATTTGAGGACCAAGTCCCCTAGCTTAAACATTGGGTCTAATTATTTCCTATCAAACCATCACTTAACTATTTGTTGTCACATGACCTTCACATCACCAGCTTGATCTCTCTCTTGTTGGAGGTTAGGTAATTCCACCATCCTAACCTCCATCACTCCATTAATAGGTATCTCAATAGCCTTTAAAAGTTATAAAGCAAGGATTTTTGTTGATATGGGCAAGACTACTTCCTTCCCATATATTAGTTCATACAAGGATTTCTTACTGATATTCTTAGGAGTAATTCAGTTAGCCCACAGGCTTGTTTTCCCATGTATATGCCACTCCTTTTGTTTATCAGTGCCCATCCTTTTGATTAACCTAATGATATTTTTGTTTATTAATTAGGCCAACCCATTCCCTTATGGGTTGTAGTTGGATGAATGTTTTTAGGAAAATGCAATTTCAAACTTCAAATTATAAAATCTTGTAAATAAGGAAGGTTTTTGCATTATCAAAAATGATCATTTTAGGTGGGCTAAACCTTGTCACTGGCTCTTCCAAGAAGTTGACGAACATATTTTTAGTTTCCTCCTTAATTGAGGATACTTCAATCCACCTAGAGAAATAATTGGTGGCCATAAGTATCCATTTCTAGCCTACACTAGAGATAGGATTGATCATCTTGATGAAATATAGGCCCCATTGCATGAAAGGTTCGTCAGCCATGATCAGGTTCAAAGACATGGTTGAATTCTTTTGCTTCCATATGAATAATTTTCATTGCTATAATTCCTTGACTACTTGATGGTAACCCACAAACATGGTTAGACAATAGTATCTTACATGCATGATCTTAGGCATGGTGGTCTTTGTTAAGAAATGATCACCTAGAGGGGCAAAGTGCATATTCTGGAGGATTTTCTTAGCTTGGTGATTTTTGATGCATCAGAGAAGATCTCTATTGAATTTTTTATTGAATAGTACTCCTTAGACTAGTGTGTAGTTGGCCCCTTATAGCATATCAAATCTCTTCTTATATGCAGGGTATTTATTCGAGTATCAATTATTTTGCATAAAGCAAGTCCTATTAGCAACCTAGGACTCATTAGATTGATATTGATTTAGTAAAATCATTTATGGTGCATCTTGTCCTTTTATTAGGGCACCTATGCATTGAACCAAATACTCAAAAATTCCTCTTCCTTGGATCAGTTTAATTGGCCTAACTTCAATGTCATATTTTAAGATTTTGGTGATCTAATTGTCCATTTTTTCATGATCTCTCCTTCCACGATATACTCCCTAATGCTAGAATGCACCACATATGCCATTATATTTCTCCCTACCACTAGGTCCCTAAACATTTTTAGACCTTTGATGATGATGAAAGCTTATTTTTCAATGAAATTATAGTTGGCCTCATACCTACATAAGGTGCTCTAATAGAAAGCAATCATGTTCTCACTTGTTCCTTCTTTTGTCCTTTGAGTTAGCACAACTGCTAGGCTATGTTTGCTCTCATAGATGTACATGATGAAATCTCTATAGAATTTAGGATTGAACAGAATGAGGGAAGCGGATATCACTTCCTTAATCTATTTTAATGCTTTTCTCCTTTTTAAATTCCATTTTAAGGGTTGGTCTTTCTTCAGCATTAGTGTCATTGGCCTTACCAATCTTGGGAAATAAGATATGAACTGGTTTATGAAATTGATCTTTCCTAGGAAATATTGGACCCCTTTTCTATTGACCGATAATGTTAGATCCTTAATGTCCTTTAATATGTTGGGGTTAATTGAGATTCCTTCTTTAGATACCATATATACAAGTAGCTTGCCTTGTGGGACTCTGAAAATGCACTTTTTGGGATAGAGAGATACCTTGAATTCTTAGCACTTTTGGAAAACCTTTTTCAAATGATCAAAATGATCTTCCTTCTTCTTAGAGAACATAGTGAGTTCATCTAGGTAGATGAGGATAATCTTGTTGATCAAGCCTTTAAAATCTATCTCCATGTCTCTTTAAAAGGTATCCCCCATGTTAGAGAGACCAAAAAGTATCTTCGTAGGCATGAAGGTCCCCCACTTTGTAGTAAAAGTGGTCTTGTGTTGATCCTCTTCATTAACCCCTACTTTGGTATACCCTAAGAATCCATCTAGTAGAGAAAACATTTTTGCACCCATTACTATCTGGAGGATATATTCCATAAAAGGAAGGGGATAATGATCATTTAGAGATGTTTTATTCAAATCCCTAAAGTCTATGCATAGCCAAATTTATCCATTATTTTTCCTCACCAAAACTAGGTTGCACACCCAAGTTAAATGCTTTATTGGGTATATTATCCTTATGTCATTCAATTTCTATAGTTCATGGGCCATAAGGGGCTCAATTTTTGGGTTAACTAGCCTTTGCTTTTTTAAACAAGTTTGGATCCCTCAAATAGATTAATGGTATGTTGGATTACCTCATGGTCCTATCCTTTTAGGTTGTCATAGGTCTAGGCCATCACTCCTTCCTATTTATTGCATAAATATACCAGTTAATCTTATCCTTTTGGGAAACTTTTTTCTCTACTTTCAATTTCTTCCCTTCTCTAACATCAAGATCAGAGTAGTCACTTTTATCTATGATAAACTTCCATTTGTCATTCCTTGCATCATTAGAATCAACTAGGTTCTCCAAGGTGATCAACCCTTTTGGTAGCTTATTACATTTTATTTGTATGATCTACTCCCCATAGGTTTCTTTGATCTTTACTTATAACTACTTCACAAATTTGCATGACTATTTGAGAAACATAATAATTTAGGCATCACTTTTGAATACTTACTAGTTTTGATCATTAGTTAGAATGGTAGGTCTAATAATCACCTACACTACTTGCTCATTGTTGAACAAATTAGTCACCAAATCAAACTGGGAGCTGATCATTGCCATTTTATCTTCTTTTAAGTTTATGGAATTGGGATTGATTTGAATATTATATGCTTTAAATAATTCAATAAAATCCCATATTTGGTAGTGGTAAGATATCATACAGACATTCTTCACATCTACAACCCCTCTTAATTGTCTCACCACTAATTTAGAGTCTTCAAACACTTATATCTACTTCATGCCTATGCACTTAGTGAGGTTGAGGCCATGGACTAGTTTTTTACATTCAAATTCATTATTTGTGCATGCAAATTAGAATAAGAAAACTTGTAGGGTCTCTTTACTAGATGGAGACACTAACCACATGCCTACCTTAGAGCCAATCTTTCATTTCACATAGGTTTTAAGGTCAGTGGTGTTAAAATTCATGAAAAGATCATTCTCAATGAACTCATTAGTGAGGGCCTCTTCTTCTTGGCTCCTATTATTATCCACTCCTTATTCTTCAAGAATTTCTATGTAATACATCTCTTTTTTTAGAAAAATAAGTGTGTGTTTCTTAGAAATTTACCATAGCCTCATTAGCTATGTGTTCAAGATACAGAGGCTTAGACAACACCTTCATCTTTGATCCATATTTGGTCCTCAAAATCAGATGGGACCAATCCAACAATAAATATCCACCTATTTTGGTGATGAAATCCATTGATAGACATAGTCCAAAGACTGGTAAGACATCAATCACCAAGACTTCCTAGGGAATTTTTATGCTTGAACAAAAGTATAAGGTAAAGGGAGGAGATATTATGATATAAAAATGGTATAAACCTTATTCATATCTAATTGCATCACCTCTTTGTATAAGGTTTCATACCATAGTTTTAGTGAATCTATAATCTACTTGGGTATTACCACAGTGTTGGCACCAAAATCTACCATGAAATTGTTTAGCAGTTTCTTTCTCATAATGAGAGTCATATAGAATAGGGTAGGTTTCATCTTTCTCACCCTTGTCTAATAATTGATAAAAATGGATGGTGCATGATGTTGTGCATTGTTACTAGCTTCTTTTCCTTTGTTTTGTGTTGGCTCCATAATTAGGTTAGTTTGTGCAGGTTTTTCTCAGTCTTAAAATGCCTTTTATAGTAGATATTTTTGATTTGGGATAAATAAGACATACCAAAGAGAGACATTAGATGGAGCCTTATTTAGCTTCTCTACCACATTAAATGACCCTTGTAATCAGACCTCAAGGTATTTTAGCCTATTATGTTTTATTTTTCTCCACTTTTTATATGTCATAAGTGGTGGTCAAGGTCCTAGGATATTCTCAAAAGTAACTTTAGACCTTGTGAAGGCCTCTTGAGTCTTGGCCGATCACTTTTTGGATTAGGTGAAATAGTTCAATTAGACTCATGGGACTTTCAGTACTGGGATCTCACTTGTATAGACTATATCCTTACCCTCTACCAATGATAAAAGTACATGTTTTGAGGCTATATCCTCCTCTTGGTCTAAGGACATCCCCTACATCTATGCCATTAAGATAACATTATCAACACTTAGGGATTGGTATTCATAAAGGGCTAAATTAGGTGCATTCCTTTGACTTTGTTACTCAAAAACCTTCTACTATCGATTTCCTTTTAGATAATTTTAGGGTGTATATGCATTGCTTCATAGAAAGCACCAAGAATTTGAGTCATCTACTAGATTATTTTGGCTAGTGACCAACTCTCTATTTGCACTTGGTGAGATTGTTTATAATAGATCAAGTATCATAAAAATTTGATTCATAGGTCAAGTCTAATGATTAGACACTTGATGATTTGGTGCCTGATGATTCAACCTCTACCTTTATTGGTATTAGTTCTTTTGATATAGTAATCTCTTTTCTTCATAATTTTGGAAAGGAGGTTTTGGGGGCATGGCCTGCTACCTTTTAATATTTATGATATCATTGGAGAAGTTTCATAAGATGTTTTCATGTCATTCATCTCCAAAAATAGTGAGGATGAAAAGTACATGATTGCTTGAGTAGGCAAGTATACATATATGGAATGTGGCACCTACGATGTGCTCGAGACTTATTATGGTAGTATTAATATTTATGGGAACATTGGCATCGATAGCTAAGGGGGAAGTTTCCTAACATATTAATTTGTTCTCTACTTTAATGGCTATGTCATACATATCTAGCAACATTTTGCCTCTAAGAGACTGAATCATAATAGCTATGTCTGAGTTGAAGGCTTTGAGATAAAATATAATAGCCATACATATGGGTGGTTGATCTTCTATTGGGATCCTTTGCCAGGTTTTATTGAACTTGGTATTAAAATTAATAATAGCCTCTTATGGGGCTCTTTTGATAGAGATTAGTTGTTATAAGAGAGAAGACTGGTATTCCTTCTCATTGAATCAATCAAAGAACTTGTTTCCCAAGTCATCCCAAATGGTGCTGGAGTTGGGTGGTAGGGACTGATACCAGATAAGATCTCACCCTTTTAAAGATGAAAATAGTAGCTTTAAAGACACATTATATAGTATGACATAATGTAAAATATAGATGTTTATAACATCTTGAAGATGTTTCATCATGATTTTGAAATCTTCCCCTAAGAATTTGGGGATTGCATTAAATACATTAGTGGGGATATGATCCCATGTTGTTAAGGCTACTAGAGGGATAAGTGGTATACCATTATTCCATGCCATGAAATTACTTGGTGGTCCTTAGATAGACATATGGTATGGTTTAATGTCATTTTAGATCCCATAGTCCTTTGGTGAGTTGGGGCTACCAGAGGTGGTGCTAGAAAGCTTGGATTCTTTGTTGTTTGTGACCTTGTAATAGGCCAATGGCTCATAAAATCTAGTTTCTAGTTAGGTAGACTAGCAGTTTTGGGTCCTACAAGGTGTGTTAGAAAATAAAAATGATTGATGCTTAAAACTCACTCTAGGTAGACAACCTTCTATGGGAAGATTTATGAACATGGGACTCAAATGCAATAAAGCAACCTCTAGGTTTTTATAAGATGGCTCTCATATTGATTTAGGGAAAAGGGGAAGGAATAAATACAAGGAAAAATTAAAATCAACTAAGGCAATATGGCAATATCTTTAAAGTATTTACCCATAATTTCATAAAATAACTTGAATCTTCAAACTTTAGAGACTATGAAAGGATCACATGCATGAATTCAAGTCTATAATATTAACAAAAACCAATATTATAGAAGAAGAGAATGGAAATGAAAGACATCAATAAATCTTCACTCAGTTTGACATAAAATGCCACATCCTCTTCATTGGTGGGTAGAAAACATCATACAAGAGGCCAAAAGGAACAATATACAATATTTGATCCTTCTTGTGAGGGAACCTATTAAGGTCTTCGAATGAAAGACAAAATAATTACTAGTTATTTCTATTCCATAACTAGACTATTACAAAAAGGTTCTTCTCTTATAATAGCAAAAATAATTGTTCATCTACCATCCCCTTACAAAATAAAAGAGCTCTAATTATATGGGCACATTATCCTTATGAGGAAACAATACCTAGGACTAGCGACTTGTATTCATGATGAGGCTATTTTAACTGATTAAGGAGCTCTAGCTCATAAATGTGATTAGCCTTCCAAATCCTATATATGTTACAATTATATAACCTTATGATGCTCATGATGCTTAGAAGAATCATAAGGGGGACGTGTATGCCTTCAGAACTACCTATGGAAATTAGTTAGGAAAGGGGAACCCAATTATCTCATCTAATGGTGCTTCTTAGAGTTCTAACAAGGAAAACTTTGCACTCAAGGAGCATCAGGAGACCATGTAGAAATCTCTACCTCCATTGGGGAATTCAAGCACCTCTTTGAAAAAATGAGTAAGGGGGCTCCACATGGGAAGTCTACATTTATCTTTGTAAATGCATGGTGGGTTATGTTCCTTACTATACCAGCTAATGGTGCTACTCAAAGCTTTGACCAAAAATAACTAGCCTTGGATGATCATATATTTACCATATGGATAGATGGTGCTTCTCATTGGCAAGCCAACAACGTCTTCGTGTTAAACCAGCATTGATTTGTCACATGAAAATAGTGGAGGGAAGTTAAGATAAGTAAAATATAAAAGGCACCCTAAGAAAAAAAGAAAGCCAAAATCACTACTAAACTTCATTGAGCATGTCTAAGACCTAATGCTAACTATTCAAAACTCGAAAATGTGGATAATGATCCATAGGGTGTTAGGCAATCTTGATACAACTACTATGGAGGACCCTATGGTGCCATCTACCCTAACATATGCTAGCTAATGTTTATTGGTGGGAGAGGCAGCTATGTATATTGAGACATGAGGGGAAGGGATACAACCACCCTTTGGAGATGGAGATGTAGAGGAATAAGCCTAGTAGGAATTGACCCAAGAGTGAGCTATCTATTTGGATATAATAATTGAGCTTAGATGTGTGTAGGCCTAGGTTGTCAATATACAAGGATAGGTTGATGGTATGAGATCATAAACTACCTCATTATGGTGAACTATTCAGAGGGATCAAACACATGTATCTATGGGTAGTATGGCTCAGCCACCAAATAGGCATGATGGAGCATATATTTAGAGTTTTATACATTATATTTTTATTATGTTACATCATTCTCATGTTATATATTGATATGGATTTTTTTATCTATGAGTTATACTAATGTTATTGATGGATATATTTCCTTTCTAGCATGTGTATTTTACTTTTATTATATATGATATGGAAAACATTATTATGTATGTTTTATTTTCTAGTATTATGTGACACACATGCTTGGTGAAAAATAAAAACATATCATTTGGAAAATTATATAAATAATCATAAAATGTAATACACACTAGATCATGATGGGAAATGTGTAAAAATAAAAGATGAATAAATATAGTAAATGAAAATGGTAAAGCAATAAATGTTTAAAACCATGTGTAAGTAAATTTCACCAACTTAAAACAAATATAATTCATACTAAATCAAGATGGGAATTATTAAAAATATTGTAATAAAGTGGGAAACATGTTATAACAAAGGGTATGAAAAATAAATGTATAATAAAGTTAATCAATCATACTGAATCAAGATGGAAAGTATGAAAATAAAAACAAATGTAACTATAAATCAAATTAATCATACTGTATCAAGATGGTAAGTATGAAAAATTTAGTACAATGGTTGTTAAAATACATGCAATCAAAAAATAAGAAGATAAAGTGAAATTTTTATGAAGTAAGCATAAAACATACTAAATCAAGATGAGAAGTATGTAAATGAAATGTAAAACACAATTTTTTAAAAAAAATTATCTCAAATTTTAAGCATGTAATATTATTTTGATGTGGTCATAATATGAGGCTTGATGGGGATGTTTTGTGAGGAATGTTTGGTCTTATCCAAGGTCTTATACTGTAACTCACAAAGGGAACCCTGATGAGCTAAATACAAATGTTAGAATATATTAATGGGATTTAATGAACTAATTTTTGAGGAATGCCTTGTCCTATCCAAGGTATTATACTAAAACTCAAAAGGAAAACACTAGTGAAATGAATGATAATGATGGAAAAAGTAAGGAAATATTTTGTGAGGACTATTAGTCCTATCCAAGGTCTTATACTATAACTCACAAAGGGAACCCCAGGGGTGTGATTAGTTAACAAAACAATATTTGTCAAGTGGAAATATTGAGATTATTGTAATGAAATAAAGAGCATAAAAAGTAAGACATACGCATTTATAAAAAAACATTTAGTAAACATGAATCATACTAGGTAAGAAGGAAAGTACTAAGAGGTTATTAACCATCAAAATACAAAGGATACTTGCTCATAATAAGAACAAATTTATATAGGAAAATAGGTGTCATAATAAGATCAAATCATGAAGGTTATATAAACAAAGAAAGTAAAATTTACCTACCTTTCCACAGCATGTTCTTCATTCATAAGAACCCCTTATAGAGTCGTCAGTCTACTATGAACATTAGGTACTTATATGATAAAGTAGGTAGCACTATAGATTTTCTATTCTCCTATCCCAATATACTAGCCTACCACACCCTAATGGACCTTAGATCTATCATGAGTCCAACTATGGAGTTTGATCTTTGATTAGGAATAGGAGATGTGTTAAAAATAGGAAATCACATCTTTTGGTGTGATTAGAATTTTGTATTTTATATTTTCCTTTTGGATCATTGCCTTTTGTTTAAATGATTTTAATTTTAATTTTTTTTTATGTCTTTTGTGATTCTTCTTCCATATAGATTTGGAATAACCAACATGAGTGATAAAAGTGATACACACGAATGAGCTTTAGACTTTGGTTATAAGAGACTGAGTAACCAGAGATATGACTGACTAAATAAATTAGGCATACCTATGAACTGGTATGTAATCTCAAATTTCAATTGTATGTATGCTTAGTATGTGAAAAAAAAGTGAAATATGGATATCAAATAGATCAGTGTATATAATTAGTACAATGAGAAGTAATATTTGCTAATTGATCATCTGGTAAAGATAAAATACAAAGGGAATGAGCGTTTTATAAATGATTCATAATAATTATTATCTTTGCTTGAGTTAAAATTATAAAAAAAAATCATCAAATATAAAATAAAGTAATCCATGTGAAAGAATTAAAACCATAAGCATAAGTTTGAGCCATAAAAAATAAGAATATGCCATAAGAGAATTCTAAAGGAAATAAAACCATGTAAAATATATAAAACATAATATAACGGTTCATGCAAAAGAGATAAGTGATATCATGTTTGAAAAATAGTTAGAAATATAATATATATAAATGAATCATAAATCATATCTAAATCATGTCATAAAATGATAATTAATGTGAGAGAACACCATCCTATGTTCACAAATACTAAGAGATTTAACCACAAATGTCATCCATAACATCTGACACATCCCTATGTAACTGAATTTTGATGTTAGTCAAAGTCTCATCAATCTTAGTATAAAGTCATGAAAGGACCTCATTCTTATCATCTATATATAAAATGTAGGTTTGGTAGAAGAAGAGTGATGCTCATGTGGTACTTCATGTGTGGGATAATCAATTCAAGGAATAGGTATATCAATATGAATGGTATATGTAGATATATGTGGAGGTGTAACTAGTGTAAAAGAAGGATCCTTCATTTATGGGTGACTTGTAGCACAAAGAATAATTGGTTCTAGTGTAGATTGTGGGAAATATTGAGGATGTTATTGAAACACTCAACATCTATTAGTATGATGGGTAATACACTGATGCCAAAGATAATAGACTTCCTTATATTGAGGGATGTGATATCAAAGTAGTTGGGTAGGTGGGATATATGTCTTTGGGTTATATTAATACTAGATGTAATATATTAATCTACTACCTAAGTTATGAGAAATGATTAGAATAATGGTTGTGTGTATCATGGAAGTAATAAATACATCTATTAGTAGATGGTGGAAATCTACTCGATGAAGTGGTTGAGAAATAAGCATGTTATTGTTGATATAGATGATAATACCTTGTTTAATGACCAATAACTCTATGAATATCACAACATGGCTCATCTATCCATTGTACTAGTAGAGGATCGAGCTTAGGTAATGGTAGAAGACCATCACCAAGGAAGGGATAAGTTAGAGCAGAATTTGGACTAGGATCATCCATATATATGGATGGTTATACAATAGGTTAAAGTAAAGTGGCTAACATTTTTTAAGGAAATAAATTGGAAGGATCATGATATCTAGAAAAATGGTAAGGTCATATCATGGAATGGTTCATAAGTGTACTCTTGAGAGGTTCAATAGTGACTAGAGGTGTAGTACATGTGTGTTCCATATCTAACATGTGAATGGTAAGGGAAAGATTAATATCATGTACTATAAGATAAGGAATGATAGAATAAGAATTGAAAGACTACAATAAATAAGAATGATAAATAAGAACCTCTACATTTTTATCTTCAATGAATCCAATTGAAAATGGGTCATCTAAATAATAACCATACTAATAATTGAGCATATATAATTTGATAATACATGCATCAACTATTTTATTTGTTGAGGAAGCATGGTTAATGAAATGTTTGGTTTTGGTTAGAGTAACTAGTATTTCATCAAAAGGTTGTTGATGGGATTAAGGTTGTAGAGAGGGAGGAAGTTGAATGATGATGTTAGGGGAGAGATTGAAATTTTTGATCTTTAAGTTTATCTCATCTGGTTCATCATCATCTAAGTATACAAGGTTAGGAGGAACATTTCTAGATTATTTAACTATTTTGGGAATATTGGAATTTTATTCCTAATTTAGTTAAGGGTCTGAAATAGTAAACCAATAAATAATATTATAATAATTTCTGATTTGTATAATTTAACTATATTTTTAACCTTTTTGTAAATATCAATAAATATGTATAAAATAAGAGTTATCTAAAAATAAGATGAAACAACTAAGATAGGGTCTAGAATTTTTTGTGCACGATTAGAATAGTGTCACAAATCAGGATCTAGCTTTCATTTTTAGGGATCACCAAAATAGGACACCCTAAGGTCTATTGCTATAGTCTTTTTTTCCCACTATTGTCCAAAATGCTCATAGAGACTTGAGTTTTCTAGGTTTTTTTCATTGTCCCCGTGTGAACCTGCTTATGAAATCTTAATTTCTAAAAGTATATATAACTCCTTGTAGATTTGATGTAATATGCAAACCCTAGACTTCATTATGCCTTGATAAAACTTGAGAAAGAAGGGGGGGTTAGTGTGTATATGATATACTAAATGTGTATCCACACCCCTTATGTGGAGACACTACCTATATACTAATACTCTGAAGAGGGATCAAGCCATATGTAGTTCTCTCACTTGATGTGCTTTATTCACTAGTGTTATGTAGATGCAAAAATACTAAACTAGGTGTGCTTGAGGTGGCTAATGACTAGTGTGAGGATTTGGATATGCTTGTAGTTGTATTGGATGGTTGTATGCAGAGAATAGGGAAATTTTCCTCAGTGGTTTTTATTGTATTCTTTCTTGCTTTGTAATATCTACCAACCTCCTTTTAAATTAAATTTTAATTGGATTTTTTAGATATATTAGTGATGGGTTGAATGTATTTGTGTTGTGATAACAAGATTAAAGATAGGAACCAAAATTAAATGACCATTAAAGATTAAAATACAATTGGATAAGAGCATCAAAATAGGACAGCCAAGGGTTTGATGCTATAGTCCAATTTGGGCACTCCTATCCTACATGTGTTAGACCTAGGGGGATGGAATTCACATAGGAAATGTAGCCTAACTGAGCTAGAATCAGGTTTTAGAAGTCTATGAATGACTAGGAATAAGTAGAAAGGTATCTATAAGGGTCATACAAGCATGTAATAGGGACGTATGAGTTAGGTGTCACAAGCCACACTCAAACTACCAATTTTGACATTTTATATGACTATATTTTCCCACCTTTATTCTAGTGATGCAACAAAGCAAAATATTAGGATAAAGGAAAAATATAAAATGTACTTGAACTTACTTGTAAGGGTGAAGCTCATGAAGTTGTGTGATGTTGGGTGTGTGTAAAGAGAAAATGTTGTGAAGTGTAAATATGCAAGAGAAAATAAAGAGTAGATCAATTCTTACTAGATACGATATGTCTAATATAAGAACATACAAAGTTGAGTAAGAGATAGAGGAAGAGAAAGGAATGAATACACCTGACCAAGTACATGGAACAATACAAAAAAAATTTATTTTTGAGTGATACTAAGTGATGTTGGATGATGCTAAGTGATATTAGATATGTGTTGTAACAAAAGTAATATTGTGAATGGATTTGAGTGCTCAATTCCTTAAGAGTGGCTCAAGAATGCAAATATTATCCCTTTGGGTCCATCATCACCCATTAAGTGAAGCTATGTGATAATGCATGTGTTAATAAATGTTTAGAATGTGTGTCAAATCCCTCTAAGTAGGTGGCTCAATAATATAATGGTTAGCTAGTCTTTAGCTCTATCATTGCCTCGTGAAGTGAAGCTATATATTGATACTAGTATATGTGTTTTATGAGATGGATCTTGAAGCAATCAATGTTTTTAAATCTAATAATGTGTCATGGATATCTGAATGTTTGCTAAAAATAAGGCCACTCTTAGCCATTGAGAAAAGGTGGAGATTAGGTTTGTATAAAAGCCACTCTAAAACTAGGCAATAGGCTTATGTGGAAGCCACTTAAGAATGATGCCAACCACCTAAAGATATAATAAGGCACACAAGTGTTGAGAATACTTAGGTAATGTATTGAACATGGAAAGAAAAGAAGTCAAATGTACTTCACACATTTCCCCTAATCACTAGTGTTTGAAACATGGATTTTGATCTAAAAGTTATACCAACTACCTAATCTAAAAATGGATTTGAGATCCTTTATGCAACACATGATACCCCTTATATATGGATTCTTTGAGAAAAATTGTATTAAAATTATTGATTTTGAATTGAACTATTGCTAACAAAACTATAACTGTACTTACTTTTTTTAATCTATTTTTAGAAAATCTATTTTTTTTGTTATTTGGATAGGGGTGCTAGAATAAGACACCCTACTATCCAACATTGTAGTATAAAGTTTTCACTCTTATCTTATGCTAATTATGAAGATTATTCTATAATTATCACTATTTTTTGGTCTGTTCTACCTAGTTTAAAGTCTGAATATTGTTCTAGGTGTTTTGAAAGCTGATTTTTTTATCAGTGGGAGCTTTGATCTTTATGATAAAACCCTTGTTTGTTTCCCCCTCTTTTGAGGGTAGGAATGAAGACCCTATAAGTGTGTTATGCTAAGATAATATATGATATATCAATTATAATTTACAGTATATCTCTAGATATAACATGTTTTGTATGAGATATTGTTATATCATTAGGGGCATGCCTGGATATATATAACAATGTAATAGCATGTGCAATATAATGAACTAGAATTGGAAGGTTGGTTAGTTATTAGTTTTTAGTTGTCAATGAGGGATGAAGCATAATTTTCATCATGGTATCCAAGAAAAATAAGAGAATTCATGATGTGGATCATGGCATTGTAAGAAAATGAAAATAAATCAATCAACAAGCACATAAGGCAAGAAGAAAGAAGCATATAAGAGTGGCCAAGGGCCAAACAAATAAGGGACATGGGCACATGTCACTCAAAATAGAAATTAAGAACGCAAGGAATATTCAAATTCTATGTACATATATAATTGAAAAAAAGCAAGGTTAGCACAAGGGCCATAAACACATAGAAGAGTACAAGCAAAGGACATTGATAAATTTCTTAAGGCACATACAAGAATAAAAGCAAAGGACATTGTCAAATGTCTTAAGGCATACATAAGAGACAAAATAGGAACTGAGAAATGAAATCACATCTAGCTATGCAAAGCAAGGAAGAAATATATGTAATATATTGGAAATACAATTACATCTAACTAATCAAAGCAAGAAGTGAAATTGTGGAAGACATGTAGTACAAGACTAGGTAAATGCTAAGAAATACACACATGTTATATACTAGTGAATATCAATAAAGTGATTTATTTAAGCTAGTAAGTAATGTACATCATCATGATAAATTTGAGTCTGTGGTGTAGGAATGACATAACCTAGATGGTGTAGTCATGTAGAATATGCCCCCAGTGGGTAGATATATTGAATGTATGAAATAGGATTCCCCCTCAATGGGTAGAGTGAAGCAATCAAGGATATGGAAATCATTGTACACACTCAAAGAAGATCAAGTGAAGCATGGTAATGTAGATAAGTCAATAAAAAATAACATAAAATAGAAAAATATAAGTCTTACATGGTATTATAAATGTAAAGCATGGATAATGCATACAATTAAAATGTTTTTGGTATTTTAAATTATTTGAATGTTTTTTTATTTTGAAAATTTGTATTTTTCTTAGATTTTTGAAATATTTGAATGTTTATGGTATTTTGGAGACAAACTATGTACAATCAATCATAAGGAGACTATGCATAAGTAATTAAAAATAATATATGTACACTAAATATTAGGAATAAATGATACTAACCGATGAGTCTCAAAGGAGACTCCCTATCATGGTGTCCTATATCAAGAAGAGGGATTATGCATGATCATGAAGCATGATGGAGAGGTTGAGAATGTAACTCTAAAAGCTATGTATGTTATAAATGACTAAAAATATCTAAAGTAAAAACCAATTATGGGGTCCCCCAATAACTATGAGAAGTGGATATAGCTGTAGGGTTCTTAGGGACCCATTTGGTTGTAGGATAAGCTCTATGAACATGTGATCTGTGAGTAGAGGCATGAGACCTCAATAATACTACCTTGGGTGTGAAAAATATAGTTGGAAACTATCTAGAATCCTAAAATTGTGGTTTATTTTAAAAAAGGCCTTTATGGAAGTGTATGAACTCTCTGTGTCGATGATGAAGGTCTTGAATTTGTATGAATCTCAACTGGAGGAAGAGTTGTAACTGGTGGAGAAGCTAAAATTGGTGACTATAAAGTATAAGATGGCTTAGAAGTGGGGAGTGGTAAATCATATGGAACTCCAATAACTATAACAAATTGATTAGTGTGAATTAATTTCATGCATTTGTGAACTGTAAAAGGTACTTCTCAAAGTTTTGGAATCCATGGTTAGCCAAGCAACATATCAATAACTCATGTACTAGAAAAAATAGTAAATGGTGTGGCCACATGTGTTGGACTAGCCTATAAAGGAAGTAAAATATCACCGAATGAACTTTGCATATGCCCACTAAATCTATTGATAACTATGTCCATTGGGGTAATATCCTACTCTGAATATCTCAAGTGCTGCAATAATGTCATAGTACACATATTCACACTAGATCCATTATCTATGAAAACAATATGAATATGATGATTATAAATGTAAGCTCTTATAAAGAGTGCATGATAATATGAATCATCTTCAACTATCTCATACTTTGAGAAGGATATCAAAGGTCTAGCTATAACTATAGAATTATACACACCAATCATGTCACTCAAAGGATGTGATTGAAATGAAGGTACCCTATATGTAGCTAGAGGTAGATGTGCATGATATGCATGGTGAACACCTGATGTGTCCCCTATATCTTATTTATAATACTATGGAAAAGGATCTAAATTTTTTTAAGAGCCTTATCTTATTTTTTCTTTGCCTACAGAGGCTCAACTAGAGTTCTAAGATCAATAAGATTGCCATCTATCAAGTCCTGTATCTTGTGAAAACTAATGCATCTATTTTTTGTGTGTCATAGTGCTCTATGAATGTTGAAAAATGCATTCTATTTATATCTTCATGGAAGAGTCTTTGTTGGATCAACTTATCGAATAAGAGGGAGAGATATGATATTACTTTCCAAAAGCTACTGTAAAACTTTGGCTAGAGAAACTAGAAAATCGGTAAAGGTTCACCAAGGAGGTGATGATAAAACCACTCATTGAGGGGGATATAAAACCACATTTATTGTAGGTTTATTTTGAATTTTGTTATCATTGACCTTAAATTTATATGGGACATTTTTGTTACTCTTGTTTCTTGTTTCTAATATACTTGTGTACTTGAGTTTACCCATTTTAATTAATTTAACTTACCTTTCCTTTAGTGTATGACACAAATTAGTGAAGGAAGAGAAACTTTTGAACATTATTGATTCATATAAAGCTAGTAGAAGACTCTATTTGAAGAGATCTTGTAACTTGTGATCAACCATGGAGTTAGTCATCTTAGCCAAGATAATCTTATATCAAAGAAGATTATCTATGAGATGCTCATTTGACTTTTGTTTTTGTTGTTCCACTTGGGTATAGGAAACCTTATCACCAATGTTAATGCTGAAATGAGCTAGGAACATGTTGGCTAAAGGATTGAATGTGTTGACTAACTGAATTGGTAGATTATAGAACTATTGTAAAGCATAATCCTTTAGATTCCATGGAAATAGCTTGGTTAGTAGCTAGTGACATGACACATAGTCCAAACATGATGTGTGAAAAGCTCTCAAATGGGTTTTTGGATCACCCTTGCCATCATATAGAGTGAACTTGGGTTGAACAAAAATTGGTGGCAAGGGTTTCAAAGTAATATGATGTACCAATGGTGTATTCAATAGAGTAAAATAATCCAAATCCTACATTGGTCTAGAAGCAATTTGCTCAAGATATAACATATTAGATTGAAGAGATTTTATCTCTTGCATAAGCACTAACACATCAAGAGACAAATATGTACTAGACGTAATTGTTGATGCCTCATAGGAAGGTTGGGATGCTATAGGGGGTTGTTGAGACATAGCTTCCCCCATAGTGTCATTTATAACTAATTTCTCTGAAGGAATGGAAGACTCAACTTGCTTAGCCTTTTTAATTTGCATGATAGATTGTAGGATAAGAGTATGATCTCAAGGTTATTCCCTGAGTCTTTCTCTAAAACTTTGTAGAATCAATTCTTTATTAAGGACAACAAAATTATCAACAATAGGTGGAAGTGGATCAAGAACCCTATGTGGTGGATCATGAACATTAATGTTTGTATCATCATTGTATTTCTCATACTGCTGATTGTAGAAATTATCCTCAAAGAAATTGGTGTAATCTAGATGTGTAAGATCTATAGCAAGAAGTTGAGCTTGTTATTTATCCATGGTATATGGTTGGGTTGAATAAATCTGGGTGAATTTAGGAAGGTTACCACTACATCTTTCACTTCATCTCAAAAGAAAAGATGCAAGGAGTTTAGATGGCATAAGGAAAACAAATTGAAAAATGAAATAAAAGATTAAACAAATATAATCTAGACAATGAACTAAAATATGCATACAAAGGATATAAATATCACAAACATGTAAGGTGATACCTCAAAAGTAATGGGGCCTAGTATATACATTTAGGGTTTGGAAGAAAATGATTTTTTTAAAAATTACTATGGAATTTTAAAAAATAATGTGAATTTTTTATTTAAATATGTAAGTAAAAAATAAAAAAAATATCAAAAAAAATTGATTTGAAGGGACCTAGTATGTTCAACTAGGGTTTGGAAGAAAATGATTTTTTGTAAAAAAAATTAAAATGGAATTTTAAAAATTAATGAATTTTTTTAATTTAAATATGCAAGGAAAAAATCATAAAATTATTAGAAAATTTCTAATTTAAAGGGACCTTGTATATGCAACTAAGGTTAGGAAGAAAATGATTTTTTTTTAATTACTATGGAATTTTAAAAATCAATGTGAATTTATGATTTAAATATGTAGATAAAAAAATAAAAAAATATTGGAAAAATAGTCAAGGAATTTACCCTAGGGTTTCTATGGTTTTTATGCACAAACAAAGTAAGTCATGTTTACCAAATGATTTAACTATTTTGGAAATATTGGAGTTTTATTCCTAATTTAGGTAAGGGTTTTGAATAGTAAATCAGTAAATAATATTGCAATAATTTAACTACTAATTTGTATAATTTAAATATATTTTAAACCTTTCTATAAATATAAATAAATATGGAGAAAATAAGACTTAGATAAAAATAAGACGAATTGACTGAGATAGGGTTTGGAATTTGTTGTGTAGGATTAGGATAGCATTGCAAATCAGGATCTGGCTTTCATTTTTTGAAAGGATAGTTATGTCAAAATAAGAAACCCTAGGGTCCAATGCTATATTACTTTTCTACTGCTATTGTCTAAACTAATCATAGAGACCTAAGTTTTTTGGATTTTGTTCACTATCCTTGTGTGAGGCTACCTGTGAAATCTCAACTAATGAAAGTCTATATAACTCATTATAGATTTGATTTAATCTTTAAACCCTAGACTTCATTGTGATTTTATAAAACTTGAGAAATAAGGAGGTTAGTTTGTGTAAGATGCACTAAACATGTATCCACACCCCTTGTGTGGGCACACTACCTACATAACAATACTCTAAAGAGGGATCAAGCCATATGTAGTTCACCCACTTGATGTACTTTTTGAAAGTGTTATACATATGCAAAAATGAAAAATTAGGTGTGCTTGAGGTGGTTAGGGACTAGTGTGAGGATTTGGATATGCTTGTAGATGTATTGGATGGCTATATGTAGAGAATAAGTAAATTTTCCTAAATGGTTTTGCTTATATTCTTGCTTGCTTTGTAATATTTTCCAATCTCCTTCTAAATGAACTTTGAATGGGATTTTATAAAGATCTATTGGTCATGGGTCAAATGTATTCATGTTAGGCTGATAAGATGAAGGATAGGAACCAAAAAGAAATGACCATTGGAGTTTAAAATGTAATTAGATAGGAGTGATGAAATAGGACACCCTAGGGTCTAGTTATATAGTCCAATTTAGGTGCTCCTATCTTACAAGTATGAGACATAGGGGGATGGAATTAGCACAAGAAATTCACCTTGGATGAGCTTGAATAAGGTTTTAAAAGTCTATAAATGATTGGGAATAAGGAAAAAAGTGTCTAGAAGGGTCATGAGAGCATGCAAGAGGGACATATGGGTTGGGTGTCACAAACCATACTCAATTTACCAATTTTGACATTTTATATGACTACACTAATTAATTATAGATGACCATTATAATCTCTAGTAGATTTGATGGAATAATTAAAGTGTTAGGATTATCATAAATAAATGTTAGGTAAGGTTTAAATGTTGGGTATTTTAAAAACACCTCATTCTTTGAATAAATTAAAATTCCAAGGATTTGTGTTCCATTGAATCTTGTAAATAACATCATTGTAAGGGAATTTGACACATTGGCATGTATATGAAGTAAATAATCACATGTAATGTGTCCAAAGTCAACAAAGTAAGATATTATAGGAAAGTGGGAAGTTAAATATAATGACTTTCACATGAATGGTGACTAGAGGAATGGTGATAGGAAGCCAAATACAACCTAAATAAGATATTTTTATTATATCATATCCTTGGCATGTATTGCATGTGGATTTAAGGTTACATTTAGAGTATCCAAGTGTTTTGATAAAGTCAAGGGAAGAAGCATAAGTGCCTACATCTTCATTAATTAAAACATTTTTAAATTGGATATCACCTATTTGTACACTAATGAATAATGGAGGGTCATCTGCATGAAACAATATTTCATCAGGAATCATTTAATAGATAGCAAACTTGAGTGAGAGAGATATGTCCATTATCTCATCAACATGGATGGACATTTATTCACACTATTGGAGGATGCTATCTTTATATCTAGATATGGTAGCTTCTTTCCCTATGGGTGGAGGATGGGGTATGTTCATTTTGAATAATTATTACATTAGTCTATTACGATGGTAAAGATAATCTATCATAATTTATATGAAAAGGAATTTGGGATGGAAGATGGGAAAGTTACATGATGGGGTCCCATTCTTCATAACCTATGTGAAAATTATTGGATAAAGGTGCATAGTTTTGTAATAAATATGTTGAATGGGGTTGGATGTGTAGTGAAACTTATGTTGATAATGTATGTGTGGTTTTGGTTCATTTAAGGTAAGTTGATTAATCTTAGGTGATGTGGTTTTTTGTTGAGGTATTTCATGTGGTTGAGTAAAATAAATATTATTTTAAGTTGAGATATGTTTACTTGAGGTATGGAAGTTTGGGAAAGATTAGAAATTATATCAATGGTATGAGAGGTATGGTCGGTTTGTGTTGTTGGAGTTGATGCTTGTATGTGTGTTAGTTCCACATGCCCTAATTATATGAGATAAAAAGGGGGAAGTGTCTAAAATAATGTGAAATTTTGAAGAGGTGTGATGATTAGGGGTCGGGATTGAATCAATATAAGTAACTACTATCCTCATATTATTCATGTTAACCGCATTTTCATCATTTGTCTTAAGATATATAATAATTTCAATATTATTGGTAGTAGGGGTAGGTTGATCAATGTTGTCTTGATGATTATGAAGGGGATCCTTATATATATATATATATATATATATATATATATATATCATTGATCAACCTACCCCTACTACCAATAATATTGAAAGTATTATATATCTTAAGACAAATGATGAAAATGTGGTTAACATGAATAATATGAGGATAGTAGTTACTTATATTGATTCAATCCCAACCCCTAATCATCACACCTATATATATATATATACATATATATATATATACATATATATATATATATACATATATATACATATATATATGTATATATATATATACACACACACACATATATATAAACATATATATATATGTATGTATATATATATATATATATATGTATGTATGTATATATATATATGTATGTATGTATATATATATATATATATGTATGTATGTATGTATATGTGTGTGTGTGTGTGTGTGTGTGTGTGTGTGCATATATATATATATATATATATATATACATACATACATACATACGTACATATATATATATACATACATACATATATATATATATATATATATATACAGACATATATATATACATACATACATACATACATACATATATATATATATATATATATATATATATATATGAGCATTGGTTTGGTTTAAATCTTTATTTTTAGTTTGATATTATTGAGATTTAAGTGTTATGTCATAATATTTTTGATGTTTGAGTATAAGGGATTCATGATCAAATTTGGGTCCAAAGACAAATCCCATAGAAACATTTCTTAATTGGCGACAAGTTTCATGAGAATGGACCCAACTTGCATTAGACCAATAAAATCTTTTTTGATCATACCATGTTTTCATAGGATGTGTAAGGTCAAGATCTCATGGAAAAGGTCTTGGAAGAATTTTTTAAATTTCTTCTTATGACAAAGGTTTGTGCACATTAGTTTCATTTCCTTAAGATAATGTGGGATTTTGATGAGAAATGTTATTATGTGGAAGAACATGCTCCATGGTATTATTTGGATCAATGGCTTGGATGGTGTGTATGGTTTGATAAGTATTTTTAGCACCATCATTAGTTACATGGTGGTTTTTATATTGAAAAACATGCAAGTTCCCGTTATAGATGGGGGAGGTTCAAATTGATGTATAATAAAATCTTGACATTTAACTTGGTCAAGATCCTCTTCCAAAGTTTTCATGAAAAGAGTCCTACCATGATATTTTCATTTAGCGTGATATAATTAATAAATAATTGGAAGAGGTTCTCATCTTCCATATTATTCTCATCTTTATGAAATAAAGTTTTCCCTTGTTTGATGAATACTTGTACCATTTCAGTTTATAATTGTTTACAGTTGACGAAATGAACTAAGTTATTTTTAGGAAGATCACTAGTTTGGAATTATTAAACAAATAAATTGAACAAGTCTTCTAAGCCAGTAATGGATTGGGTTTTAAGTTGATTATACCAATATAAATTATCTCTTGAAAGTGTTTTAGATAATATTTAAGTGGTAGTGAAAGTATTAAGCTTAAGCCAATCTTTGTAAAGGTTTCTAAATGTTTTTAAATACAAGGTAGGATCTATAGATCCATTATAAGTGATAGTGGGAGTGATATATCCTATGTAAATGTTCACAATTTTAGGTATAAGATGTTCATTTTTAAGTGTTTGATAGTTTTATTGATAAGTGGGGGTTGTGGTATGAGGTTACCATGTGAATATCTAAAGTGGGGTAGGGTACAAAGGGAAATTAGTATTTTGTGTTCCCCATTGAGCATGTTGCGGTTAGTTTTGGAGATGTAATAGGTCATTTTACATTTACATAATTTGATTTTCATTATTATTTTTAAATGTGTGCATTTGGTTAAGAGTTTGTAATAAAATTTGATTGGTTTGAGCACTATTTTGTCTAGTAGAAGTAGCATTTAATGCATTAGTATTGTGTGAGGTAATAATAGATTGATATGCACTATGATTATAAGATGAGGTAGTGGCATGAACCTCACTAGTGTCATGATAATAATTAGTAAAATGAGATGTACTAGTGGCATAAGAAGAATTAGTAATATGAGATGCACTAGTTGCATAAGAAGAATTAGTAACACGGGTATACATGTGGGTATTTTGAAGATGCCCTCTAAAGGTTGTACCTACCATGTTTATGGAAATACTTGTTTTGGAGGTAAAATAAGACATAGAGGATGATTTCATAGTGTGAGAAGGGGACATGATAGAGGGGAAAAGTGTAGTTGAAAAAAATGAGTTTCTTTAAATCCTATGGAAAATCTAGGTGAAGGTGAATGGGTTTCTCCAAAATAAGGTCCCATCATGATATTATAAATGATTTTAGAATCCTTATCTCTATGTTGAGTATTTTCATTGATGAAAAGGATCATTTCATCCACGTAATCAAGGTCATGTTCATATTCGAATGTAAATAAGGGGTTGAGTGTTGTGTAATAATGAGGAGTTTTATAGTTAGTAGTGTAGGTGGTACAATGGCATTGATTTGATATGTGTTAGGTGCAAAAATTATGTTTTAGGAAGCCTATTAGGATTAGTGAAACTCATCATGTTGTTTTGATTCAAATATATATTATCATCAAATAAATAATCCTTGATAAAGGAGGGAAGCTAAACACTTTTTAAAAATGAAAATAAATTGGTATGATACTGGGTTAAACTAGTTGACATTATTCTATAATAAAATGAGTAGGATAGGCTGCAAGAGATAATCACATAGGTCAAATGTGCTCTATAGATGGTTAAATTGATAAATTGTGTGAGACACATAATCATATATGTCAATTTTGTATTGAAGGTAAATAAAATAGGTACTTTATAAAAGATTAGATCGAATAGGATGAGTGTGTCTTGTAAGAGGGTAAAAAGACTAGCCTATCAAATAATGGATTGAATAGAATGACTATATTATATAAAAAGGAATACTTTAGGATACATAGTTGAGTGGGTTGATTGTGTTCTAAGGGTAAACATAATTTTAGATAGTTATGAATCTAGATGATCTAGTGTTAAATTGGTAGAGAACTTAAAATAAACACACAAGCAACTAGGTTGACCTAGTTGATCTAGTTATGACACACATCAAAAAACTTGTACCAAGACTAACCAATAAATTTTTTGTAATACAACATAAAATTGAAAAATAGAAAGAAACAATATTGAATGTGCAGTCATTCTTGAATGTTTTAAATTATAATTTAAAAAATAAATGTGATAGGGCATTTAAATTTTGAAAAGAATTAGAAATAGGTAAGGTAAGGTTGGTTTCAGGTTGTTAAATATATAAGGGATATATATGGGTGATGATATTGTCTTTATATTGGGGCCTACCACCTGACTTCACAATCTACAAATGATAAGAGTGCTAAATGTTTTGCCAATATATACCATCGACCACATTTATATACTTGGCCAAAAAACTGAGTTGACTTCCCCCTTTGTGATGAAATCCAAGTAGGTATACCTTGGGTAGAATTATTTAATGTTTTTTTATATTTATTATTTGGTAGTGTGTGAATAAAAGAAGAAGCAATATGATTAAATTGATAAATTAAACTTTCCTAGTTAGACTATGGGTGCTAATTTAAGCAAATAAGTATAAAAATTGAAAGATGAATTAATTAATAGAAATGTGAGTTAATTCCTTTTTCTTAATGATTATTGGGTCGATTAGGTCAAATGAGTATGGAAAAAATATAGAAAAAAATCAAATTGATTGATTTTGTTTGCTGATGAAAATGTCAAAGAAACTTAGTGGAGTAAGTTGACTAATTATATGAGGAATGAAACAACTATAGAACTATGTTGATCTAGTCAACTTAGTTTACTATAGTATTATAGTTTTATAGAACTAAAAACAATGAAAATATGACTTAAATGAAAAAAATTAATGATTAAGTTTGTTAGAATTAACTTGATGACTTAATAAAGTTGAATTTTTTTTATAATATGTCATCTAGATGAATATTTTTAACTTGATAATAGACCCAACTGAGTCGACTGAGTCTAAATAATTGTATTCTAAAAAATGTAATTGGATTTGATTAGATCGATCTAGTTGTTTGTAGTTTTATATGACTTGCACAAAGATAAAATAAGTTAATTAGATCGATTATGTGTTAAAACCTACACATAAAATGTTAGACTAAGTTGATAGATTTGATCCAGTGATATAAAAATGAAATAGTTAATAAATGAAAGTATAAAATAAAACTTTCAAGGGTTAGTTACATGTTGGGTTTACCATAATGTATACAAGAGAAAGTGAAGTTGATCTATACATCAATCCTAGCTCGGAAAAGATAAATCAAACTAGCCATTTCACTTTTTTGTACATTTAGACAATCAAGGCCATGACCAATATGGATATTCTAGACCTAATTGAGGGGTCTCTTAGCATACAATATCACTAGAGAGGGTTACAAAGCCTCTATTCAATAAATACCAAACAATAACTCTAGCTAGGTCCTATGATTTGTAAAAATGTAAAGTAAATCTAATCTAGTGCTCACCAAAGCTTGTGGATCAAATGGGCTATAATAATCATAAAAAATAAACTATGAAGAAGAAAAATAGTCAACTAAATGTAAAGGTAATAATAATCATGGAGAGATAAATACATTCATAAGATAATACACATGTAAATCTATATACTAATAAAAGAGGAATAAGAATTAGAAATACTTACCTTGAAGATGAACCCATCGAGTCTCAATCTGTCCCTTGGCCAATAATGTTTTAAAAGAGGTTTTTGTGGTTTCTAAGGATAACAAAGATAGGTCATCTCTATTATACAAGACTTTTCCTATGTATCTAGAATACTTTTTCCACAAGACAAGATACTTCTCCAAAGGAAGTATGAAACCCTAAGCAATGACTCCTCAAGTAGAATGGTATATAGAAAAATAAATAAGCATAAATGAATAATTATCTCTATTGGAAATGGGGTGAAATATGTGTTTATATAGTCAAATATAACCCTAAACCTATTTTATTCAACACACACCCACTCATTTTTTCCTAAGTAGGAACCCATTAGAAGTTTGAAAGGTATAGTTTTGTTTAAAAGGGTTTTCAATTGGCATTTGTTTTATTATTTTAAAAATATTAGATTTATATTCCTCAATAATAAAGGGGCTGAATAATGTAAATTATTAAATAAATATGTAATAATTAACCTACTAATTTGTGTAAATAGATTTTACTTTTGCCTTTTATAAATATAGTAGGAAATGAGAGAGAATAGAAATTAGCTTATTCCAACTGATCTAGACTGAGACAATTTCTAGTACTAGAGGAATAAGACTAAGAAATAATCTGAAACAGATCCATAGACTTTGTTTATGGGATGGATAGGAGCACCAAAAATAGGATACCCTATTTTATAGCACTGTAGTCATATTTAATCACTATTGCCCCGAGGCTACAAGCTTTTTGGGTTCTATTCAAAATTCTTGTGTTACCTTATCACTAAAATTTTAGGGTCTGGGACCTCACAAAGCTTGCTATGTGTCTATTTTAATATTAAACACCATTAAGAGCTCCTAGTGCTTGAACTTGAATACAAAATTTAGAAAGAGAGAGAAGGAGTTAGTGTGTAAAGGATACACTGGATGCACTTCACACCTCATGTGTGGGAATGTTGCCTACATACCAATACTCTGAAGAGGGATCAAGCTAATGTAGTTATCCCATTGAAGTTCTTGGTGTAATTTATGTATGATCAATGAAACTATAATGTGAAATTAGATGTGCTTTAACTGACTATGGATTGGTGTAATGACTTTAGTAGGCTTTGAATAATATTAGAAGGTTGTATGCAAAGAATGGGAAGGAGTGTTTAAATGTACTTACTTTTATTCTTGTGTCTATCTTGTAAATGACTGTCAACCCCACAAAATGGAATTTTAATGGATTTTCATAGGGAAACTAATGATCATGGGTTAAATTATTTTTATTGAGGCTGATAGGGAAAAAGATAAGGATATGGGAAAATCTAACTGTTTGAAGTAAAGATGAGCTTGGACAATAGTGTGGGAAACAAGACACCCTAAATTTTAGTGCTCATATCTTATTTGGGAACTATTGTCCTATGTGCATGAGACCTAAGGGGTATATCTAGCCTTGAGAGGGTTACCTGGGTATCAAAGAGCTAAGTCCAAGAAGCTATGGATGACTAGGAATCAATGAAAGAAGTAGCTTAGAAGGGTTGTGTGAGCCAACTAGATGACCTATGGATTACGTGTCTTATCCATAATAAAGTTATAAAATTTCACATTTTACATGACTACATTTGTCCCCCCTTTATTCTAGTGATGAAATAAAGTGAAATACCAAGATAAATGAGAAATAGAAAGCATACCTGAACTTATCTATAAGGATGAAGATCATGAAGCTATATGATGTTGGATATGAATAGAGAGTAACCTGTGAAGTGTGAATCTATAAATGAAAACATAAAATAGATCAGTTCTTACTAGATACACTATATATAAAATAATAACATACAAGATCTGAGTAAGAGGAAGAAAAAGGAATGAATACACCTCACTAGGTATGTGAACCAATACAAAACTTATGATGCTAAAATGTGTTGGATGATGTTAAGTATGTGTTAAATTGAGATTAATATCTTCAATGGAGATGAGTGTTGAATTCCATAAAATGTGGTTTAAAAATTCAAAATATATCCCTTTGGCTCCATCATCACCAACTATTTGAAGTTAATGAATCATGCATGTGCTAATCGGTGTCTAGACTGTGTGTCCAATCCCTCTGAATAGGTGGCTCATGATTAAAAAGGCTAGCTAGACCTTTGGATCCATAATTTCCTCATGAAGTGAAGATATGAAGTGATATTTATATAGAATAAATGTCATATGAGATGGCTCATGAATCCCATGGATGTGCTATAAATCTAACAATGTGGCATGGATAGCCTAAATGTGTGCTAAAAACTAGGCCACTCTTGACCATTTTGAAACATGGAGTTGGGGTTTATATGCAAGCCTCTCTAAAACTGATGAAAAATACTTTTGTGAAATCCAACTCAAGAACTTAGGTACTCAGAAATCCAAAATTGTATGAAATTTTAAATCAAATGTGATGCCAACCACCTACAAATGGAGTAAGGCATGTGACTATTGATAATTCTTAGATATAAATTGAATTTAGAAAGAAAAGAAGAGAAATGTATCATGCACATTACCCATAATAACTAATGTTTGAAACATGTATTCTAATATAGAATTTATGCCAACTACCTAATCTAAACTAAAAGTGAGAACCATCATGCCACGCATGATAACCTACTGTATCTGAGAAAATTGTGTTGAAACTATTAAATCTGACTGATCTAAAAGTGCAAAAACTATCCTTGAACTAAATTTTTTGCTTATTTTTGGAAACCCTAAGTTTTTTCCTACCTAGACAAGAGTGAAAAAATGTGGACAACACTGTGTTTGGAATTTTAGTCCTACTTTGGCACTATTATCTAGAGCCAAATCTGATGATTATTTTAGAATCTCTATTATTTGCCTAGTCTGTTCTACCTAGATTCTGAACTAGGTGATCTAAATACTATTGTTTAGAATGTTATGATGTTTGATCTCTATAACAAATCCCTATTTTATTCCCCCTCTATCAATGGTAGGAATGATGAACCTAACATGACTTCCCTCAGAAGAAAAAGAGTCCTACAAGTGTGGTAATCTATATAGGTGCAAGACATAACATTGAATATTTGACAAGACATCAATATTTAAATGGATAGATTATTATATCAATAGTGGTATTCCTAGATAGATATAATAATGTAAGATAATTTACATGATATTTAATTAGATAGGTAATGTTAGATATTAGTTGTTAGTTATTAGTAAACATGGAGGGATGGAGCATGATGTCCATCCTGACATCTAATAATCAAGATAAATGCATGATTGGAATCATGGAATTACACATAGTGGGGAGAAAACAAGAAAATAATCATAGGATTCAAGAAGTATACAAGGGTGGGCAAGGGACCATGCAAATAAGGGACATAGACACATGTCACTCAAATTGGAAGATAAACATGGAAGACATGTTCAAATTCCACATACACATATAAGTGGAAGAAACAAAGTTGGCACAAGGGTCACAATAATATGAAATATTACAAACAAATGACATTTGTAAATGTACTAAGTCACACACACGAATATAATCAAATAACATTGGTAGATGTCCTAAAGCACAAGTAGGAGATAAGTAGGAAGTAGAAGGTGAAATCACACAATCTATGCTAAGCAAGGAATGAAATCAAAATTAATAACTAGAAGATACAAACACATTTAACTAATCAAATTAAATGTGAGAATATGTAAAACATGTGTATTACAAGACTAGGTATATGCTAAGATGTGCATAAGTGCTAAGTACTAGTGAAATTTTGATGTATTAATCTATGTAATATAATAAGGAATGTGCATCAGTATGATAACTTAGAGTGTGTAGTTTAGGAATGACATAACCTAGATGGTGTAGTCATGTAGAATATTTCCCCAATGGGTGTGTATATCGAGTTATGTCTCAAATTTAGTAGTAATGGTCCCTCAATGGGTAGAATGAAGCCATCAAATAGTTGTATGTCACTGCACACATTCAGAGAAAATCAAGTGAAGCATGGTAATGTAGATAAATCAACATACAATAGCATGAAATAATAAATGTAAGTCCTAGCATGATATTAGTAATGTAAACATGGATGATGCATACAATCAAAAAAAAAATTTGGTTTTTTTGCAATTTTTTGTATGTTTTGGTATTTTGAAGTGTTATATTGTTTTTGTATTTTTGAAAATATTTGAGCGATGTACAATCAAGCAGAAGAGTTTATGTACAATCAATTGTTGAGAAGAAATGATATTAATCAATGAGTATTATATGAGAACCCATATCATGGTGTCCTATATCAAATAATGGAATCACGCATGATTGTGAAGCATGATGGAATGGTTGAGAATATGACTTTGTATATTTGGATTCATTGTCAGTATCTTAAAAATCATAATAACTTGTATTGTTCCACTCATCATTATCATCTTGATTTTGGAATGTTAGTGTTGATTGTTGTTGTATATAAATCTTTTCCTTTGATAAATTATGTTTATGAATGATTTGCCTTAAGATAATCAATAAATCTGAAACCTTGGTGACAAACATTATCATCTGCTAGAATAGTAGTAATTCATTGAGCATGCTTGCCTAACCCTCAACCTTGATAATCAAACTTGTGTATATATATTTTACCAAACCCATACTTCTTTGAAAGTTGAGCCTCATTTTGGATAGGTATATTTACATATTTTTCATGTTTGACCTATGCTTGTGGTACTATTTGTTGTTCTGATTTTGCTTGTTGATCCTTTTGTTTTTTTGAGTTCTGCTTTGGTAACCACTTTTGTACTATTTTTGAATTTGACCCTTTGTGAATGTCTTCCTATGTTATTGTGGATTTCTTGATTAACTTACCTTTTATAAGTTCCTCATTAAAAATTATCGATTGTATATGTTTTTTTAATTCCAAACATGTATTTGTGTGATCCCCATGCATTTTATGATATGCACAATAATATCTAGATCTTCTCACTAAATGTAGATGAGGTAGTTTTATCAAGTTATATTTAATCATTCCCCTTAGTATCTCATTTGAACTCTTATTTGATATTTGAATTCTTTCTAAATCAATATTTGTAGAGTTAATTTTTTTATGATTTTTTGTTTTGATATATATCATTGCTTGCAACCAATTGACTAGGTGAAGGCAAATACACATGATTGACACTAGAGTGTCTTTGAAGTTTTTGTATTGTAATTTTATCTTCCAAAGTTTTTATCATTTCATGTAATAGTTGATTTTTCATTTTTAAATATAAAATTATCTTTCTCATATAGGTGATTTGATCGTTTAGAGTCTCATGAGTGTAAACCTTAGTTGATTCCAATTAAACATATAAGCACATATGTTGAAGAGGTTTTGAAAAAGTTGTAGGCTGAATCTATTCATTAAGAACAATAGTAGATTCTACCTCAAATTTTGGAGGGGTGATAACATGGACCTATTTAGAGGGAAAGTAGCTATCACCCTCTTGAAGGAGAGGTGGATAAGGGATTTTTTTCCTCTGCATAAGATATGACATTGTAACAAGAGTAGCCAAAGAGGCATATACATCTAGGTAGAAAGTATGCATATAGGCTAAAATTCATGTAAGTGTAGTTTTAAATTGTATATAAATATGATTATAAATTACACTCCACATGAAATATAA
The DNA here is from genome assembly GCA_037957365.1 of Torreya grandis. Classification (NCBI taxonomy): domain Eukaryota; kingdom Viridiplantae; phylum Streptophyta; class Pinopsida; order Cupressales; family Taxaceae; genus Torreya; species Torreya grandis. The sequence goes on along the minus strand of JARHVA010009498.1, from coordinate 209,991 downwards.
CAAACAAGGGATAGAAAACATGAATTTATGCATGTATGCATATGAAACTGTGACATCTGTTATGACATTTCTAATATGTCTAGCATGATAAACTTGTATATTTTTCCCTATGAGAGATAGAGAAAAAAGAGTAGAGAGGATGGATTTGTGAAATAATTCATAAATATATTTGACATGTATTATAACATTTGTAATGTGTTTAACATGATAAGCTTGAAATTTTTTCCATATAAGAGATAGAGAATATGAAAAAAAAATATTGAAATCTTGTGAAAGTTTAGGAATGAATTTTGTAATATCATCCCTTATTATGACACATAAGCATAAAATGAAAAGGATGAAGCTTTATAATAACATATGATAGACTTCATCATTCATGTACACGATAGGGCCCATTATGGTTTCCTTATTATTTGCAAGAATTGTAATAAAATTTTATAAATAAATGAGCATCATTTTTGAAATTTGACTATGGATGTAAGCTAATACCTCAAGAAGACGAATAGGAGATATTATATGTAACTAAGAATTTTTCATAAATATTTGTGAAAAATATTATGAATTTTCATAATTTAGATTGAATTTCTAAGGTAAGTATGCAATATAAAATTTAGAAATTTATGTGAAAGTGTTTGATTTAATAGGACCTAGTAGATGCAACTAGGGTTTGAAAAGTTTTTTTTTCAAAATTAGTATAATAATTTTAAATAGTTTTTATAAATTTTTCTAATTTAGCTTGAAATTTTTAGGAAAAATCTAAAAATATTTCTAAAATTAGCAATAAATATTTCCTAGTGGTTTGAAAGTGTTTGTATGCAAATAAGACCTAGTATGTGCAAACTAGGGTTTTGGTGAATTTATTCAAAATATTTCAATTAATTTTTAGTTTTATCATTTTTAAATTAAAAAAAAATTAGGAAAATATTTCAAAAAATCATAAATAATTAGTCCTAGGGTTTCAAGAATTTTTGTGCAAAAATTTGAAGTTAGGTTCACCAAATGGTTTATTATTTTTAAAATATTAGAGTTATATTCATAAATAATAAAGGGGATGAGTAATGTAAATTAGTAAATAAATATTCAAGAATTAACCTACTAATTTATGTAAACATAGTATACTTTTGCCTTTTATAAATATAGTAGGAAATGAGAAAGATTAGAACTTAGCTTATTCTAGCTGATCTAGACTGAGACAAGGTCTGATACTAGAGAAGTAGGACTGAGAAATAGTCAAAAATAGATCCTTGGACTTTATCTCTAGGTTGGAAAATAGCACAAAAAATATGACACCCTATTTTTTGATGTTATAGTCCTATTATATCACTATTGTCCTAATGTTAAAAGCTTTATGGGTTCTATTCAAAATGCATGTGTTACCTTGTCACTAACATTTTAGGGTCTGGGACCTCATGGAGCTCATTATGTGACTATTTTAATCTTTAAAACCCTTATGATCTCCTGGTGATTGAACTTAAATGCAAACTTGGGAAAGAGAGAGAAGGGATTAGTGTGTAAAGGATAAACTAGATGCACTTCAAACCCTGTGTGTGGGCACATTGCCTACATACCAATACTCCAAAGAGGGATCAAGATAATGTAGTTTTCCCATTAAAGTTCTTGGTGAAATTTTTGTATGATCAATGCAACTAGAATGTTAAATTGTACGTGCTTCAGCTAACTATGGACTAGTGCAATGGCTTAAGTAGGCTTTGAATAATTATTGGAAGGTTATATGTAAAGAATGGGAAGGAGTAATTGAATGTACTTACTTGTATTTGTAATTGAGTTCCAAACCCACTAAATGGAATTTAAATGGCCTTTTATAGGGAGACTAATGATCATGGGTTAAATTATTTTTCATGAGACCAGTAGGGAAAAAGATAAGGATCCAACGAAATATGATCATTTAAGGCAAAGATGAGCTTGGAAAATAATGCCAAAAATAAGACACCCTAAACTTTGGTGCTCCTATCCTATTTGGATGTTGTTTTTATAAGGGTATGAGACCTAAGGGAATATATTTGGGCCTGAGAGGGTTGCCTAGGTCTCAAAAAAATAAGTCTGAGAAGCTATGAATGACTGAGAATCAGTGAAAGAAGTATTCTAGAAGGGTTGTGTGAGCCAATAAGAGGACCTATGGATTAGGTGTCTTAGCCATATTAAAGTTGTACAATTTCACATTTTACATGACTAAAACATTTACATGTATATTCAATAGGTTTAATATTTAAAGGTTTTATACAAATGACTGTTGACTAATATGAATGCATTTGGCATTTCTTTATTATCCAGGTTTCCACTATGTGTTTTTATTTAGACTAACCTATTAATGGTCTTCAAAACTTTGCATATACATGTTTTCACATTTGGACTTCATGATTTTTTCCTTTCATAAGTTATGCATTTCAAATTTTAGGTCTTCATAACATTTTTTCATAGGTTATATTCATATAAACATCTATCATGTACTTCAACATATCTAAACTTTTGAATCTTCATGCATGTGTAACTTATTTTGCCTTTGCATATTTTACACTTCATAGGTCATGTTCACAGATATTGGTTTTTTTTGTCATAAAAATTGACATTTTTTTCTTCACGTATTTTTTCTATAACTTTTGTTCTCAAAGTCAACTTTTGGCATTTTGATCTTTTGCATCTTTTTTTCTTCGTGAGAAGATTTCATCATAAATTTTGTTTGCAGTTTTTGTTTATATAATTTGGTCTTCACAACTTTTATTCATAACTTGTGTGTCTTAAAAAAAATTGTTTGTATCTTTTGTCATGATTTTGAATTTGAATATTTTACACTTTAAATTTTTTTTAAATTTTTTTGCACTTTACAAACTTTGCATTTTGGAATTTATGTTCACAAAAGATTTAATTTGCAATTTGTGTTCCCATGAATTGGTCCTTAGAAATTTTGTTCAGAACTTCTATTCATGAGTGGAGTTTTAATGTAAGGTCTAACACCTGACATCTAAAGGTAAACTATAAACTATGTGCACAAAAATAGCGATAAGGTGAAACTTTTCAGAGGCTACAACATGGCATTTTTATGAATGTATAAAAAGCCTATGTGACATACCCACTAAATTAAAGTGATGAAGTTTGAATTAAATGAGTAAAAAAGGTTAGATATGTTGAACATTAATGACACATGAATGGGAATTAAAGTCTTATACTCAAGGCTATATAATCAAACTATAAAGAGATATCATGCTTATTGATTTATATTAAACTCAAGTGAATTTGCACTCCTAAGAGAAATTGAAGCCCTAAATATCTATGTTCCACTATAAATTTCTTCTAGTTAGCCAATGAATAGTCAAATTATCATAAAATAATGTAATTGAACCAAGTAGAAATGGATTATTCATCTAAGGTGTTCATGGGGGTGATACAACCATCCAAATTCTCTATCAAAGACTCTACAAAGTATATGGACATTATTTTTTATTTGACTATGTTTAAAAATGAATATGCTAATTATCTATCTCTTTAGGATATAGTTGAGGATGTAGACACTCATTCACATGAAGAAGTTATGATAGTCCAACAATATCAACTAATAGTGAGATTGATACCATTAAAACATTAATATCTATATTTTATAGTGGTTAAGGCGGAGGTGATGCCCTACATCAATCAACTAAAGGACCTATTATTTGTTGGAAAGGTGATTGGGGATGGATTATTACACCACTTAAGCCATACAACAATCATCACTTGCATATCATAGTATGTCTTCCAAATGTATCTAAAACTACTAGTTATAGATGCTACATTTGGTGGACATCAAGTGGAAATGTGGAAGAATAAAACCATGATTGAGAATTCTCTAAGGAAATGGATCATTCTTGAAGAGGTGGTCACCCTCAAATCTAGGGAACCAGTGCCTATCACCAAGTTTTAGATGGGTATCCACATTGGAATTTATTTTTTGAACATACTATATGGTCACCCTAACATCCACTATCTCCATCTAGAATGGGTACCATTACTAGACTTGATGATGACTTCTAATATGTCCTTCGCACTAAGAGAGATAATTAACCATCCATTTCTACATGATGTCTTATTTATTGGATGAAATCATTAGCACTATATAATTACACAGTATATCACTATAGATCCCAATCCTATACTTTATCAAAACATAGGCATGCAATTATTTTTCCTTCTTCTACAACTATATATTCATGAGGAACTTAGTCAGAATTGCCAATAATGTTTACCCTCAAGTATGGAGGGATATTCATGAAGAAACCATGCTCATAATATCATAGAACATTATAAAAAATTTAGGTCTAATGAGGGATTATTTTCTCTACCCTTACTACATGGTGGCTATGGTCATGGGGAACAAGGTTGCTCCATTACATCTCCCCAAGTTTATCCTAGAAAAGTTGGATAAGTAGGAGATGGCCTGCCAACTATGGTGGAGGATAGATGCATAATTGAATAAAAATAAGAAAGGACTATTTCATTGTTTCTCTTTTATGTTTGACTAGATGTGTTATTCCATTAAGAAACACTTTAGAGAATTTGGTAAGAATAGAGAGTACTATTCATTGGATTCTTTGCCACATAGAGATTAAAATCCTCATGGTCTAATCCAGAAGCACATCTAAGGAATTGGAAACCTGTACCAATATGAACCTTATGAACATGACTAATTATTTTTGAATTCAAAAGATGATGCCAAAGTTCAAGAGAGATCAAATTTATTTGGTTTGAATGAGGATCTTTTGATAATTATTTATGTAAATCCCTCTATAATAATTGTTGATGTGCATACTAGAATCTCTTCTCCTGGTGGATGGTCAACCACAAACTAAAAGACATCCCACAATTCCAAACATCCTCAAGACCAAGGAACCTCTTCCAAAACACAACCCATGGTGATTATAATAGTCAAGAAATATTTGAGTGTGGAAGAAACCCTAGTGGTTTTGAGTTCATCATAAGAAGGACCATATCAAACAGCATTACTTGTAATGAGGGTTATGAGGCAAAAGAAAGAGGTGGAAGAAATTATAGCTACTGGTAGTGGTCTTGGTGGATAAGAGGAACCAATTTGTACTAATTATTATGATGTATAAGAGTAAATCATTCCATTTTCCTCCTTAATTCTGATTACCCCAAGTATAGATGTTACTTCTTCCTCTATTCATCAGAATTCCCCCTTATATGGTAAGACCACTATTTTTTATAAGAGGAATCCTAGAGTCCTTGAAACCCATGTGAATACAATTAATAAATATCTATTACAATAAGTGCCAATGGACCATGGACAAACATCCATCAATAGATATCCAAAATATGAAGAAGATGATGAGGAACTATATAAGGCCAAAGTATTAAGCCTTCAAGGATTGAAAGGAAATGTACCATTTTGGAGTGATAGATTAGGTGAAGACATTGTTATTTTAAATACTTCAATCCTTTTTATTTTTTTAGTCCCTTTGGTTACTTATTTTCCTCCTACTAATTTTGTTTCTTCGGGTCCTATTTTTTATAGTATTACTATTGTTCCTACCAGTCCTATTGCTCCTACTATTAACAACATTACTTTAGTCCTAGTTGTTTCCAGTGTTTGCCTTATTTCTCAAGCCCTTAATGTCTCCACTTAAAATTTTGTCAACAAATTCACCATTCCCCATTCCACTCCTAGGCTTAAAAATGTTAAATCAAATTAAATCAAAATATCTATGGTAAATGCCTAGTTGCATGTCTCTTCCACCTAATTAGGATTGTCAATGCCTTCTAGTTTTACCTTGTCCACTTCTATTATTCCATCAAAGAAATATGGAAATAATAAGCATGTGTATACTATTCATCTAACTCCCAAATTTGGTGGTATAGATTGGTCAAAAATCATTTGTCCATCATTATTGAATCCCTTACAAGCACATGATTTATCATAATCCTTATGAGACCTTCAACTAAGACAACTGCTCAAGACATTTAGCTAGTTGACACTACACAATTGGTGATTCCTTAGTGGGGTATTGATTTAGAGGCTCAATATTCCCAAATGCCTAATTTAATAATAAAACAATTTCCCATGGTGAGTTCTATATTTTATAAATCCATAAGAGCCATCTAACGAGTCAAAAAGAGGAAAATTGAGGATGACACTAGCAGAGGTTTAGTTTTAGAAGAAAGACAAGATTTTTTCTTTTTTCATCAAGAAAGAATATGAGGTTTAGGTGAGTACCCTTATAATGAATATTTCAAGTCCTATTTTATGCCTCAATTGAAATATTTGATATAAATTCATGAGGAGATTGAATATGCTAGGTGAGAACTAGAGAAAGAGCTTGAACATGTAAGAGAATAACAACAAATTTTTCATGTTCCTAGAGAAATTAAAGATGATGTTCAGAACATAACCCTTTAGTTGTATAAAATTTTAGATTCCATTATTTCAATGAGAATAGAGATATCTCCTCATGATATTGACATAAGAAAATTATTTAATTATTTTAAGGAAGATGAAAATAAATTGAATTTTCTTGTATTATATATAATTAATAAGGCTTATAGACATTTAGATTTGATGACACCATTAGAGGTAGTTAATGCTCTCAATTTGATGGCCATATGGGCACAATAAGTTTAGGACTGGGTTGAAACCATAGAAATTCTAATCCCAAATTTTTCATAACATGAGAAGGAAATTTTGAAAATTATGGATGAATTTAAACTCTTCTAAGCAAGGGACCCTACATGTAAACTAAAAAGTAAAGTCAGTTTTGACCAATTTATTTAGCAGGATTTTACAAATTTAAATTAGAGACTTTAAGGGATTACATTAGAATAAGTTAAATCAAAATTTAGTTTTGTTAAGAAGGAGGTTAAATAAATAGATATTTTTTACGGCCACTAAATTTGAACATGCATGCTTGCTAGTGCAAGTCAATATAATACATAGGCCCTCTCTTCTAAAAATGGGCATCATAAGGCTGAGTCATGGCGTTAGTTACAAATACTACCAATATTTGAAGGCAAATAAAATGGATATGTCCACACCATCTAGTTTAACCCAACCAACTACTTTAGTTCCTCCCACTACTTTAGCTTCAACCATACAACCATCAACTTCACCTAAAATTTAGTTTTCTATGGTTAATTTTGTATGTATGTTACATCTAGAGTTAATTGATGCAAATAAAGTACACTTATTTGTAACATATGAAAGTAATGGTTAAAGACATTTTGTGAGAATGTACATGTTACATTTCCATGTAAAATCAAGTCTTTTTTATTGGAAAAATAGTTATGATAAAATGTAATTATACATGTAGACCTTGTATCAATATGAACTCGCACTCTAATTACTAAAATGTAACTTTGAGTTTTAGATAGATTTGAGGGATGAGGCAACCCCTCCCCAGATCTATTTATACTTGAAATATTTTTTTATTTAAGGGGTCAAAAATATCAATACAAGAATAAAACTTTTGATTGTCATGCAACTATGTCAATACTTTTCCAGTCTAATTCTATGTAATTATTTGTGTTTTATTTTTTTGATGTTTGATTTAGTAATTTGAAGTATGTAAAATATATGGATAATTCCTTTTTGTTATTATTTATTTATGTTGGTTTAAATATATTCAATAGCTATTAGAAAATGCAAATTATCATTGATCTCATTTAATTAGGTAGACTATTTCAATCATTTGAGTGTGCATAAGTGTTTTTCTTGATATAGCCTTCTAGGTGTAAGTCATATCTACCTTAGGTACCTCTATGATCCAAGCTATAATATGTTGAATAAGGGTGTGTAACAACAAATATAAATGGTATCAACCTTTAGTTAATATCCTCAAGTTAATTATATATGTTCTTTCCCATATACTCTCATTGTGTTTACATGTGAGTGTGAAACAATTATTAGTTGTAAACATTAGTATTAAAACACTTTTCCATAAAGAGACTAGCCAAAAAGTAATCCTTATTTGAACCATAGAGATTTATTTTCCACCCTACCTTTTTCTTTTTTGGATTTTCTTTGATTAAGATCTACCCACTTTAGCATAGGTGCCATCTATTTAACTCAACTAGGGTTTAACCTTTTCTAGGTTTGACTCACCTTTTTAAACATAGTTTAAAAAATTGCATACTTAGCCATATATTCCACCACTTGATTATTCAACCCATACCTATAACTCATGCCTTATAGTTGATTTTGTATTTAAAGGGAAATACAACTAATCTATAATACACTTTAGATTATTAATACATTAGATATTCAAGGTCATGACCAAGATGGATCTACTAGACCTAGCTAAGGGATATCTTACCACAATAAAATCACTAGGGAGGGTTCTAAAGCCTCCAGTCAAGTGAAAATATGCAATAACCCTAACTAGGTTATATGTTTTCATAATCACAAAAATAAATGACAAAGAAAGTAAAATCTAATATAGTGCTCACCAAATCTTGTGGCACAAATTGGGAGGTAATAAACATAAAAAATTAAACATGCATAGGAGATATATACACACATAAATGTATATAGAATAATTATGTATTGGAGAGAAGTAAAAATGATAATCTATCTACTCTTATAAATTAGGAACAAAGTTAGGAATACTTACTTTTGAAGACTAACCTACTAAGGCTCAATATCTCCCTTGGCCAAGGTGCTTTGTAAGAGGTTGTGGTGGTATGTAAGGATGACAAAGATAAATCAAATCTGGGCTACATAACCTATTTATGCATACAAAAGACTTCTCCATAAGATAAGATCCATATCTCTAAAGAAAGTATTGCAACCCTAATATACGTTCCTCAAGTAGAATGGTGGATAAACATATGCATAATATAATATTCTTGTTATTCTCTTCCCTAATAAATGATGAAATGAATGTGTATATATAGTTGAATCTAACCCTAAACCTTTTCAAAATTTTAGCTGATAGGGTTAGCCAAATCAACTTTGCATCATTATTGACAAAATCAAATAAGGTCTTAGTCTAGGTTAAGCAAGGGATGACCTAGACCCTAAATGAGTTTTATTAATTAGAGTACAAGGTTGATGGGGCTGCTAGTGTATTGTAAACCATTGGAAAGGGTTTTTAGGCTAGGTGTTTCTATGCAAAATTGCTTTCTACATTCAAAGAAGAAATAAGAAACTGAAATAAAAGGTTAAGGCTAGAAGTACCTGATAAAGTTGAGCGCACCGAAATCAGACGTTGAAAGATTCTCCTCTTTGGCTGTGGAGGAATGACACCTGCGAAAAAGAGACTAAAACACGAAAAGATGTTAGTCAAAGATATGGTGGGTTGTCAGGCGAACGCTCGATCCCAAAAGTATGAAGACTCCCTAGAAGGATATCAACCCACTGATAAAAAGCGTAATATTGGATGAAAGTAGATAATAAAAGATGAAATGACAGAAATAAATGATAGAAAATAAAAGTGCGTACCTGATATGCAGCACTGTTCTGCACAATCACCGGCGTCGGTCTCTGTGGTGCCAGCGTCGGTCAAGGATAGTGCCGACGTTGGTTGAGGTGCCGTCGTCGATCGGGGAAGTGACCGGCGTCGGTCGGGGCAGGTTCTGAACAGAGGTCTGGGAAAGTTGCAGAAGGTCTTGACAGGGTCGGGACAAGATTTTAGACAAAGTGGGGACGGGGTTTTTGGTCGAGTCTGGGGGTTTGAAGCTTCGGGATGGTAGAAATAGGGAATAAATAATCAGAAAGAAAATGAAAATAAACACAGAAGATACTTATCTGTCAGACGCCGTGATGAAAGTGATAGTCGAAGTTCTTATGCAGTGCTGGAAGAATGAACGCTGGAGTTGGTGGATGCTGGAGTTGATGGATGCTGGAGTTCGAATGCTGGAGAGCCTGTAGATGTCAGAAATGGAAACCTCTTGATTGATCGAGGAGGGGAGATTGAATGAAGGCCCTGGGATGGTTTCGAGAGACGATTCGATAACCGTTTCAAAAAACTGATCGGGAACCGAATGGTAACTGATAACGGATAACGGGATGGTGACCGACGTCAGCAGGATTGCCGATGTCGGCCGATAAGTGACCGACGTCGGCAACATCGGCCGGGTAAAGACCATCGTCAGCAGATGAGCAATGAGGACAGAGTCTAGCTTTTAGTTCTCTGCTCATTGCTACATGCTGCCAGGGTCAAGGTTGGTGGAACAAGTGATCGACAAGGGTTAAATAGGCGAAGAAGAATAAGATGGGGAGTGACCAGGGGAGTCGACACGATTTTGGTGTCTACATTTGCCCCTTTTTGTCTTGTTGGTTGTTCTGACGAACTGCAAGACAAAAATAGGAGTGAGTGCCCCAGGTGAGAGATAAGGTTGATTTCATCTTGTTGGTTATTCAAATGAACTGCAAGACAAAAATAGGAAGCGGATAGGTTGCCCTGATTATGGATGAGGTATTCCCCCTCAAAGTAGGAGTCAAGGGAAGGGAACCGAGAATCGGGTGCTGATTTGACAAAGAGTGGATGAAAAAGGGGGTGAGGGTGAACGCTGCAAAAGTCGTGATTGCGCGCATACCACTGCACGAGATGGTCAGGCCAAAGTGTCGCAGGTCAAGGGTCAAGGAGTGCCAAAATCAAAGTAATCGGGCCCCAGCATTTAGTCATCTACTGATCGGGTCACTCAATCTAAGCTGAAGCTCCAAATGGTTGTTGTGTTCCAGGTATCCTGGGCTCAGGAAGTGCTCCTAGAAACACGAAAAAGCCACAAGTAGTGCGGATCAACCGGTTTGTGATCCTATACTTGTGAGGGTTCAAAAAGGTCTGCGCACAATTCTGCTAACCAGTCATGAGGTAGCATACATGCAAAAACAACCAAGGCAACAATGTCTTGGAAGTAGTCGAGGTCAGCAGAGATAGGCATGATCTCTAATGGTTGGTGGTTGAGGGGAGGAATGGATGAAAGGATGTGGCCGAGCTAACCTCAGAAGACCCCATGTCAACTGAGTGCTGCCTACATAGCCCTGGTGATAGGGCCTCAGGCCAATGTAGTTCTCCCTAGAAGGGAGGGAGGGTCAAAGGGATAAAATGGGTCATGGTCAGGGACAAGATTATGGTTAAAAGAAGGAAAGAAGGTTTGTCCATCAGAGAGACGAACAAACGAGAATGGTCGAGCTAACCCCAGAAGACAGTCGTGTCATCTGAGTGCTGCCTACATAGCCCCTGTGATAGGGCCTCAGACCAATGTAGTTCAGACAGGGCGTCTGAGTGGTAGACAGGTGGTTAAAATGGTTGATAGATTGGTCGATGATTGGATGAAATGATGAGGAAAAAAAGATGTTGCAGCCTTTTCCAAATGGTGTATTCTGCAACATTGGTTGACGGGTTTTTCATCCCTAGCAATATTCCATATTCGTGATGGATGTATGCTAAAAATGAATTGAGGTCTATTTATGCTTTAGCAAGTATTGGTTTATGCTGAACATAAATTGTGGTAGGTCGATAGTTTCCATGTGTATTGGTGTCCATAGAAACTAGGGTGAATAGGCTAGGTCAGGTTAATGGTTTGAGTTGAGTCGATTGACAAGTGATGAAGGTGAATGTGACCAAAGTGTAGAAAAAGTGAAAAGCATATTGCTCTTTCATTGACAAGGACCAAAAAGATAGCATAGATAGGGGTTATGAGAACCAAGAGCCCCATTCATGCGTGACGTCGTTGACCGTGGTTATGTTAGAGCGGTAATCGAATCACTTAGACATTAAAGTGAGCTCGAAGTCCCTTAAGCAGGTGATAGGAGGAGGAAAGAAGGGTAACCCATTTTAAGAGCAAAGATAACGATGCCCCTTTTTATAGGAGACCCTGAGACAACTACAAGTCAAGTCCATGACTTATTCAATTTTTTTTTTGGTGCAGACTAATCAATGCGGGAAGCCTGCATAGAGATGTCATTTGTTTGGTGGTCAGGTTGTGAAGCTGATCAATGCGGGAAGCTTCTAAAATTGTGATGTTTATTGCCAGATTAGTCATAGCCATCCTTTGAGGGAGTGGTCTAGATTTTTGTTTAATATAAAGGCTTTTAAATAGCTGTCCTTCGAGGGAGCAGTCTATTTATTACAGCAATGATAGTACAGCTGTCCTTCGAGGGAGCAGTCTATTTGTTTGATTTTGATATAGTGACCATGGATATGTTTTGACAGAAATGTGAGTCATGGACAAGATTATAGAAGGTCAAGGACTCCCTTTTATGAGTACAAAGCATCCATACCGCATAAAAGGGTTATAGGAATTGTTAAGAGGAATAGGGTTGAAAGGAGGTAGGATGAAGAGGAAGGGATTGCTCAAGGGATGAGCTCAAGTTAAGTGTCAAGTGGACGAGTACTCGACTAGCAATAAAACGGTCGCAGATGCAACGCATTAAGAGGCTCAGGTTCTGGGCGTCCATCAAGAGAAGACAGACGATAAGTCCCTGATCCATACTTGTGCGTGATAATAAAAGGTCCGAGCCAATTAGGAACAAACTTGCCTCGTTTACTTCACTCCATATTGGTCACGTGTTGAAGGTAGATAAGTGGACGTGAAGTTGACTGATATGGTCATTGATTGATCGAGACTGGTTGAATGTGTGGATAAAAAGGTTGGTCAATGTTTGGTTGAGATTTGGTCATTTGATAGTTGGTCAATGGTTGGTCGAGGGTTGATTGGTTGGTATTTGGTCTTTGGTTGGGTCGAATGTTTGGTTGAGTTTGGGTTAAATGTTTGGTTGCTAGTCTGGTTAAGGCTAAGTTGAAAGAGTGATTGATATGTGGTCGAGACTGTGTTGAAAAATTGGTCGAAGTTTGGATGAAGGTTGAATTCCCCCAGCGGCTAGGGAGAATGTTTGACGGATTGGTTAAGGTCGGTTGAGGTTTAGTGTTTAGATGGACTATGTTGATGTCGAATAAGGGGGTTAAAGGTGATAAGGAACCAGAACCTGGCGTGGAGATCCCGATTTAGGTGATGAGGTTGAAGAGCTATGAGTTAGTGTTGATGATTTGTGGGAGGGAAGGTCTAGAGGATCCTTGATGAGAAGGGAATCCTTTCTCCGTTGGTGACGAATGACAGCTTTAAGAGCGCAACAACGCTCAGTGTCATGTCCCGGAGTATGATGATAGTGACAGTATTTAGAGTTGTCGAACCAAGAGGGTCTTGATTCGAGAGTTGATGAGAGGGGCGGTGTTGAAGGCTTGATAACGTGGTCAAGAAGAGAGGTGTCATTCCTCAGACATTGGCAAATGGCGACCTTGAGGGCACAATAATGCTCCGTGTCGTGTCCAGGTGTGCGATGATATGCACAAATATGAGTGTCATCGAACCAAGGTGGTTTAGGTCTGAGAGAATGATATGGTTTGAGAGGTGGAAGGTTGAGGCGAGATGACTACAATAAGTGCCGTAACAGCAAGGTATAAGAACCTGCTAACGGGTCTGGATATTTTATTGCAGTGAGGGTTGATGACGTTGGTTTGAGAGGTGTAAGAGATGTTGGTCGATGATTTGAGGGAGATATATGTTTGACAGGTTGATAGAGTAATGGAGACGACGTGCCTCTGTGAAGGATGGGAGTAGGAAGCACTCCAATTAAAGTGGATGGATGTGGGCCTAAGATTGAAGGTAATGACGAAGGTGGGGGAGGAGTCCTCCGATGTGGTCTAATGGTCTTCGTTAGTTTGGGTCGAGGGCCACTATTGTGCGAGGCGAGGTTAGATACGGGTTTGGGTTTAGATGTGGACGGAGGTGAGTCAGATGTAACAATCTCAGGCAAAGGGCAAGAGGAAACCGTGACTGGGTCTTCCTCAATCGAAATGGGCGAAGAGATAGGGTCTTTTCTTGGTGGAGAAGAAATAGGAGAGGGTGGCTCCTCAAGTGGGCGGAGGGTAGGGATGATCATGCCTTCTGCTTGTGCTTGAGGAGTAGGTAAGGTATGGTCATTGGATGAAGGTAGGGCTAATGGAGTAGGTGTGATCAAGGCATCCTCCAGTATAGGAGAAATAGATGGAGGACTAATAGGAGAAGAGGGTTCTTCATCCTGTGAAGAAGGTTGGTTAGGGACAAGAGGTAAGATAGTGTTGACGGTGTGTATATCATGGTCTTGAGGGTCATTGATCATGGTTTGGATGTTGTCTTGAGTAGGTGGGTGATTAGGAAAAGGTTGTTTGAAGATGTTGAGGTTTTGGTTGGGCGGTGCGTTCAGGTTATCCAAGATAAGATCGCCCTTATCTAGCATGTCCTGGACGAGGTTTTTAAAAGTTTGACAGTGATCCGTATCATGGCCTTTGACACAGTGATAGTTACAAAAGTGATTCTCCCTGTACCATGCAGGGATAGGTGTTGAGGAGTCGAATTGATGTGGTCAGATTGAAGGGAGATTGAGGACCCCCTGCTTGACGAGTTTATCCAAGATAGAGGCATATGACTCTCCAATTGGAGTGAATTGACGCTGTATGGATTGACGTTGAAAATGTTTATTGATGTAGTCTAATGTTGAAGATGTTGGTCGGTTAGTTATTGTTGAAGATGATGGTCTAAAGATGACAGTGTTTGTCGACCCCTTAGATTGAGAGTGGGCAGAAGAAGGTCTGGAAGAAGAATGGTCATTGGTTCTTGTGTTAGTGTTACACAATTTGACCTTATCTTCTTCAACAGTGCAGAGTTCAAGCTTTCGGGCCATGGTGAAGGCCTCGTCGAAAGTGTGGAATGTCTAAACCCGCAAGGTGGATGAGATGTGACTGACACATGCTCGAGAAAAGAGCTCAATGAGCTCGGTTTGAGGCAAGGAGAAGGAGAGCTGGTTGATCAAGTCTCTCCAACGGGCGACAAAATCAACTACTGATTCGTCGTCAAATTGCCTAATGGAGTAAAGGTCTGTGATCGAGACTTGTTTAGTGATATTGATTGAGAAATGGTCAATGAATAACTGAGCGAGTTGAATGAAGGAAAAGATAGAATGTCTGGCAAGGGAGCTATACCAGTCAAGGGCAGGGCCAGAAAGAGACATAGGAAACGTGCATAAAAGTAACGCATCGTCGTGGGCAATAAGGTAGCAGGCATGTCTGAATGCCCGTAGATGTTGTTGTGGGTCTTCCTTACTCTGAAAGCGAGTAAATTTAGGAAGCTCCCAATGGTTGGGATATGGTCGGATAGGGACAGAAGGATGAATGGGCTCGTTATAAATCTGGTCATATGAAGAGATATTATTTGAACCGAAGATAGAAGCTTCGAGACTGGACAATTTATCCATCAGCATCTTGATGACGTCTGCTGACGGATTGGTGGACGGAGTGCCCCCAAGGTTGTAAGGTGCTTGAAAGAGGCTAGAGGAGGTATACGACGTAGTCGGTCGTACCAGTAAGGGTGCAACGTACGGATGACTAGTCGCAGGGGCAGAAGTAGAGGTTAAGGGTGGTTGCGTCATGAAGGTCGAAGGTATAAGTTGACTAGGCACCGCCAAAGGTGGTTGAATAGCGGCACTGGTAGAGGGATAGGTTGGCACTCCTACATTTGTGGGCGCAAGAGTGTAAGGGGTCGAGGCAATCAAGTTCTGATACGATGTAGAACTTGGTTGATTTGTAGATGATTGAGGGGGTAACGAAACCCCGATGGAGGTCGGTCTAAAAATAGACGAAGAGGCCAAACTTTCCGTATTGGCCATGGTTGAGTTAACGGTTGGGGCGAAAGGCTAAGTCAAAAAAGGTTGGGTGGCGAATGGTGTGGATGTCGTCGCCACGTCACCTAAAAGGTCTCGCGTTAGATTTCTTGCGAGATAGTTATGGAGGGTTGCGGTATTGAGGTCCAAGAATTTTTTGAAATCTTGGTCCCCTTCAGGGATGATGGGAAGTTGAGTCGGGGTCAGGGTCGGTCCTGTAGGAGTTCTTTCAGTCTCCGAGTGGAACTCCATGATAGGACGGGTTAGAGATGAGGTAGACGAAAGTAGTTGACGGCTAGAGTGGTCAAAAAGGGCCTTGGTTTGACTGTGTGTCAAAACCATAAAAGGCAAGAGAGAACGTCCTTACACGCTCAAACAAGCAGATAAGAACTAAAAAGATGAAGACACAAGTAGATCCTAAAAACCCTAGAAGTAAAATTTTTAGGATTATAGTGGCTTATGCCTTAGAATGTGTGTTTGGGGAGGATGGCTTTGTGAGTCGGGTCCTAGAAGAAGTCTATGGATGGTTTCGGGTTTTGTTATGGTGCTCAAGAAGTCTGTGTTAGGGTCTAGTACGTGGCCTGGTGCTAAGGAGCAAGCTCCCCTCACTTCACGATTCCAGTGGTTAGCTGGTTTCGCTTAGCCAAGATATACCTTGCCTAGAGATTATACTCCGCCAGAGAACGGAGAGGGCTTCCCCCTTGGTGATGAAATCCAAGTAGGGTCACCAGGACGGGTAAGGTATCCGCTGGGGGATGAAATCCCAGTCGGGCCTTGTCTCAGGTAAGTTAAGATGTTTATTTTGTGCAGGTGGTTTGGTCGTGTAACATGAAGTGATCTAGATTAATTCAATATGCGGTTTAATTACTATGTGTGGTCTAAGAGATGCAGGCAAACAGAAATGAATGCAAAGTGTTTTAATGTCCAAGTCGAAATGTTTGTTCGTATGAAGACGAATGGAGAAAGAGTTGAAAAATATGAGTTTAGCTAGTCTAAAAGTGCAAGAAAGAAATGTTCATTTTAGTTCTGCTTATGATGTCATTTAAGAAGAGACGAAAGGAGGCAAAAAGGAAGAAACCTAATGCGCCTAAATGAACGAAAGAAAGAGAGAAAGAACCCAAGGAGGACCTAGGGTCCCATCGGGCGTGCCAGAATGTTTCTATGCAAAATTGCTTTCTACATTCAAAGAAGAAATAAGAAACTGAAATAAAAGGTTAAGGCTAGATGTACCTGATAAAGTTGAGCGCACCGAAATCAGACGTTGAAAGATTCTCCTCTTTGGCTGTGGAGGAATGACACCTGTGAAAAAGAGACTAAAACACGGAAAGATGTTAGTCAAAGATATGGTGGGTTGTCAGGCGAACGCCCGATCTCGAAAGTACGAAGACTCCCTAGAAGGATATCAACCCACTGATAAAAAGCGTAATATTGGACGAAAGTAGATAATAAAAGATGAAATGACAGAAATAAATGACAGAAAATAAAAGTGCGTACCTGATATGCAACACTGTTCTACACAGTCACCGGCGTCGGTCTCTGTGGTGCCGGCGTCGGTCAAGGATAGTGCCGACGTCGGTTGAGGTGCCGTCGTCGGTCGGGGAAGTGACCGGCGTCGGTCGGGGCAGGTTCTGAACAGAGGTCTGGGAAAGTTGCAGAAGGTCTTGACAGGGTCGGGACAAGATTTTAGACAAAGTTGGGACGGGGTTTTTGGTCGAGTCTGGGGGTTTGAAGCTTCGGGATGGTAGAAATAGGGAATAAATAATCAGAAAGAAAATGAAAATAAACACAGAAGATACTTATCTGTCAGACGTCGTGATGAAAGCGATAGTTGAAGTTCTTGTGCAGTGCTGGAAGAATGAACGCTGGAGTTGGTGGATGCTGGAGTTGATGGATGCTGGAGCTCGAATGCTGGAGAGCCTGTAGATGTCGGAAATGGGAACCTCTTGATTGATCGGGGAGGGGAGATTGAATGAAGGCCCTGGGACGGTTTTGAGAGACGGTTCGATAACCATTTCAAAAAACCGATCGGGAACCGAATGGTAACTGATAACGGATAACGGGATGGTGACCGACGTCGGCAGGATTGCCGACGTCGGCTGATAAGTGACCGACGTCGACGACATCGGCCGGGTAAAGACCGTCGTTGGCAGATGCGCAATGAGGACAGAGTCTAGCTTTTAGTTCTCTGCTCATTGTTACATGCTGCCAGGGTCAAGGTTGGTGGAACAAGTGATCGACAAGGGTTAAATAGGCGAAGAAGAATAAGACGAGGAGTGACCAGGGGAGTCGACACGATTTTGGTGTCTACACTAGGTAAGGCTAATAAAGGTATAAAATGACTAGAATAGGGTGTAAAAAAGGAGGCAAAGCTTAGGGGAATGTTTTAGAATATGATGAATTGATAACAAGTGGTAGTAAAGGGACAATAATCCTCCAAAGCACTAATGTTCTAACCACCCATTTCTTAGTGCACCCCTTAAGGCATGTACTCAGAAAGATTTAGATTTGATGGGTTCTTACAAGAGATAAATCTTTAGTAATTTATAAAAGTTTTAAAATATTATGTGTATACATATGCTCGACTCGAAGCTCATCATGCATCATGTAGGTGTAACATGAGATGATTCTTTAGGATAAGAACATAGTAACACACAATGATAAAGCTAAATAGTTTTTAATAGGGAAAAAATAAGATAAATGAAAGGAAATAATTAAAAAAATACATACCTTTATTTATCTTAGTGATGTAGATAAAGAGTGAGATGCAAGAAATGTTAAAGTGTCTAATATAAGGAATATTAGGAAAACTTGAAGAAATTAGTAAAAAAAGAGTGGAAATCAAAAAAATTGTAACATATACATGTAATAAGTGAAAAGACTCTCCACGATGTTAGGATTCCATAACATTTTATGGTTTGAAAAAAGAGATAGTAGAAACAAAGATATGGTCAAAACATGAAATTTGGTGGTAAATATTTGAAAGGTAAATAATTATGAATAGTAAATATAAATAGGGTAAAAAATAATTCATTTTTTAATTTTACTAATATGAGAAAATAGAGCTATTAGAGAACTAGTTTGATACTAGAGAACCATCATGGTGAGGAGATGATAACTGAGATGGGGAGGATGCATAATAGATGTAATGAGTGCAACATAGGTAAGAATTTTGGGATTTTTAAACTATTGAGTATTTTTATTTGAAACTAAGATAGATATAGAAAATTGACTAGTAGGAAAAATCTAGGCATCAAAATGAACCTTAGGAATTTTTTAGGTAAACTAAGGATTGAATAGGCTAGTGGGTAATAAGAATTTAGACCAATAAATGCCTAAGGAATTTATGGTAAATGGTCAAAAACTCATCATTATGGAAGAATAGAGTCAACCTCGTCAACTTAATCTATAAGGCAAACCAAAAACATAGGGTGAAGTGCATAGTAGTGGGCTTATTTAGTACTCTAACGAGTGGCTAATTGCATATCAGTGGGTCAATTTAGTTTGTGGGGAGGATAAGGCTGACTGTGTATCATAGGGTCTATATATTTTATGGAAGAATGTTGATATAGTCTAAAAAATGAGGCATAATGTCTATTACAGAGCTAATTTAGTATGGTGAGGTGAGAGAAGGACCGATTTAGTATCAAATGGGTTGATCTAGTTGAGAATGATAATGGCTAATTTAGTGTAAAAAAGGAACAAGGCTGATTTGATATTAAATAGGCCAATTTTATAGGAAATTGAGAAACTAAATCAAACCATCTAATTTAAGTAGTTAATTTGTGAATTTTTAAAAATGTATTTGGATTATTGATGACATAAAGATTTGATACATCCTTTTTTGTTTGATATTTTTCATAGACATTAGATATATTAGTTCCTGATAGATGCATCATGGCTTACATATTTACTAGATCATTTGACTAATGTGGATAGAGCATGACTAGTTACGATGGGATTTAGAGGCATTATGGAGATGAGGTAGATCTGCATAGTGTTGATCTCATTTTCATGGTCCTTAGAACATAAGAATAGTTAACCAATAATTTTCTATGGGTGATGGATGGGGATACCATTTAGGTGGGTATCACACTATAATATTTCCATGTATTATTTGAACTACCTATAGGAGGAACACTAGTGATCACTGATACACCAAAGGAACTAGAGGAGAGATAAGCACTAGCCTAGTGGGAGGCGTGCTCAAATAGGATATACCATATATTTACGGTGAGTTTATTTGATGTCTATATTACAAACATTATGTACATTTGAAAGGCCATAATAGGACTTGTCATAACATGAGTGATGTATCAAAATGTAGATGGTAAGGTACCACTATACCTAATAGCCTTGTGTCAATTGATATTGGTTGAGGGAGCACTCTATGATTTTAGGCTATCATTTGGGTCCATGTCATGCATGATATGTATGGGATGTTTTCTATATGGTAGAATATCATAATACCTATTTTTTTACTAAGTGCCTAGATGGATGAAAGGATCCCCATGTATCAGCTAGTTGGGTTTTTCCATGTGGTCAATGATAGGTTACTTTGGGTTATGCAATAGAGATAAGACCATGTATCTTAGGTCATTCCACATATTCTAGATTTACATACTATCACATGAGGAGAGATCATGTTGCGTATGTATATACACATCAATACTATATGGCCTAGTTCGTCGACTATTGCTATAGAGTTGGCATGAGTGCATACCACATGCCATTACACCTCATGGGTAGAGCCACATCTAGAGGCATGATTACCAAGATAGTTAATAATCAAAAACCTAATGACCCATCTAGTAGTTCCTACTTATTATGTGTGGCATGATAGAGATCCAAGGGTGAGAGGAGTAGGAGGAGTACCAATAGAGATACCCATGATTAGGCCATAATGTGTTATACCATGGACTGGTTAAGCACATTATTTAGTAATAGTGGGACTACTAGGTGGAGATGCCATGTATGTTGATTTAGGCCCAAACTAATAACCAAAAAAATAATGACCACCATAGCCACATCATATATGGAGGCATTGGTGGTGAGATCAATTGCAAGTTGCAAAATAAGAGTATCGAGTAGTCACTCTAGGATATAATTAGTCCATAGAGGCACCTCTAAGTAGAGGATCATAGTGTGCTTGAGTGG
Source organism: Torreya grandis (assembly GCA_037957365.1). Classification (NCBI taxonomy): domain Eukaryota; kingdom Viridiplantae; phylum Streptophyta; class Pinopsida; order Cupressales; family Taxaceae; genus Torreya; species Torreya grandis. The sequence goes on along the minus strand of JARHVA010009498.1, from coordinate 189,197 downwards.
TGACTCCTAGTTTTATGTTAGTGTAGAGGACACCTATGAAGGAGGTGATTGATGGATGATTGGATGGGGAGATCATGTTTAGTGTTAGAGTAGATAGAGAGATGGTGGTTGGTGACACTAACACTAGTGAGAAATGTTGTAATTTTGATTTAAGCTTTGATATAGGATACTAGTTGTATTTAATTTATGGTAAATGAATATATTTTGAGATATATATGTGATTTAATGTCTATCTAGATTTAGTTTTGAAAATTTGGTAGTTAAGTAGGTCAAATTAGGAACCCCAATAATGGTTACACATCATGACATTTTAGACAGAGTGTTAGCACCATAGGACCCCACCATGCTAGATGATCTTGTGGTACCATTTTCCCTAGCCTAGGTGGTCTAGTTTAGACTAGTAGGGGAGGGAATGAGGAAAATACATGCAGATGAAGATGGACTACGAGAACTAGTAAGGGTGGTAGAGGGAAAGACACAGGCCTTGGCTCAAGAAAGAGTGACACACATAAATACCACTATCTAGGTTGGATAGGTGTAAGCCCAGGTGGCCAATCTATAGGGACATGTATCAAGTTTGATATCCTATACTAATTCACTATAATGTACCATTCAAATGGGATAGTCTCATGCATCTATGGGAAGTGTGGCTAGGTCACATGATAGACAAGATGAAGCCTAGCCTCAGAGCTAGAACTATTTTATATTTTATACTTTATATTGTATACAACACATGATATATATATATATATATATATACATATACATATATGTATATATACATATATATATATATATATATATATATATGTATGTATGTATATATATATATGTATGTATGTATATACATATATATATATATATATGTATGTATGTATGTATGTATATATATACATATATATATATATGTATATACTTACATATATATGTATATATATAGATATATATGTATGTATATACATATATATATGTATGTATATACATATATATATATGTATATACATATACATATACATATATATACATATATATATACATACATACATACATACATACATACATACATACATACATACATACATATATATATATATATATATATATATATATCATGTGTTGTATAAAATATAAAATACAAAATACAAAATAGTTCTAGCTCTGAGGCTAGGCTTCATCTTATCTATCATGTGACCTAGCCACACTTCCCATAGATGCCTGAGACTATCCCATTTGAATGGTACATTATAGTGAATTAGTATAATACATACATACATACATACATACATACATACATACATACATACATACATATATATATATATATATATATATATATTGATTTTGATAGTTAGATTTGATCTCATGATTTGTAGTTGGTTGTGGATGTTGATGCATGGATATATTTATTTTTATCATATTATATATATATAGTGATTTTGATAGTTAGATTTGATCTTATGATTTGTAGTTGGTTGTGGATGTTGATGCATGGATATATTTATTTATATCACATGTATTTATCTTTTGTTTTCTTTTATTACATTATGTAATACACATGCATGGTTAAAAATAAAAAGAAAAAATATTTGGAAAATTATAAATAATAAAAAACAAATGTACTATACACTATATCATGATGATAAATGTGTAATAACAAAATATGACTAAATATAATAAACCAAATATGGTGAAAAGGGGAACACATGTTTTTATATCATGTAAAATATTTGCACCAAGTTTAAAACACATAATATCACACTATATCATGTTGGGAAGTATGAGAATAATGTAATAAAGTGGAAGGAACATGAAGACCAAATGGTATAAAAAAATTAAGTCAATCAATCATACTAAATCACATTGAGAAGTATAAAATAAAAATAAAATTAGAAGTATAAAATTAAATTAATCACACTAATTCAAATTGGGAAGTATGAAAAATCTAATAGAATGGTTGGAAGCATACATGAAATCAGAAAATAAGAAGATAAAATTGAAATATCAATGATGTAAGTATAAAACATACTATATCAAGATGGGAAGCATGTCAATGACATGTAACTCATAGTTAATTATTAATTATCTCAAATTTGACACATGTAATATCATTATAACTTGGGTATTGGAATATTTTATGAGGAAGGCTTGGTCTTATCCATGGTCTTACACTACAACTCAAAAAGGGAACAAAAATAAAGTGGAAAAAATTATAGGAATGTTTTTAATGTGGTAATTTGTGAGGAAGACCTGGTCCTACCCATGGTCTTACAATGTAACTCATAAATGAAATTTCTAGGGGAATGTTTAGTTAACAAAATAATATTTCTTAAGGATAAATACTGAGAATCTTGTAAATGAAATAAGGAATGTAAAAAACATAATTTAGGCATTTATGAGAAGACCTTAGGAAACATAAGGCACACTAAGTACATAAAAAATACACTAAGTGGATAATGACCCTCAAAATATAAAGGATACCTATTCACAATAAGCACAAATATGTATAGGAAAATAAGTCAAATACTAAGATCAACTCATGTTGGTTTTATAAACAAGAAAAGTAAAATGGTCCAACCTTCACACAACATGTTCCCATTTCTTTAGTACCTCTTATAGATTCGTCGGTCTCTTGTGAAGATTGGGTAATCATGTGAGAAATTAGGTAGCACTAAAATATTTTTAAAATTCTCCTTTCCCAATCTACTAGCCTACCACACCCCAATGGATCCTAAATCTATCATGAGGCCAATTATGGAGTTTGAGCTTTGATTAGAAAGAGAGATGTGCTATGAATCATGTCTTTTAGTTTGTTTTAAATTTGAAATTTGTATTTTTATTATTGTATCATTACCTTTTATTTAAATTATTTGGATTTTAAAATTTCATGGCTTTTAAGACTCCTCCTCCATACACATTTGTAATAGCAAACATGAGGGATAAAAGTGATACACACAAATGAGCTTTAGACTTTGGCTAAAGGAAGTTAAGTATCCAAAAACATGAACGACTAAACACTTAGGCTTTCCTATGAACTAGTATGTTAAGTCAAGTTCTAACCATTTGTATGCTTAGTTTATGAAAGGAAATAAGGGAATAAAAGAGATCTAAAGTGGATTTTTAAGAATAGGATTATAGTGAGATGACTTATTTACTAACTGATCACATGGTAAATAAGGATTACTAAGGGGAGCAAGGTTTATATAACCAAGTCATAATAATAATAATAATTATTATCCATGTTACAAAGATAAGACAACAAATAATCATGATAAAAGACAAAGATGTCCATGAAAAAAATGAACTCCTAAATATAATCATGTAAGCATGGAATAAATGACAAGAAGCCATAAGATAATATGAAATAAATGAAACCATATACAACACATAATGAAAAATATAAAGATCCATGTTAGACAAATAAGTGAAGAAAAATGTGACACATCATCAAATTATAGAAGATAGAAAATTAGATCATGAGTTCAAGACAAAAATAATAATGAATAAGAAAGGGAAATAACACCATGTTATATTCACAAATATTGATAAATTTATCTATAAATATTATCCATAACATCTGATATAGCTCTATGAAGTTGGACCCTAACTGTAGCAAGAGTCTCATTGATCTTTAGATAAAGTTGTGAAAAAGACATCTCATCAAATCTCCTCTATAAAAAATATAGGTATAGTTAAATGATCATGCTCATAATATCCCTCATGCATAGAGTACTTAACAAGCTAAATAGATGTTGGAATAGGAATGGTATTTATGAGACAAGGAGTTGGCACCACCAATAGAAAAGGGACCATCAGTGGGGGAGAAGATGTAGGTGGCACAAGAGCTCCAAGTCAAGGAGGAACCATAGGTGGAGTGGGAGTCATAGGTGAAGAATAAGCATACTTCTTATGTGTATAATCTATGGAAGGGGGAATAGTGGGTGCAAGAATGGTCATGAAGTGATCATAAAAATTTTACTGGAAGATGTGACACTGATCAGTGTGATGGGTATTACATTAGTGTGAAAGACAATATACCTCTCCATATTTTGGAATATACTCAGGTAACAACTTAGGAGGAGGTATATCCTTGTCTTTAGGTTGATGAAGGGTAGGAAAAATGTGTTGATATATTTTTGAAGATTTAGAAAATGAGTGGAGGAGTGATTATTTTTTCCATGGAAGTAAATATATGATTTTTAGTAGATTTTGTGGCTCTATTAATAAGAGTAGAAGAAGGAGCCAAAGAAAGCTAGTATAACTAGAAATCTCTAGTCTAATGACTATAAACTTTATGAATATCATAGTAAGGTTAATCAACCCATTGGGTGGGTAGGGGATCAAACTATGGTAAAGGAAAAAGGCCATAGCCAACAAGAGGTAGGGATGGTTGAGAGCCTAGGCTAGGATCATTTAAAGGAGAAGTAAAATCAGTTACATGATGAGGCTCAACTAAGGATAGAGTGATAGTATATTTTGGGCTAGGCTCAATATAGGGAGGAGTAAGATGTGTATAGGGATTAAGGGTAGTAGAAAACATATATGGAGGACACAGGCTATAGCGATATTGGTATCTAACAAAGTGATATGGGCCTAACATAACATGATCCATAACCATGATCTTAAGATGTTTTTCATAAATTGGTGGTGTGTTATATGAATGTTCCATCTCTACCCTATGAATAAGAGGAATAATAATAGAATTAGTAATTATATAATATGGAATATGACAAGATGAATGGAAATACTGAAATAAAGAGGACAAATAATAAAGGATCTCACCATCTCTAACCTAGACAAGACCTCCTATAAATGGATCATGTAAAGTATAACCATCATCATAATTGGGTGTATGAAGGTTGATGGTTAAGGTAGGTATGACCTTCTCATCAAAAGTGGCATGATGAATAGAATGTCAAGTTTTGGTTAATAGCATGGTATATCATCAACTGGTGGTTGGTGAGAATGTGGCTTAAAGGATGGTGGAAGTTAGGCAATGATATGAGGGGATAAATATAAAGTTTTGATCTTGAAGTTGATTTTTTCTAGCTCATCATCATCAAATTCTAAAAGGTTAGGTGGTATGTTACAAATAAGTTTAGGGTAACCATGATAATTTTAACTAGAGTTGATGGGTAATTTGAGATTCCTAGAATGGAACACTTGGTAAGGGTTCAAAGGTTGGAATTTTTAATATGCCACATTATTGGAATTATTCAAAATTTTAAGGGTTTATGTCTTCTTGAATCTTATAAATAGAACCATTGTGGGGAAACTTGACATATTGGTAAGTACAAGAGGTGATAACCCTCATGCAATGAGTTCAAGGCCTACCAAACAATATCTTTGAGGAAAGGGGAAAATTAAATGTTATAACCTTCACTAGAATAGTGATCAGAGGGATGGTAATAGGGAGACACACACAACCTAAAGGAGGCATTTGCCTTCAATCATAACCTTGACACATGTTGTGTGTGAATTTAATATTACACTTAGAATATCTAAGTGTTTTAATGAGTTTGAGGGAGGAGACACAAGTATCATAACCATCATCAATCAAATCATGCTTGACTTTAATATCTCTAATTCGGACATTGATAGATAGTGTATTATCATCCATTTGAATCAGAATCCCATCTTAGATTGTGGAATCAATAAGAAATTTGAGGGAAATAGAATTCTCCATTATTTATTCAATGTATAAACATATCTTAACATTATTTTAAGATAATCTCTTCTGACCTAGATAAGGTGGATTCACATCCTACTAGGCGAGGATGGGGGATGTTCAATTTGAATAATAATTACAATAGGTAGTTGTGATGATGTGGAGAAGTTAGCATGAGTTCAAGAAAGTGTATTTGAGATGGGATATTGGTAATTTTCATGATGGGTTCCCATTCATCATAACCCATTGGGGGTTCCTATATAAAGGTGTGTAATGTTGGAGGATCTCGTGGGAAGGAGGATTAGAAGTGCATTCAAACTTGTGTTGATAAGATGTGGTCACTTTAGTTTTAGAATAAGTTGATTGATTGTCTTTGGATGATGGGGTAGTTGATTTAGGTATTCCTTATGATGGATTTAAAGAAATGTTATTGAGAGTTAAAGTAATATTTTTAATGGGTGTAGATATTGGGGGAATTATAGAAATAGTGTGAGAGGTCTTATCCAACTAAAGTGTTGGAAATTGTTCATGGAAAGAGATAAGGTCCTCTTTCTTGAACTATTTTAGGTGATATGGGGAAGAAGCTTGGATAACACAAAATGTTTGGGATGTTTGGGACATGCGTGTAGGATGAGAATCAATAAAAATAACTAATATTCACATATTCATCATAATTACAACATTATCTTCAAGAGTTTGGTCTATAAGACTTTTAGCATTATTGGTGTAAGGAGTATGTTTGTTAGTGTTGTCTTGATGATTAGGAAGAGGGTCATTATATATGGAAAGATGAACATTATCCTCATTCAAAGCTTGATTTTTATTTTGTGTTTTTTGAGATTTAAAGGCTATATCAAAGGCTTTTTGGCATTTAAAAATAAGTGAATCATGATAAAAGTTTTTACCAAGGAGTAAATCCATAGCTAAATTATGTAATGTCCTAAAAGTCTCATGAGAGTGGCCCTAAATTGTATAAAACCAACAAAATTTAGTTAGATCATGAGAAAATCTTGATGTTTGGCCTTGTTGATGGCTTCTTCCAAGGTTCTTGGAGAGAGATTCCTAACCCAATATTAAACATCAAATAAAGAGAATTAGTAAAAGATGAAAGATATTAACATATTCCATGTTTTCCTCACACTTATTAGATAAGGCCTTCCACTATTTGATGAAATTTTGTGTTATTTCAATTTCAAGTTGACTAAAATTGATAAAATGAGATAGGGTATTCTCAGAGAGGTCACTAGTTTTATAATATCATATTAGGGAGTTATCTATATCTTCCAAGTTAGTGATAGAATGGAACTTGAGTTGATTATACCAATATAAAGCATCATTAGAGAGCATTTTTTCTAGTAGATTGGTAGTAATAAAAGTGTTTAATTTGACCTAATATTTGTAGATATTATCAAACATTTTTAAATTTAAGGTAAGATTAGTTGAACCATTATAAATAATGGTAGGATTGATACCTCCTATGTCTATATTGAAAATTTAAGGTGTACGAGGTTCATTTTGAATATGTTTGATCATTTTGTTAACAAGGAGTGGTTGGAGAATGAAGTTGATATGGGAATCCCTAAGGGGGGTTGGGGGCATTCTAATTTTGTTCTCCCCATGGAACCTACTAAGGTTGATTTTGAAGGTAAATGAGGTAATTATGCATTTGCATCATTTTATTGGAATTATTAGCTTGAAAATTATTCATTTGATTAAGAGTATATAATAAGATTTGATGGTTTGAGTGGTATTTTTACTATTTTTTGTGGCATGCAAAGTATTAGCATTAGCATTAGTGGCTTGGCTTGAACTATGAGTAGTGACATGCATGACACTAGTGACTTGAGAGGCATAGGTAGAAAAAGAGGCACTATTTTCATGATTAGCATGTGTAGTAAAAGATTCACTAATATAAATATTGTAATTAGAAGAAAAAGAAGCACTAGTGGCATGATTAGGATGTGTAGTGAAATATTCACTAATAGAAAGATTGGCATTAAAAGAAAACGAAGCACTAGTGGCATGATTACCATGGGTAGCAAAAAATGCACTAGTGGAATGATTTAGAATGAGGGGTCTTTAAAAATACCCACTATATGTTGAACCTACCATGTTAGTGGAGATACGTGGCATAGAGGTTGAATAAATCAAATAATAAGAGGTCATAGTATGAGGAGTCAAAATAAAAGGTTACATAGTTGAACCTACCATATTAAATTTTTTTTATAAAGGTTACACATTTTAATCCTCTAAAAATTCCACTTATGGATTATTAAGGACCCCATATAACTTCTCCAAATACCTTAGGGTCCCATGCAAAGGTATATGAAAGTTCCAAGCACTTAAAGGTGACCATTCGAGTCATTTTTGTATAATTAGTAGGGTTTGAGCACATTCTACACCAAATGATGGATTCCTAGTGGATCTCATGAAAAAAAATGTTGTAAAACCTTTGAATATTCCCTATAAACATTCTCCAATCATTATAATGGCTCCCTTGAATATATAAATGAAGTTGACCCCTGCTTTGGAAATATGCTTATACCTTACCAACTAGGTCTGCTTATACCTTGGACTCAAAATGGACCTTAAATGGATTAATTTTCATAAAAATGGCTCCAAAATATCCAATATTCCCCAAAAATCATGAATTAGTCAAGTGGAAAGCATGGACAAGGCTAAAAATTCATATGACCCTCAACTAGGCCTTTAGGCCTAAGAATTTCCCTAACACATGACTATAACCCTCCTTAGATAGAGAATATTATTTGATTTCAAGTCTTATACAATTTTTTTTTATATTTTTTTGTGGTTCCTATAGATTATACAATCATCACTTGGGATTTCTTCACCTCTAGTTCCTCAATTTCACCATTTTCCTTCAAAATGTCTCCTCATCCATGAGAAAACTACCCCTTCTTTGAGATAAAATAGAGATGGTATATAGAATTAGTTTTGGAAAATTTATGATTGTTTTACCTTATTGGAATCCTAAGGGTAATATTTACTAAATTTTATCTTTAAACTCCTCCATTTGACCCTCTAACTCTTCAAATTGCCAAGGTAAACTTTATGAAGAAGGCAAACTGTGAAGGTAGGTAGGGTATAGGTTGTATTAGGAGATTTAATGGATTTAATTTAGATTTATTTAGTACATTTATGGATACTAAATTCTTCCCATGATTAGTTAAAACCATATGTAATATACTTTCCCCTTAAACACCTTCTTATCACTTTGAAAACCTAGACTAGGTCTCATGTTTTAACTAGGACAGGGTTACTTGGATTGTATCTAGAGGTTAATTACCACAAAAATAGTATTATAAAGTGTTTTAAATAATTTTTAGGGTATTTTAGGATATCCTTAACCTTTTACAAGTCATATTCCACCAACCCCATCTTATTTGGCACAAGAAAGACCTATTTTTAGCTCACTACCTGTCTCAATCTATACAGGACTATAGGTTGTCATGTGGGGTCATTTGAGACTTGGTTTATGATTCTGGACATCCTTTATATGTTTATTAGGCCATAATACTATCCTAATTCTTGAATTTACTTTATAACCCTTAATATAGCATCATTTCATACTTATGTCCTTAATTATTACCCCTCTACCTTAACTATCATAGTCATGGTTCTACCCATGTAGGTGTGTTCTTAGCAAGATTTGGGCCTAGTAATGTTTTATATGGGATTATCCTACTATCCATAATGTCACCCCTCATTAATTCCACTTTAATCCACTTTAAGGACTCCAAACAAAGGTCCAAGCTTCAAACCTTCTTTTTACTCCCTAAGTGTTAGCCACATGACTGTGTTTATGCATTTTAGACCTACCTATAGGTTGCTTTGGTGAAAAATGGACTTGATCATGGTTTCCATGATGTAATATAGGTACTTTTTTTCTTAAAAACCATAACCCTCTTCATCTTTATCATACCTATACTTCTTTCACAATCTCTAGTCCTTTCTCCCTGTAGGTGTACTCTCATAGGCCTATTGTATAGATAGAGGGGGGTATGTGGGGGGTCAAGACATCAAGTTTCACGTTTTCCATACTATTTTATCTCAATAGTGACACTTTAATCCTTTATAACAACTAATACATGGGGAAATACTTGATTTTCAACTTTTTTTAAGAAAGGTTACCCTTTTGATCCTAGACCTGTAGATGTCACTAAAACTTTTTAGTTATTTTTTGGCCATTTTTTAGGTGCTCAAATTCCATCTTTCACTTACCTTTTACCTCTCAAAATTGTCATAGTTATTTTAGGTAGATAGGGTTATTAGGTTTTCCAAATTGGATGCCTAGATCATCTTTAAATTGTATTTAGTGAGGTCCTTAAAAACATCCAAGGCCACTATTTACAACTTTCAAGGACTGTGAGTCCAATACAATCAACTCATCCTCTTGAAGGAAAACTCCAACTTACATAGAAATTTCACCTTAATGGAATGAAATTTAATACCTTTTGATCATGATAAATCCTCAAACTAAAATCCACCATGCTTTTACTCTTGACACCTCTGTACAAACCTCCTAGAGCTCAAGTAAGATGATTGTAAACTGACTAGATAGTGAACAAAGAAATTAGGAAATTTGATTTGAAGGAGTATGCCAATTTTATCTCTCACAAGGTGATTCAATGTAATAAATTTGAAAACATGAATTAAATAATACTAACATCAACATGTATCCCCTTCCATGTTGGGAAAACCTAGATTACACACTTGAAGTAGCCAACTTGAGAAACAAGCAAACTTATAAATATCCAAAAAGGGGAATGAGAGAGAAAATTTTTGATGATGAGAACACCATGGAGAGGTTATATTACAACTAGAAAACACTCTATCAAACTTACAAAACTCTATGGATTCTTGATAATAACAAACAAATTCACAACCATACCCTTCTTGAATGTAATTTCATAAAATGTTGCTTGTATTGTTATTGATGGTTAATGAAAGATAAGCCACAAATATACAAGTTATTATTATTTAAATGAATTTAAATAATATTAAAATACACCCCTAGAATCACTCCTCCCAACTCCACATGTACGGTTTATACCAAGTGCTTAAACTTGCCCTTGGCTTGCTAATGAAAAATGAAGTTAAATGAGCTTAAATGAACATTTTGATAAAATTATTACACACCAAGTGTGGTAATGGGTGATGTAAGGTGAATAGACACTTCACCCACGTTTTTATATGATGGTGGTGTCAATAAGTTTGTGCAAGTGCCCAAAATCCCCTAAAATCAAGGAAAAACTACCTGCTACTAAACATAACTACTTGTTGGCTAACATATGACTCCTCCTAACATGATCTTAACCTATTAAACATTGAAACTCACCTTGGTTACTAATTTCCCCTCTTAGATGTCCGTACAAGTCAATTAATATGATATAAAGTGTCTAAAAGACCCCTTTTTGCACATGAGACATAACAAATGACCAATTAATTTGACTTGTAAACACATTGAAACATTATAAATACCATATTAGGACAAATTGGACATAAAATGAACCTTTTAATACCTTTGAATAGAGTTCCCCAACTTTGACTTTGGTTGACTAGGCCATTTCAAGGGAAATGAGCTTAGATAAGGACTAGGACAAGGCCAAGTAAGATGTATAGAACATTATGAGACCCTTGTAAGACCTTTAGAAACCTTCTTAAATAGTTTAAAATAGTATGGGTTGACCTCATTTGAATAAAATTCAAATTTGGTCAACAATTTGGCCATTGCTAGGGGTAATATGTTTACCTATGTCAAGGAATAGTATCCTTATCCTATCCATTGGGAAAGGGACTCAAAATACACTAGTAAATAGCAAGAAAAAACCTTGAAAATCTCAATAATATAGATAATCTTACCCAAAACATACAAAGGGAAAGAATATCACATAAAAGACCCAACAAAACATAAAATAAGGACAGACTTGTGCTACTAAGCACTTAGGGAAATGAAGGCATGACTAAAATAAAGATAATATGTACATCTACCCTGATCATACCTCCATTCCTAGATCAAAATTGAAGTAACTTAGGTCTCCTTACTCACTAGATGAGTGAGGATGCCAAGCATGCTTCTTCTTGGATGGAGTGTTAGATGAGTCTTGCCTTCTCTTTGCTCTTTATCTTTGTATATCATCCAATGGATTCATATCCCATACATTCTTAAAGTAGGTAAGGTCCTCTTGAACCTTGAAACATGCTTCAAATTGTTGTCCCATCATCTTTTCATAAAAAATTTGTGTATCCATGTATGGGATAACTTGTTGGAAGTCAAACTCTCTTCAAAGGATCTCATCATCCTTTTCAATGGTCACAATGCCTTCAAACTCTTCAAAGGGAATTGTATCATGACCATGTGGAAGTTTTAATTTCTCACATTCTTCTTAGAAGTTGGTGGAGGTAACTTCATAGGAGGTTATAGAGTTAAACTTCACATCATTTCCAAAAGGCTCAAAATCATCATATACTACTCCATTATGATCTAGGCTCTCTTCATGATGATGTTCTTCAACAAATATATGCTCTCCAACATCCTGGACTTGTTTGTCTAGGAGCTTAGTATTCTCACCTTCCTCATACTCTTGGAACATTTGCATATAAATCTACCACATGTCCTCCTTTTGAGACACACCTTTTTGGTTGTCATAGTTAATCTACTCCAAAGGGTTTGTAGGTTCTTTGAGGGTTTCAACTTCATTACATATTCTCTCAAATATTTTCCATAGATCATCATCATTTGATTGGTATACATCATGAAAATGAGTAACAATAGAGACTATTTCCTCTTCTTCTTTGAAGTCCAAGAGGAATTCTTTTAAGACATATTTTCCAACACAAAGAGGATATTCTTCCTCATATTCACAACCTAACCTCTCTTCACTATCATTCAATCCTTATTCATCTTCAATCCACTATGAGGTTTTAATATCATCCTACCTTATAGTGACATCAACATTAGACACTTCAAAAATAGGGAGGCCAAGGAGGATCCCCAAGTAGTAATACAATTTTCATCATTGGGAGAGCAACCTTGATCAGTTAGAGGGAGGGGAAGGATAGGTTGAATGGATTTTTTAGGAGGGACAGAAGGGAGTTTAATGGTTTTGATTTTCTCTTTCCTAACAACTTCTCCACCTAATCATGATTTGTTCCTCTCTTCTCTAGCTGCCAACACCTCTTTCGATCTTGGGAAGGTGGGTTCAAAGGTATTTTCATGGGGCTAAGGTGATAGTGAAGGAGTGAATGATATATTTAGGAAACTTTTATACTCTTTAGGGTTGGCATCTTGATGTCAACTAGGGCAAGTGGGATTTGAGATTTCACCTTCAATTACCGTGATGGATTGTCTCTAAACTTTATTGGCCAATTCAAACTCCCTTTCAAGATGAGTTTCAAAATCTAAACCCTCTTTCTCACTATGTCCTGCAAATGTACCAACCTACTTCACCATGATATCCTCCTTCCCTTGGATACTTTCTTCAATGGGTTTCTAAGAGGAGAATTTTTGGGGAATGGGTAAAGAATTTGGGACACTTTGAGGCTACCAAGATGGAGTTGGTTCATGATCTCTCAATCTCTCTTCTAGATGGAAAATTAGGCCATAAACATTAAGCATCTCATAGGTAAGATTTGGCCAATTATCCCCCTCTATAGGTATCCACTCCCTTTTGAGTCCTTCCAAATAATTTTTTAAACTCCTAATAAAAACACTAGGAATGACTTGGCCATCTCCATATCTAGTGTCAAGGTCTAACATGTAGTCTTGGTAGCCAAGAAGAACTTTTTTGAAATTAGTAATAGTATGATTTGGATATAGACCAGGTGGACTATGTATAGTAAAAGATGGGGAGGAATGATTATAGGAAACATAGGGCTCATGAAAAGGTTTAAAATGGACTTTCTCATAAGTTAGGGGAAGAGGCAAAGAAGGATATGTTTCCCTAACTTGTGTTAAGACAAGCTCAAACTCATAATTCTTCATGAGTCACTCATAAAAGAACATAAAACAAGAAAAAAACTTTCAATATGCATACCTAGACTAATCAATCATTATATATGTACTTGGATTCACCATTGATGCTTAGTGAATTTCCTCCAAAGGCTACTATCTTAAGGAGAACACCAATACTCTTGAAGCTCTTGGAACAAGAGTCCCATCAATTATGCCAAAAAATGTTGTCACTTGAGCTTTCACCTAATGAGGAGATGGGACAATATTATCCTTGTCTAATTGAGACAATGGAACCACTTTAGGGATATGGGTATCCCTATTAAGAGGTAGATCTTTGGATTAGGGGCTAGCTCCCTTTGATGCATCATTAAATCTCATATTCTTATTACAAACAATTGGGGAGATGAAAAGGGGTAAAGATGACTAAAAGTAAACTTACACTATGGGAGGTGACACACCAAATTTTTTATATACTCACACTCTTTGACATGCACTTTGAACCAAGACAAGCCTAACATAGACTCCATGTAATGACAACCTTCTCTCTTCCATCAATGTTTCAACATGGGATCTTAGAATTGGCTTAGTCTAGGAAGACTTAGATAATATGAATTATAAGACAAACTATTAAATGATCTATTCACTAAACCTAAAACTCCATTTTACACTTCTTGTTGACCTATAAATAGAAGTATTTGAACTCATAAGGTACTAGGAAAGCTGGCATGTGAAGGCAAGCTAAGATACACCTGCATAAGACCACAACCATCACATACACTTAAAGAATTGTTGAATGAGGTAAAAAATATATATTTATTGATTCAAGGAAAAAAAATTGTAGGGATTCACCATAAAAAAGTGGATATATTCCATATAATTAATCAAGAAGGCCTAATTTATAGAAGAAATGGGAAGAGATAGGGAAGGGGAGTCCAAGAGTCACTTGGACCTATGTCAACTTGCTCAAATTAGTTATAAATGCATGAGAGAGATAGATGGGGTGAGTTGTGAAGTTTTAGGAGTTAAAAATGTCATTTATAATCATTTATGACCTAAAAAATGGTTTATAAACTCCTTTCCAAGCACCAAAAACTACCCTTTATAATTGGCCTTCCAAAACTACCTTATAACTTCAAATAATCATGTATGATGATGGTTCTGATTAGGAGGGCTTATTATAAGGTCCTCACATGAATTGTAGAGACTCATAATCATCCCTATCATTTTGTCCATGCTGCACCATCATCTAAGACAGTCTCAAAATAGCCCTTTTCCCTACACCTCTCACACTTGGCACAAAAAAACTTCCAATTTTTCAAAATTATCTATGAAAATGGAGTGATGACACTTGTAAAAGGTGTTCATAGTATTAGTTTCATAAAATAGGCCTTAAAAGGCCTCTCGAATGAATTTCCACCATTTTCTCCAAGTTTTCACTACTTATTCCCTATGATTGGCCAAAATGAGAGAGATATAAAACACACATAGGAGGTAATATAGATCAAAAAATGAGTATAAAGACCTATAAAAAGTCCTAACCCTTCCCCCAAAAGTTATTTGGTTTCTTTAAAGTCTTCCATACCTACAAAACATAAAAATGTTCAAAACAAGACCCATTTGACTCCTTATATACAGGTGTGATACAACAAATTATCATGTGGAGAATCCATAGAGAGTCCTATACATCATAAAAGTGTTTTCATGGCCTTTACCTTACATCTAAATGCTCAAATTGGCTCATCTTCCCAATCAAGTCTCTTAAGAGGGTTTGCAAGGGTTTTAGAGGGGTTTTTGATCTTAACCATTGATAATAAAGGTTACACATTGGAATCCCCTCAAAATTACACTTATTGATTCTTAATTTCCCCCTATGAATTCTCTAAATACATCAAGGCCCCATGCAAAGGTATATGAAAGTTTCAAGCACTTGAAGGTGACCATTCAAGTCAATTTTGCACAATTAGCAAGGTTTGAGCACATTTTAATCCAAATTATGGCTTCTTGGTGGATCTCCTACAAACCAAATGTTTTAAAACCTCTGAATATTCCATATAAACATAATTTCATCATTATAATGGATCCCTTGAAGATATAAATGAAGTTGAACCCTACTTTGGAAACATAATTATACCTTGGACTAAAAATGGATTATAAATGTATTAATTTGCCTTAAAATGTCTCCAAAATATCCAATATTCCCCTTTAATAATTAATTATTCAATTTGAAATCACGTACAAGGATAAAAATTCATATGACCCTCAACTAGGCCTTTAGGCCTAAAGGCTTCCATCACACATGATATAACCCTCTTTTGTTAGAGAATATTTCTTGATTCAAAGACTTATATCAAGGTTTTTTTTTTTTTTTTTTAAGGTTTAATATATATTCTCTAATAATAACTTGGGCTTGTTTGACTTCTGGTCCCTCAATTTCACCATTTTTCCTTCAAATTATCTCCTCATGCATGAGAAAACTACCCCTACTTTGAGATAAAATAGAGATCATATACACCATTAATTTTTTAAAATTGATGATTTTTTTACCATATTGGACTCCTAAGGGTACTCTGTACCAAATTTTAGCTTATAACTCCTCCATTTGACACTGCAACTCTTCAAATTCCAAAGGCAAACTTTATGAAGAAGGTAAACTATGAATGTAGGCAGAGTATAGGTTGTATTATGAGGTTTAATGGATTGAATTGAGATTTATTATGAAATTTAGAGATAATACATGCTTAAAATTATGAATTAAATCCAACCATAGTATAATTTCCCCTTAAACACCTTCTTATCCCTTTGGAAACCTAGACTAGGTCTCATGTTTTAACTGGGACATGGTTATTTTGACTTATCTAGAGGTTACTCAACAAAAAAATAGGATTATAAAGAGTTTTAAATAATTTTTAGGGTATTTTAGGTCACCCTTAACCTTTTACAAGTCATAATACATCAACCCCATCTCATTTGGCACAGGAAAGACCTATTTTTAGCTCACCACTTGTCTCAGTTTATACAAGCTTGTAGGTTATCAGGTGGCATCATTTGAGACTTGGTTTATGATTTTTTACCTCCTTTATATGATTTATAGGTCATAAAAACATACTAATTTTTGAATTTACTTTTTAACCCTTAAGATAAAATCATTTCATACTTAATTCCTTTACTAGTACCTCTCTGCCTTGATTGTCACAATCATGGTTCTGAACCTATAGATGTGTCCTTAATGAGATTTAGGCCTAGTAATGTTGTATATGGGATAATAATACTATCCATAATGTCAAACCTCATTAATTTAACTTACATACACTTTAAGGACTCAAAATGAAGGTCCAAGCTTCAAACTTACTCCTTATTGGTTGAGTGTTAGCCACATGACTGTGTTTATGCATTTTAGACCTACCTGTAGGTTGTTTTGGTGACAAATGGACTTGGTCATGGTGTCAATTATGTTATATAGTTATTTATTTACTCAAAAACCATAACCCTCTTCATCTTGATCATACCTATACTTGTTTCACAAACTCTAGTCCTTTTTGCCTATAGGCGTACTCTCATAGACCTACTATACAAATAGAGGGGGGTATGTGGGGGTCAAGACATCAAGTTTTACCTTTTCCCTATAATTTTAGCTCAGGAGTGGCACTTTAATATTTTATAACCACTCATACATTGATAACTACTTTGATGAATAAAAGTTAACGTTTTGATCCTAGACCTGTATATGTCACTAAAACTTTTTAATGGTTTTTTGGCCATTTTTTAGGTGCTTAAATTCCATCTTTCACTTAGATTTTGCCTCCCAAATTGGCATAGTTATTTTAGGTAGATAGGGATATCAAGTTGTATAAATTAGATGCCTAGATCACCTTTCAAGTGTATTTAGTGAGGTACTCAAAACCCTCCAAGGCCATTGTTTACAACTTTTAGGGACTGTGAGCCCATTACAGTCAACTCATCCTCTTGAAGGAAAACTCCAACTTGCATAGAATTTTCACCTTAATGGCATGAAATATAATACCCTTTGATAATTCCACCATGATTTTACTCTTCACACCTCCACACAAACCTTTTGGAGCTCAAGTAAGATGACTGTGAACTGACTAGACAGTGAACAAGGAAATTAGACAATTTGCTTTAAAGGAGTATGCCAATTTTATCTCTCACAAGGTGATTCAATAGAATAAATTTAAAAACATTAATTTAATAATATTAACATCACCATGGAGCCCTTTCCATGTTGTGAAAACCCATATTACACACTTGAAGGAGCCAACTTGAGAGACAAGCAAACTTGTAAATCTCCTTCAAGGGAAATGAGAGAGAAAGTGTTAAATGATGAGAAAACCATGGAGAGGGTCTATTACAACCTAGAAACACTCTATAAAACTCACACATCTCCATGGATTTTTTAAAATAATAAATAGATGCATAACCATACCCCTCTTGAATGAAATTTCATAAAAGGCTACTTGAAGTGTTAACAATGGTACATGAAGGAAGAGCCACCAATATGTAATTTATTGTTATGGAAATGAAGTACACTTAGATTAAAATCCACCCCTAGAATCACTCCTCCGAAATCCACCTGTATAGTCTATACCAAGTGTTTGAACTTTCCCTTCCTTGGCTTGCCAATGGAAAATGAAGGAAAATGAGTTACAGATGAACTTATTAAACAAAAAGCATGGGAATGGGTGAGGGGAGATGAAGATACACTCTACCCACATTTCTAGATGATGGTGGTCTCAATAAGTTTGTACAAGTGCCAAAAAGCCCCTAAAATCAAGGAGAAACTACCCTCTACTAAACATAACTACCTATTTTCTTACATTTGACTACTCTTGATATGATCCTAACCTCTCCCATATTAAAACTCACCTTGGTGACTAATTTTCCCTCTTGGATGTTTGTACAAGTCAATTAATAGGCTAGAAAGTGATCAAAAGACCCCTTTTTGCAAATGAGGCATAACAAATGACCAATTTATGACTTGTAAACACATTTAAACATGATAAATACCATATTAGGATAAATTGGACACAAAATTAACCTTTTAATACCTTTTAATAGATTTGACCAACTTTAACTCTTGTTTCTAGGCCATTTCAATGGAAATGAGCTCAAATAAGGATTAGGACAAGGCCAAATAAGATGTATAAAACATTATGAGACCCCTATAAGACATTTATAAACCTTATTTAAGAGTTTAAAATAGTACGGGTTGACCTCATTTGACTAGAAGTCAAATTTGGTCAACACTAACCATCTTCTCTTGAGTCAAATTCCTAGTTCACATAATGGCACACTCGGTGGGACCCTAGCCCCACAAATTTGCTCACAAAAGCTCTTTCAAGCAACCTAATAACTAATTTTATGTAAAAAATTGGTGTGAAGGAGTCAAAGGAGTGAAATTTTAAGTCAAAAATCTATTTTTATGGAAGTAGCATTTTTGTTTTTGAGTATTGTGGCTTTTTTCTCTATTGCAATATCATTGTTATCACAATAGCAATTTTATAAACAAAATCATTATTTGATGAACAACAATTTTGTAGCCCTGAGTAGAAATTTCATTGATGTTGGAAGTGATTTCATAGAGTAGTGATATCATCACTCTACATAGTGATATTATGAATTTAGCTAGTGATTTTGTATCCAAATAATGATTTCATTTATTTTGGTAGTGATTTTATAGAATAATGATATCATCATTCTACATAGTGATATTGTGAATCTAGCCAATGATTTCATTGGTAAATAGTGATATTGTATTTTTTGTCTGATCTAACCTAAAAAATGATATTGTTGTCTAAAATTGTGATTTTGTAGGGAAATAACAGGATTGATTGTGTAACAATGATTTTGAAATATAGAGCTCATTTTGAGAAGTTGCTTTGCTCATTTGAAAATTAGCTTCAAATTTAAAGGACATATTGACTTTTTCATTATAGGATCAAGCTTGGAATTTTTTAAAAAATGATTTTTAGACTTTTTTTTTGGAAGTTTAAAATGGATTAGGAACTTTATTTTGGTGCTTAATGAAAAATTTAGATGTTTAGGTAAATATTTTGACAAATTTTGCTTTTGAAGTTACAACATAAGACCAAGGGGTCAAAATAATACCACATAATCTTTCATTTTGTGCTTAAAATTGAATTCACTTGCCAATTTTTTTCTTCAATAGTTGTTTAGACTTAGAATTTGACTAGTAAAAAGAGGGATGTTGCATGTATGCTCTTCCATCCATCCCCTTTAGGGAAATTTTAGAATTAGAAGTGTCATCCTAATTGAAAACATGCTTAGTCCAAGGCATAGAAAGAATGCCATCTAAAGTACACCCCCAAAAGCTTGCATTATTTTGGGTGATCTTGAAAATGACCCTAAAGTATTTCTATTAGTCATTTATTTTTATGCAAACTTGGCTTGTGAGAGGGACTTCATTACCTGTTATAAGTTCTCTATGGAAGCTTTGACCTGAGGTTTCATCTCCTAGCACTGACTTCAACCAATCCCATAAGGATCAATGGTTTGATTGATTAAACCACCTTCTAGTGTTGGAGTTACACATGGGACATATCTACACTTTAAACATCTCACTACACTGAGTAAGTGATGGATGTAGTAGTTTCAAAAAGGACTAGACCTTTTTGTAATGAGCCAAGTGCCACAAACACCCAATTACATGCATTTATTTCACATTATGTCATGAACGTCATTATGTAATTGGTCTATCTAGACATTCAAATACTTGTATATCTTAGACAAATACCCACTTGCTATGGAAGTGTTATTGGTGCAAGGTGCACCTCAAGGTCCATGTCACCGTACTATCATTTGAGAGAAGGGGGTTTAAAAACCCTACTATATAATGCACATTTTACTTTTTTAGTTAACACTAAAAACTCCTCTCAAATGAAGTATATTTATGGATTCCAAAAATACCAATCAAACTTATCGGTTTAGGACCTAAGAGTGATTAATTAGTTAGTTTTGTTCTAGATTACAGTCTTGTTTGGAGTCAAAAACTTGGTGTGAACAAATATTACAAACCAAAGCACATATTCCTAATTTTATTTTTAACAAAGAGGCATTATGCTACCCATGTGAATCATCAATTTTCATTTTTCAAAGTTCATCAAAACTTGGAGTCATATCATCGACTTTGGTGTAGTTATTCTACCCAATTGAGTCTAGACCTTTTACCAAAGTTTGTTTAGGTCCATTTATAATTCACATTTTAATTTTAACCTTTATAAGTTCTAAGTGTTTGTGTGTCAATTGGGTTCATCATTTTCAAATTAAAATTGTTTAAACTTAGGTTCAAATTTATAATTTGGGTTAAAGGTTGTTTAAGACTCATAATCATTATCACCACTTTGTAGACTTAAGTCATTTTATGCTAAACACTTGCACTTTGAGTCTATACACCAAAAAATTGTGTTACCATCCTATTTCTATTAAGATAATTTTAATACTTTTTTTCCCTTAGCAATATTGTCAAAACTTGCAAGGTATGTACGTCATTTGAGTTAAGAAAGGTAGTGTTACACTATCAAATTTGTGACATACCATCTTTGGCTTACAAAAATTTTGAAACAAACATTTTGTTACTTTTTTTTATAGTATTATAGCATTGTTACACTACCCAAAGCATTTAAAACATTATTTCATAGACCTTTTGCATAAAATTAAAGTTTGTGCACATTTTTCAATCCTATCTAAGCATACCTTTGAGAATATTTATCTAGCATAGTTACGATGTTCACATTTTTCTTGCCTATTTTTCAAAATAACAAAGTTTTATACCATTATTTTTGAGAAAACAATCTCTAAAGTACTTTTTTTTCATACCTTATACCTATTTGATCATGTTCATGTCCAAGAGTCAAATGCCTAGTTTTTGTTAGTAGTTTTTCAAATCCATTAGATTAAAATATCATCGATTTTAATGTCTAGATTTTGATACCATTTGGCCAAGAGTCTTAGCACATACCTTGTTCGAGCCTAGATTTTGACATCGTGTTTGGCCAAAATACTTATCAATAATTTATTTCTTAAATTAGGATAATTTGAAACACTTCAACCTTAGAGTTTGGCATTTCAATTTTTGGTCCATTTACTTAATCTTTTTTGTATAAGATGTGTAAAATTAGATACTTAACATTATCTTGTTTTATCACAAATCATTGCATAAACCTTTCCATCCTTTGGAAAAATCTATACCAAGTTTTAAAATCATCTTTTTATTATTTTGTATAACTCTCTTTCCTTTCAATTGCAAAACATTCACTATAGATCCCAGTATGTATTCCTACACTTGTAATGGACTCATATACAATCTAGGGATTAGTAATGTGGTTGTGCAAGAAGAAATGGTACAAGAACCCTACATAGATAATATTTCTTATGATATGGATCCTTATCCATCTTATAATAATAAAATAGGAGAATAAAACCAAGATATGTTGGCTAAATATTTGGTTAATACACCACCATACTCAGAGCAAGATCAAGCACAAACTACATAATACCTATCTATGGTAGCTATAGTTGATGATCCTTTTATCTAAAATTATTACTCTATTAACAAAAATTCTATGTATGATCCTTATTTATTTGAAATTTATTGGAGAACAAAGATGATATTTTGGTTATGTCCATGGAGGTAGGGACATGTTTTTGACAGACTTCCCCTATGAAAGTTTACCAAGCCTAGTAAGAATGCCTCACATCATATTGTATAGTCAACAAGATTCTTATATAATTCCTTTAGCTCTAGTCCAAATGACATATCAAGACCCTAATATGACTAACAGAGGAAATAACCTCATGAAAGACCACTTTAACCAAATGCAGGAAACATATCAAACCCACTTGAATCTAGCATGTAATTTTAATCAGATAACCATGATGATTAAACGTATTATTGACTTAGTTCCTTCAACTAGTGTGTTAATAGAGTTGAATAATCAATACAATCAATGTGTTGACCTTTTTATGTAGAACAATTTAGTTGATAACTTATTTCATACACCAATCATCAAAGTATCTTCTACTTATATGCAAAATAGTGGCCAAAACATAGTGGATAATGTGCAAGTAACATCCCATCCAAACCAAAGTGGTGTTAATACACAAATTTCTAGCCAAAAAAATGTACCTTTCATTAACACCATAAGTGGTTCTAAAAATTAGGGAGTAGGAATTTCTATTTCCTAATCTCAACCAACTACTTCTAATCCTCAACCAACTGCTTCTTCAAGTGCATAACGAATAGGATTAGGTATCTAACCAATAATCAATGTCACGTGTCAAAAAAAAATGTGAAAAATAATACTCCTCTACAAGTCACAAATGGTATTAAAAAATAAGAGGCACAATATAATGTATCAATGCAATAGAGGCTAAATATGTTATTACCTCAATAGGGGAAACTAATGTTACACCTCATCAGGTAGTATCAAACATACCTCTTTAGTCATAGGCTAGTGAGCTAATTCAAAACCAAATGATGTCTAAACAACAACATCTAAATATTATTCAATGATATATGTTGAATCTTCAACATGTGTTCACTTCCTAATAGGGATTCTTGCAACAAGGAGGTTCCAATATTTCTCAAGTACCTGTAGACACCGCAAACGTGTCTGCACCTTGGTCCTCCCCCTTGGCCTTAAACCCCTATCCTAACCCTTGACCTTGGCCCCCTTTCCACCCTACCCTTGCCACCTTGGATCCTCCCTTGAATCCCTCCACCTTCCCCCTAGCATTTATTAGGCCAAATCTCTTCATTATCTTCCCCCCACGCCCATTTTGGCATCCTCGTGACCGTTCTTCCCATCCCCCCTCGCTCGGCGGCGTGCAAGAATGGGCAGAGGCTATTTTTAGCCTCTGTCCCCATTCTGAGACCGCCGACATCGGCGACCCTTCGGCCAACGTCGGTGAAACTGCCGGCGTCGGCATCCTTCATTACCCCTTTCTGCATCCGTTGCAGCCCCCTGGACCCTTGAGCTCGCAAACAGATCTCTCTTGGTGTTTTGGCATTCGTCTTGTCTCCGTTTGGACCTCATGCAACAATAGCAACAGGTGCAAAGGTTCTTCATCAGAGTTCTCTTCTTGTAGAATCCTCTATGGCTTCAACAACAGCTTATTCAACTCTTCATTCAGCAAGCAAAAAGGTAAACAAGTCTGTTAATTGATTCTATTCTTTAAGCTTTCAGTTATTTGTTGTTCTTATTCCCTCCATCCTTCCCCCTGAGAGGCTGAAAAGCCTTCTCAGGACCTGTCCTCTGTCCATCCTCCTCTCACATTGTCCCACTCTTCATACCAATCCCAGATAACTCCCTCATCCCCCTTTTGCCAACAAAGACCCTGTACAGGGCAAGATCACTCCACAGTCCATTCAGACCCGTCCCCAAACTCTGTCTCGACCCTCTTAGCATCCCGACCCTGTCCACAGTCCAGAACACATCCCAGACCCGACCATAGGCCATTACCCCGACCGACGCCGGTCACTTCCCCAACCGACGTCGGTAGGATAACCGACGTCGGCAGACCTCATAACCGACGCCGGCAGCATTTTCGACCTCGGCGACTGTCATCAGCCCGACTACTCCTCTCAGGTAATCATTGGTGTTTTCTTTCATGTCTAATCTGTTTATCACTTCTATATTCTAGCATCTTATATTTTCTTAGTCTTTATCTGTCTGTTATCTGTGGGTTGACCTCCCTTAAGGAAGTTCTTATACTTCTGGGAACAGGCTTTCGCTTGGCAACCCACTGCCTATCCATCTAACACCTTTTTGTCCAAGTTTTCTTCTTTTGCAGGTGTCATTCCTCCACAGCCAAAGAGGGGTGCTCACAAGCGTCTGGATTATGGTGCGCAGTCTTTAGTCCAGGTACTTCCCATGCCTCGTCCATCTTCTTTAGTTTCTTTATTCAACTTTTGAATGTAGCAAGCGAATTTAGCTCAAGAAACATTCTGGCACGCCCGGTGGGACCCTAGGTTCCTCCTGGGTTCCTTTTCCTTTTCATTCATTTAGGTGCATTTAGGCTCCTTCTCTCTTATCTCTTTCTTCTATTCTGAATGACACTATAAGCAGGACTAAAATGAATCCTTCTTTTCTTTCTTGCACATTCTAGACTAGTCTAAACATCATACTCTTGACCCTTTCTCAAAACTTGTCTTCATCACAACATCACATTTCAACTTGGGCATTAAAACACTTTGCATTCATTTGTACTTGTGCTTGCATCTTCGTAGTCCACATCTAGTAACTTAAACGCATATTGAATAAATCTAGACACTTGATGTTACACTACCAAACCACATGCACTAAACGAACATAAAACATACCTGAGACAAGGCCCGACTGGGATTTCATCCCCCAACGGATACCTTACCCGTCCCGGTGACCCTACTTGGATTTCATCACCAAGGGGGAAGCCCACTCCGTTCTCTGGTGGAGGATAAACTCTAGGCGAGGTATATCTTGGCTAAGTGAGACCAGCTAACCACTGGAATCGTGAAGTGAGGGGAGCTTGCTCTTTAGCACCAGGCCACGTACCAAACCCTAACACAGATTTTTGAGCACCTAAAACAACACCTGAAACCATCTTTAGACTGCCTTCTTCTAGGACCCATTTTTCAGCCAATCTCCCCAAACATCCATCTAAGGCATAAGCCATAATTTCTAAGGTTAATTCCTAGGATTTATCGCTTAGGTTTGTCTGTCTCTCTCTATTTTCCTCTTTTCATCTGTTTGTTTGAGTGTGTGAGGACGCTTTCTTATTTGTTTTTCCAAGAATCATCAAACCTTTTGGTTCTCTGGAAAACACAGTCACCGACATCGGTTCTGACACTGACGTCAGCTTCTCCTGTCACCGGCATCAGTTCTAATACCGACGTCAGCTTTATCTGTTATCGGCATCGGTTATCTGACTGACGTCGGCCATCTTTCTAACCGACATCGGTTTTTCAACCGACGTCGGTCTCTGTCACTGTCCTTTTTTTCAAAACCAGCAGCCTGAAACCTGTCCTTTCTCTGCCAAAGACTCCATCCTGGTTTTTTGAAACTGAGCAACACAGTTCCTGAGACCTGAACCTTCTTTGCCTTGCATGGTTTTGACTCGTAGCCAAGCCAAGGCTCTTGTCAACCACGCTAGCCGTCAACCACTTCCGTCCACCCCGTCCGCGACCAAGCCTACAATGGAGTTCAACTCGGAGACCGAAAGAACTCCCATTCGTCCAACCCCACCGCAGACTCCCATTGTCCAAGAAGGGGACCAAGATTTCGAACGATTCTTGGACCTCAACGTCAAGGCCTTGCAACACTATCTCGCGCATAGCCAAATGCGAGACTCCTTGGGCAATCCAATCTATGGAATGCCAACCTCCCTTGTCGCGACTACGGCTGTATCGACAGCATCCGTAGTTCAACCTTCAGACACTCAAGCCATCGCTTTGACCACTGACCAGACTTTGACCAATCCTCCAGGTGTGGCCTCTCCCTCTATCATTGGGCCCACTTCCACTGGGGTTTCGGCCCCCTGTCAACTTCAACCCCCTCAACCGTTATCCACTCCTTTTCAAAACCTTATCGTCTCTATTCCGCCTACCCTGGCCCCTATCAACACCAGGGTGGCCTCATATCCCTTGGCCCCCGTTACCACAGTTCAACCTCTCGTGGTGACAATGGGCCTAGCTATGTCTTCTACCCAACCACCTTTAGCCTCCACCTCTGCCCCTGTGATTAGTCATCCGTACATTGTACAACCGACTATGTCGCATACCTCCCCTAGCCTCTTCCAAGTGCCCTACAACTTAGGGGGCGCGCAACCCATCAATCCATTGGCAGACATCATCAAAATGCTGATGGACAAGATGACCAGTCTTGAGACCTCTATTTCCAGTTCACGCAACACTCTTTCATATGAGCAGATCTGTAATGAGCCCATTCATCCTTCTATCCCAATCAGACCATATCCTAGCCAGTGGGAGCTTCCAAAGTTTTCTCGCTTTCAAAACAAGGAAGACCCACAACAACACTTGCGGGCATTCAAACATGCCTGCTACCTCATTGGCCATGACGATGCGTTACTCTTATGCATGTTTCCTATGTCTCTCTCAGGTGCTGCCCTTGACTGGTATAGCTCCCTTCCTAGCCATTCTCTCTTCTCATTCACACAATTGGCTCAGCTCTTCCTCGATCACTTTTCCATCAACATAACCAAGAAGGTCTCAATCACAGACCTCTATTCTATCAGGCAATTTGAGGACGAGTCCATAGCCGACTTCGTAGCTCGATGGAGAGGCCTTATCAATCAACTCTCCTTTTCCTTACCCCAGGCTGAGCTTATTGAACTCTTTTCCCAAGCCTACGCTAGACATATCTCTTCCACCCTGAGGGTTCAAACCTTCCGCACTTTTGACGAAGCCTTCACGATGGCTCGCAAACTTGAGTTGCGTGCCATCGAGGAGAATAAAGTCAAGTTGCGGAACAAGAATCCCAGCTCTAAGACCAATGACTCTTCCTCTGCCAAGCCATCATCATCCAATTCTAAATCCAAGGCTTCAGCTAATGCCATGGTTGTCAGACCTTCATCCTCCTCGACCAATCAGCCTGAGCCATCTACATCTCAGAGCGCTACTCGCCAGTTCTAGCAAAGATACGTGCAGCGGCGATATACTCCTCTCAGAGAATCATATGCGTCTGTGCTGGACAAGCTTGTTAAATAGGAGGCCCTCAATCTCCCTCAAGCCCGACCTCCTCCACAATTCGATCCCTCACACGCTATTCCTGCGTGGTATAGGGAGCATGACTTCTGCAGCTTCCACCGTGTTAAGGGCCATGACACGAAAAACTGCAAAACCTTTAAGAACATAATCCAAGACATGCTCGAAAAGGGGGATCTCATCTTAGACAATCCAAATGACCCCCTAATCAGGCCATTGACATCTTCAAACAACCTTTCCCCAATCATCCGCCAACTCAAAACAATGTCCAGACCTTAATTGACGACAATCATGAGCACAATATTCAAACGGTCAATACGGTCTCTCCCTTCGTCCCCAATCAACCTCAAGAGGTTAGTCCATCAATCAGTCCGTCACATGTGGACGAACCTCTCTCCCCAGCTAGTTCTCCACTGACCTCTCTCATCTTGGAGGACACCTCGGCTTTACCTGCACCACCGGTCTCGCCATCCTCCGTTCTACTGCCTATGGAGGACCCGACCCTTCCTACTCCTCAGCCGCAAGTGGAGGGCACCGTCATCCCTACCCTTTACCCGCTCGGGGAGCCTCGCTTTTCAGATTCTTCTCCACCCAGGGAGAAACCTATCTCCCCTTCGTCTTCATCTAAATCTGTCATGACTTCACCACACCATGCATCTAAGACCACTACACCCATCTCGTCTTCAACCTCGCAACCATCAACATCTTCTTCTCAGCCATTTTCCCGGTTAGTGGAGAAAATCACGCTTCTCCCTCCAAGGAAAGTGACGCCTCAGGTGTTGTGGGAGCGTCTTAAAGCCCTTCAACGTACCTGCGCCCTCTCATCACATGTCGCTAATCCTCCTAAGGCGAGATCTCGTCAGACTCTTGACAAAGACCAGACTCTCAAACCTCAACCAAACCCGTCCAAACTGAAACTTGCATCTACCTCGTCTAAACCCATCAAATCATTTGGCATTCGTCATGTCTCCACCCTCACCAAGTCAAAGAGGGCTGCCAGACCACAGAAATGAATGCCTCCTTCTCCGTCCCCATTGCCATCAATTTTAGGCCCTCATCCTTCGACCTTGACCAGCATCCTTCCCACTCCGGCCTTCAACCAAAACTCGTTGCCTCCTTTGCTTCCTCTGCCTATCTCCAGTCAGCCCTTTCCTAAAAAGGCGGTATCAATCATCAAGAAAGAGCCGTCTCCATCTGTCACCGCGCCATCAACCCATAAGGTGGTACGGAAATCTCCTCTAGCCTCGCCTAAGCAAAAGTCACCAACCTCACGCATATCAAATAGCACAGACCCTCTATTGGGCTCATACTCGTTGATATTGCACCGACTTCTCCAGACTTCTGACATAACCCTTCCGCCCATCAAGCCTTTCCAACCTCTCAGGTCCAAGCCCTCCTGGTTCAACGATACGAAAATTTTCTTATATCATCGTACACCAGGACATGACACCGAGACTTGTTGTGCCCTCAAGGTCGTCATCCGCCGCCATATGGAGAAATACACTCTTCTCCTTGAGGACACTCTCGACCAGACCCCGACTCCTTCCTCTTCAAACATGTCAACATCTCACCAGCAAGACATGACCCCTTTTTCACCTCCCATTTTTGAAATCAATGCTATCCGTATAACCACTAGGTCGTAGAAGGACAAGGCAAAAGAAAAACCTGCCATTCCTTGGACCTATCCCTTCGTCAAGCCACCTCTTGCGCCCAAGCCTAAAATTTCTATCCTTGGCGCGTCTCAACCTTCTTCATCTTCCTCTTCTGGGCCAATTCACGACTCCATGCTGAAGCAGCTTCATCAGACACCTATGAAGATGTCTCTTTATGACCTTATCCAAACCTCGCCTCAGCACCGTCAAGCCCTTGTCCAAGCCTTGCAAGCAGCGGAGGTCCAACCCGAGGACCCCCAACCACTCGCTGCCCTCGTCCATTCTTTATCTCCTGTCAACTCCATCACATTCAGCGATTCTGAGATTCCCACATCTAACACGGAAGATCAGGACGCCGCCCTCTTCATCACTGCCTATGTCGATCAGACACGCATCAAACGCGTTATGATCGACGGTGGCGCTAGCATCAACATAATCTCTACCCACGCCTTTGATCAGCTGTCTCTTCCCAAGAATTGTGTCTCCAAAACTGACGCGATCTTACGCTCTTTCAATGACACCACCACCACGACCATTGGCACAATCATCCTTCACATCCGTGTTGGCCCACGCACAGTCCCGGAGCTCTTCTATATCATCGAAGGAGAGTTTCAATACAACCTTCTACTAGGCCGACCTTGGATCCGTGCCATGGCCTGTATACCCTCCACCCTGCACCGTTGTGTGAAGTTTGAGCATGACGGGCAAGTCCATACCATTCCCGCTAACCCTTCACCCTTCAAGACTTGCAACACCACCTACCGTCCCAACGATGTCCTCATTCCCATCAAACCGTCAACTCTAGCACCGCCTCCATCTGCGGAAGCTTCAACCAATTCGCAATCGGTGGTTGCCCTCACCCCTCCTCTTCAAGCACCGACCAAAGACCCCATGGAAGACATCTTCCAATGACTATCACTTGGGGAATATCGCTTGTTGACCCTCGACATGTTCCAAACTCTGCAAGAGTATGGACACCTTCACCTCAGTCCCAATTATGACCATCAGATCGGGATGGTCGTACCTTATGGTCCTCCTCACTTCCAAACCAACTTTGTCTATGGGGGGCTTAATCAAGCTCCTACCAATGGCAATTCTCTTTCTTCACCCCAACCTTTCACATCTAATTTCTCGTTTCTTGGCAACCCCGCCTTTGCACACACTTACCTTCACAGGTGTGCATGGAAGGGTTTCGATTTCAGACGTTATGAGCAGGGCTCCCATCAGCCCATCGAGCCGCTCAATGATCACAATGTCAAGAAACGGTATGGCCTGGGATATCATGACCCCACTCAGGCTCCTTCCGACCTCTGTCCCGAGCCAACCATCGACCAATCTCCTCCAGACTCGCCCATTTCTCCTTCATCACCTACGGAGTCGGTGGTTTCCATCCCTCCTAGTTTTTTTTTTTTTTCCATAAACACCGTCTGCCTAGAACCCCTGACCTATCAGCTCAATGGGGTGTCCAGGTCTCTCCCTCTCATTTTTCCTAGCATGGTAGAAGATGAGTCGGCAACCATTCACACTGTCCGCTGCGTTGACGATGATGCCATCCTTTCCTACATGGGTGCCGACGACTCTTTCATCCAGTGTTTTCTCCCTTCCGAGACCCCGGTTATGTTAAATGAATCCACCATTGACATCAACCTCCCTTCTTCTTCCGATGTTCCTCACGTCTTAAAGATTGGCCAATCTTTAGACGCTCAGGAGTAGCTTGACTATGTCCAGTTCCTTTCCAACCATAGCAAGGCTTTTGCCTGGACTTACAGCGACATGCCTGGCATCGACCCCACCATTGCTACCCATAACATTGTCACCAAACCAGAGGCTAAGCCTGTTAGGCAGAAGCTTTGAAAGATGCATCCTCGCGTTGCGCTCCTTGTCAAAGAGGAACTTCAACGCCTTCTTTCTGTCTCCTTCATCCAACCCATCGATTATCCACAGTGGGTCTCTAACATCGTCCCAGTTACTAAAGCAACTGGGGGGATTCGGATCTACACGGACTATCGCGACCTTAACCTAGCCTATCCCAAAGATGACTTTCCTCTTCCTAACATTGACCAGCTTGTTGATCTCACGGCCGGCCATGAGATGCTATCTCTCATGGACGGGTTTTCAGGATACAATCAAATCCTGATCGCACCGGAAGATCAGCACAAGACTACCTTTATCACCCCATGGGGGACTTTCTGCTATCGAGTCATGCCTTTCGGCTTGAAAAATGTTGGTGCCACCTATCAGCGTGCCATGACCTACATTTTCCACGATCTCCTCCACAAGATCATGGAGGATTATGTGGATGACCTTCTCGGCAAGTCCAAACTTCGCCGCGACCACTTGACCATTCTCACAATCATCTTCTCTCACCTTCTTCAATACAATGTCCGCCTCAACCCCAAGAAGTGTGTCTTTGGGGTCCTCTCAGGCAAACTTCTCGGCTTCATCGTTTCCTTCCGTGGTATCGAGATAGATCCTGCCAAGATCTGCGCTATCCTCGAAATGCCACCCCTAATTAATCTTAAGCAGCTTCGCAGTCTACAAGGGAAGCTCCAGTCCATTCACCGTTTCATCTCGCAACTTTCAGACCGCTGCCAACCTTTCCATCACCTCCTTAAGAAAGACATCTCCTTTAAATGGGATAAGGACTGTCAAGAGGCTTTTGAGGCCCTCAAAAGCTATCTGGTCTCCCCACCAGTCCTCATTCCACCTAAGGACGACCAACCCTTCTACCTTTATATCTCTGCTACCAACCATTCGTTAGGTGCCATGATCGCGAACCGAGATGAGCATCATCGTGAGTAAGCGGTTTACTACATCAGCCGAACACTGGTCGACTATGAAACTCGGTATACTCATACCGAGAAACTCTATTTGGCATTAGTCTTTTCTGCTACCAAGCTCCGCCACTATCTTCTCAACCACAAAACCTTTATTGTCACTCACACTGACCCTCTCAAGTACATGCACTCCAAGCCATATCAGAATCAATGTATGGCTCGGTGGCTCATGCTGCTTGCTGAGTTTGACCTCGAATTCATCCAGCAGAAATCTATCAAGGGGCAAACCATCGCTGACCAACTGGCAGATGCCCCTCTTCCTGACAACCAACCTTCCCACTGCGAGTTCCCTGACGAGTTTATCGCTACCCTTTCCACCGATGACACCGTCTACCAAATGACTATGTTCTTTGACGGCTCCAAATGTCAACTCGGTGGGGGTGCGGGGGTCATCCTCATCTCACTCGAAGGGGAGCCCATGCCTCTATCTTTCAAGCTTGACTTTGATTGTACCAATAATATGGCCGAATACGAGGCCTTAATTTTGGGACTTCAGACTGCTCTTTCTCTCCACATCAAGTCTATCAACATCTTCGGTGACTCGTAGCTCGTCGTTAATCAAGTTAATGGTTCATATCTCTATAAAAACGAAGTTTTATAGAGGTATAAGAATCGTGTGGATCTTCTTTTGGCATCTTTCGACCATTACCTCTTGTAGACTGTTCCACGCTCTACGAACAAGTTTGCCGACACCATGGCTTCTCTTGCTTCATGTATCCCGTCTTCATCATCATCATCTCGCCTTTTTGTCACAGTGCATCATGTACCTTGGCCTTCATACATCTCTCCTCGCATCGACCATATCAATACTGTCAATTCTAGCCCACAAGATGACTGGTATAAGCAACTCGTGGACTACTTGTCTCTTTCTGTCACTCTTCCCAACCTCTCTAGCAATGCGCGGCGAGCTTTCATCAAGCGCACAGCTCGCTATACCATGCTAGGGGGTCTTCTCTATAAACGAGGCTTCGATGGCCTCCTTCTTCGCTGTCTAACCTCCACTGAAGCTCCTCAAGCCATAAAGCAAATCCATGACGAGATTTGTGGTGGACACTTCAGTGGACACTCGGTTGCCAAGTGCATCCTTCGCCTGGGTTATTATTGGCCCACCCTTCATCAAGACTGTAGCAACTATGTTCGACATTGCATCAAGTGTCAGCAGCACTCTAACCTACTTCATCTCCCCAGCCACGCCTTGCAAGTCGCTCAGGATTTTTGGCCTTTCTCTCAGTGGGGCTTGGATCTCATTGGTGAGATCAACCCTCACTCGTCTCTTCGTCATCAGTCCATCATCACTGCCACTGAGTATTTCACCAAGTGGGTGGAAGCCATTCCTCTTGTCTCCACAAAAGCCGACAAAATTGTCAACTTCATCAGCAGCCACATCATCTATCGTTTCAGTGTCCCTCACAAAATCATTACCGACAACGGCAAGTCCTTCAAAAATAAGACTGTCCAAAAACTATGTGACTCATTTGGCATCAAACTCAGCTTTTCTTCGCCTTACTACCCACAAGCAAATGGGCAGGCAGAGGCTTCCAACAAAATTCTCACTAAAATTCTCATGAAGGTGGTCGACGATACAGGAAGGGATTGGCACATTCATATTCCCTTCACTTTGTGGGCCTACCGCACTAGCATCCGAACCTCTACGAGTGCTACTCCCTTCTCTCTCGTGTACGGAACAGAGGCTGTCTTACCTCTCGAAGTACAAATCCCGTCTCTCTGCATCTCCCTGCATGACATTCTCTCCAATGACGACTTTCGTCAAGATTGCCTAGCTCAACTTTAGTTACTCGACGAATGCCGTCTTACTGCCCTTAATCATCTCCATGTCTACCAAAGTCGCATAAAGCGGGCTTACAACAAAAATCTGCGAGAATGAGACTTCAACATCGGAGACCTCATCCTCAAAGAGAATTAGCACGTGACCAATATGGAGCGAAGTAAATGAGGCAAGTTCACCCCCAATTGGCTTGGACCTTTTATCATCACGCACAAATATGGGTTAGGGACTTATCGTCTGTCTTCCCTCGACGGACGGCTAGACCCTGAGCCTCTTAATGCGTTGCATCTTCGACCATTCTTCTGTTACTCGAGTACTCATCTACTTGACACGTAACTTGAGCTCGTCCCTTGAGCAATCCTCGTCCTCTTGATCCTCATCCCTTTCAACCCTATTTTCCCTTTAACTAGTCCTCTACGACCCTTTTATGATGCATGGATGCTTTGTCCTAATAAAAAGGGGCGTCCTTGAACTTCTACAACCTTGTCCATGACTCTAAATCAAAAAAAGATATATATCAAGATGTCAAAACATATCCATGGTCACAAAATCAAGTCAAAATCTAAAAGACAGACTGCTCCCTCGAAGGACAGTTGTACTATCATTTGCTGTATTACTAGACTGATCCCTCGAAGGACAGCTAGGCCAACTTATCAAACATTATAAAGCAAAAATATAGACCACTCCCTCGAAGGATGGCTATGACTAAATCTTGCTACAAACAGCACTTTTTTTAGAAGCTTCCCGCATCGATCAGCTTCGCAACATGACCACTACATCAAAAGACATCTCTATGTAGGCTTCCCGCATCGATCAGCCTGCGCAAAAACAAAAAAAAAAAAAAAAAAAAAAAAAAAAAAAAAACCGAGTCATGGACTTGGCTTGTAGTTGTCTCAGGGTCTCCTATAAAAAGGGGCAAGGTTATTCCTACTCTTAAATTGGGTTACCCTATCCTCTTCCTCTCACCTGCTCAAGGGACTTCGAGCTCACTTTAATGTCAAAGTGATTCGATTACCGTTCTAACTCAACACTGGTCAACGACGCAATGCATAATGGGGTTCTTGGTTCTAATAACCCCTATCTATGCTTCCTTTCTGGTCCTTGTCAATGAAAGAGCGATTTGCCTTTCATCTTTTCTCTTCGCTTTGGTCACATTTAACCACATCACTCGGCGGCTCATCTCAAACCCAGCCATTTTCATCATTTTCAGCTGACATCATTCTAGACCATTTCACATAGTTTCTATGGACACCAGTACACATGGAAACTACCGACTAGACCCAATTTATGTTAAGCATAAACCAATACTTGCTGAAGCATAAATAGACTTCTATTCATTTTTAGCATATATCCATCACGACTATGGAAACTTGCTAGGGCTGAAAGACTCTCGACCAATTCTACAGAATACACCATCTGTAGCATCATTTTATCCTCATCTTACCCTCGTCATTTCAACACATGACCAATCTCATCATTGACCAATCTTCTCAATTTGTTTGAACTACATTGGTCTGAGGCCCTATGACCAGGGCTATGTAGGTAGCACTCAGATAACACATCCTCTGAGGTTAGCTTGACCACCCCCGTTTGTTCGTCTCTTTGATGAACAAACCGCGACCTTGACCTTGACCAAGACCAATCATTTTCTTTGTCCAAGACCAATCATTTTCTTTGACCAAGACCAATCAATCCCTCTGACCCTCCCTCCCTTTTAGGGAGAACTACATCGGCCTGAGGCCCCTACGACAGGGGCTATGTAGGCAGCACTCAGTTGACATGGGGTCTTCTGGGGTTAGCTCGGCCGCATCCTTTCGTCCATCCATCCTCTTGACCAATGACCATCCTTCGACCTTCGACCACTTCCAAGACAATGTTGCCTTGGTTGTTTTTGCGTGTGTGCTACCTCACGGTTGGTTAGCAGAATTGTCTGCAGACTATTTTTGACCCTTCACAAGTATAGGATCGCGAGCCAGTTGATCCCTACTACTTGTGGCTTTTTCGTGTTTCTGGGAGCACTTTCTGAGCCCTGGATACCTGGAACACGACGACCATTTAGAGCTTCAGCTTAAATTGAGTGACCCGATCAGCAGACGACTAAATGCTAGGGCCCAGTTGCTTCAATTTTGGCACTCCTTGACCCTCGACATGCGACAATTTGACCCGACCATCCCGTGACATGGACTACGTGCAATCACGACTACTGCAGCATTTTCACTCACTCTCTTCGATCCATTTCTCTGTCAAATCGACACTCGATCTTCGGTTCCCTTCTCTCGACTATCACTTTGAGGGGGGAACACCTCATCCCTTTTTTGGGGCAACCAACTCCTGTTTTTGTCTTGCAGTTCATCTAGAACAACCAACAAGACAAAAAGGGGCAAATGTAGACACTGCAAACGTGTCTGCACCTTGGTCCTCCCCCTTGGCGTTAAACCCCTATCCTAACCCTTGACCTTGGCCCCCTTTCCACCCTACCCTTGCCACCTTGGATCCTCCCTTGAATCCCTCCACCTTCCCCCTAGCATTTATTAGGCCAAATCTCTTCATTATCTTCCCCCCACGCCCATTTTGGCATCCTCATGACCGTTCTTCCCATCCCCCCTCGCTCGACGGTGTGCAAGAATGGGTGGAGGCTATTTTTAGCCTCTGTCCCCATTCTGAGACCGCTGATGTCAGCGACCCTTCGGCCGACATCGGCGAAACTGCCGGCATCGGCATCCTTCATTACCCCTTTCTGCATCCGTTGCAGCCTCCTAGACCCTTGAGCTCGCAAACAGATCTCTCTTGGTGTTTTGGCATTCATCTTGTATCTGTTTGGACCTCGTGCAACAACAGCAACAGGTGCAAAGGTTCTTCATCAGAGTTCTCTTCTTGTAGAATCCTCTGTGGCTTCAACAATAGCTTCTTCAACTCTTCATTTAGCAAGCAAAAAGGTAAACAAGTCTGTTAATTGATTCTATTCTTTAAGCTTTCGGTTATTTGCTGTTCCTATTCCCTCCATCCTTCCCCCTGAGAGGCTGAAAAGCCTTCTCAGGACCTGTCCTCTGTCCATCCTCCTCTCACATTGTCCCACTCTTCATACCAATCCCAGACAACTCCCT
This sequence comes from Torreya grandis, assembly GCA_037957365.1. Classification (NCBI taxonomy): domain Eukaryota; kingdom Viridiplantae; phylum Streptophyta; class Pinopsida; order Cupressales; family Taxaceae; genus Torreya; species Torreya grandis. The sequence continues at coordinate 152,443 of JARHVA010009498.1, read as the reverse complement.
CATCCCCCTTTTGCCAACAAAGACCCTGTACAGGGCAAGATCACTCCACAGTCCATTCAGATCCATCCCCAAACTCTGTCTCGACCCTCTTAGCATCCCGGCCCTGTCCACAGTCCAGAACACATCCCAGACCCGACCATAGGCCATTACCCAGACCGACGCCGGTCACTTCCCCAACCGACGTCGGTAGGATAACCGACATCGGCAGACCTCATAACCGACGCCGGCAGCATTTCCGACCTCGACGACTGTCATCAACCCGACTACTCCTCTCAGGTAATCATTGTTGTTTTCTTTCATGTCTAATCTGTTTATCACTTCTATATTCTGGCATCTTATATTTTCTTAGTCTTTATCTATCTGTTATCTGTGGGTTGACCTCCCTTAAGGAAGTTCTTATACTTCTGGGAACAGGCTTTCGCTTGGCAACCCACTGCCTATCCATCTAACGCCTTTTTGTCCAAGTTTTCTTCTTTTGCAGGTGTCATTCCTCCACAGCCAAAGAGGGGTGCTCACAAGCGTCTGGATTACGGTGCGCAGTCTTTAGTCTAGGTACTTCCCATGCCTCGTCCATCTTCTTTAGTTTCTTTATTCAACTTTTGAATGTAGCAAGCGAATTTAGCTCAAGAAACAGTACCTACTAGGCAAAAATTGCCTTTTGTTCAAAGTGTGCCACTCATTTATAAATAAGGTCTTGCTTCACAAGTTCCCACTCAAAAACAAAGTTTTATTAGTTGGAATCATGTCCCTTTTCAACCATGGAAGGCACATTATTGTTATATCCTTCCATCCCAATCACAAAATCCTCAACAGTAGACCTTCATAACCAACCCTAAGCAGAAATTTCACCACAACATGCATAACTTCAACAATAAAACCCTAATCTATGTATGCATATTACTGGTCCATTTCTTAACCATTTTTTCATACCCTAACAAATATCTCTATTATACCTTGATCTAAATGATCCACTTATGACCACCTAACCATCTACCCAGGCCAATATTCCCTTAGGTTTCTTAGAGTAATAATTACAACATATGAAAGATGTAATCACTACCATCCAAGCTAGGAAATAGGGTAAAATTTTTAAGTTGGATGATGTGTGTTCCTATCCTTTTAACATGGAATACTTATAGATTCCATTTCCTCTAGGATATGAGCCTCTAAAGTTTGATAAATACAAGGGGAAAGGTGACCACAAAGATCATTTAATAGAATTATTTGTCACATGTCAGCTAGTGGCATATAGTGACATATACCTATTATTGTTGTTCCCAAGGATTATAAAAAGACAACCCTTAGAGGGGTTTTCAAATTTTCCCAAGAATTCTGTAATAGATTTTGATGACCATTCAGAAAAGTTTGTGCAACACTTTTCCTACAATCTCAAACATAAGATTTCATTAGTTAAATTAACATAATCAAAGCAAAAAAATGGTGAGAGTTTTATGAGTTATCTATAATGATGGATAAGCATTTTAACATGATTCACCCATAGTTTATTAGATAAACAATTAACCATTGTGTTTACTAAAAAATTGCATAGTGAGATAGCTTATCATTTAGAACTACAATGTGTGCATACTTTCAAAGAGATCATTGATAAAGGTTTGTTGATTGAGTGAACCCTTATTAATAAAAGAATCATCAATCTCACTTTAATTAATAAAAATTAAGGTACCAATTAGGTAAATGGACAAAATCAACATCAATTCTAAATGCAAGCATCACAATCATCACAGGCCAATAGCTAAGATATACCAAACCAATTCAAAAACAATAAGAATGTTGTGGTAAATGGAGTAACTAAGTCACACCATGTCTAAATGGTGCAAACACCTCCACTCAGCCTATGCCACCTTTTTATATTACTCTTACCTAACAACCTATTTAGCCAATACACTAGGCACAATAGCCTAGGTCCATGCAATAAATGCAACCACCTTTGCCATTGTAAGTTACTCCTCAAAGGATAATAATACATACTCACCATGCTTTTAGTCACCTTGGAGAGCTTATTGAATATATATTTCATAAACATGCTACTTCTAATTTGATTAGTTATCCTATATCAAATCATTATCCATAAGGCATTCTTTACCTTGATTGGTACCATGAAAATGAATTATATGAATATTATTGAGTCAATGGGCACAATTTATGAACATGTGTACAAATCAAGAATTTCATTTAGAATATGTTGGATAATTTGGAGATCACATTGGATGGTGGGGCTTTCACCTCCAATCAGACTCTTGGGATTTATCGAAACCTTTTCCCCAACATAACAACCAATGATAATAACAATGACAATGACAACAACACCAGCCAGTGCAACAACAAAATAAATAATATAAAAATCAAAGGCCAAACCAACAAAACCAACAATATAATCAATAACACCAAAATAATGGATATAACCAAGGTTAGAATGGTAATAACCAAAAAACCTACCATACAGTTGCACATGACTAAAATAGAGTTATAGGCCATATTATAGGAGGTAGAATTAATACCATCTCCATTAATCCTAGACTAAATTCTAAATAGATGAGACAATTGCTAACCATACCATACCACACCAATCTAATCACTTTTGCAATCCTTCCTTGACCTAGGATTGCACATAGGCAAACCAGAAAATAGGGATTCCCATTTTTGGACCTTATATCGATAACGTGACCTTCCCTTGTGACCACACATGAGTGCACTAACAATCAAGATTTATCCTATCTAGTCCCACACCATCACCATCATTTGTTAGCATTCATGGTCCTATATTCAATCCCAAGTGTGAAATTACAACTTAGAGTTCAAATAATACCATCCCAATACCATAACCATCTTCCACCTCACCCATTATCCAACTAGTCATTCAACCTTGGAACAAGCCATTTAACATTGTCTAATATAATAAGTTTGATATTATGGAAAAATTATAGAATATACCAGCCTTGATATCCATTTTAGATTTGTTACAAATGTTGATAATCCATAAGAACATTTTGAATGAGTTCTTAACCCAATCCATTATTGCTAGTGATATATCCCTTGATAAATTTCAAGATTTGGTTGGACACCTGCCTCCTACCCAACAAGTCACATTCAACCAAAGTGATATGTCTTCCCTTGGCCCACTCCATAGTAATCCATTATACATATAAGTTTATATAAACTAGCATAAAGTGAAACATGTCCTTATAGACAATGCATCAAGCCTCAACATAGTGTCTATAAAGCTCATCAAGCTTCTTGGGTACACAATGGAAAATCTATAACCAAAAATGAAAACTATCAAAGCCTATGATAATTAAGAGAGAGAATCACAAGGAACCATTATCCTATCAGTTATCAATAGGCCTTTGACCCATGATACACTTTTCCATATGCTTAATCTTGAGTTGTCATATAATATGCTTCTAGGTAGGCCTTGGTTACATGAAATTCATGCAGTCCCATCAACACTACACCAATGTATCAAGTTCTCCCACTCTTGGATGAAAGTGAATATTATATGAGATTTGCACCCATATGAGCATTGCAAACATCCCGAGGATGAGTTTTAAAGATATAATTACCAATGTAACATGAATCCAAGTTACAAGCAAGATAAAGGAAATAACATAATTATTGATTCTCTAGATGATAATTTCATAGATCCTAATACCCTAGATTCCCTTTCCCACATGATGCTTCTTAAAGCTTCCACTCATACCATTTTGGCTAATGGCCTAGGAGAATATTTAACACATGATACCTTTCATATTTTAAAACTTCATACAATCTAAAGCCCTTTAAAAGATCTAAAACTAAGTCATTTCATCCACAATGGTAATAAAAGAGTAAAGATAAAGGACATACCATGTTTGTACCTATTGGGTGAATATTTTGTCACCAGTTGACTCATGATAAAATAGGTTACATCAACCAAAACATAAGGAGATTTATGTAGCAAAATGGGTGTGGTGACCGCAACCAAAATGAGATAAATCTCTCCTCTCAGCAAGGGAAGGCTCCCTATAATTAATTATATACTATAGCATATATATAAGCTAAAAATACACTTAGGGGTGAAATCATACCATCCATCTCTCTTTTTTCAGAGATGATGTTCACAAAACAGAGGAGAATTCTGGTGTAATTACTAAAAAGGCACTTCTCTGCTTTCAAAAGTGATATTCAACAAATAGTAGGATTCTTCTTGGGTAGTAACAAAAAACATAAGAAACTAATGAAAGCACAAAGTCTTTCATTGTCTCTCCTACTAATTAGGACAAAGGAACATAGAAGGATTAAGCACAGCTCAAATTCTACACCTAAAACTATAATAGAGTAAAGGATTGCAAAGGATAAAGAGAGCTCAAAGTCTCTCTAGTATCCTTTACACAAAACATAGATTGAAGACACTTATGGCGGCACAAAGTCTCCCACAGTTGGCTTTAGGACATCTTCCAACTTATTTCCACTTGTTTTGCTTGTTTGATTAAATGGACAAGAATGTATTTAGGAAACAAACATAAGAACAATTTCTTAGATGACACAAGCTTATTCCAACACAAAGTTTGAAAGGTCACTTGCTTTCTCATTCATTTAACAAAATGTGATTAACAGTCTGAGCTCAAAGTCTCAAAAATGCCTTTCAATTTGGGTAGAGCTTCACTTTTGATAACAGAGAGATCTCCTTTATACAAAAATGAGAGATTATAATATATAACACTACAAGAAAGACTTGCGCACTTGTTTTTTGAAATTGGCCCATGTTGAATTGAATGCATTGAATATATATGAAAGGGCCATGCTGGAATAGGTCATTAGCCTTGACTTTGGAATTATGAATTATCTCAAATGTCTCCTCTTAAGCATGGGTTGTCTGGTCTTCTTTATGACACTTACATGGCTATCCATTCACCTTTACTCAATGAAGAAAAATAGGCTACTTCCTGGAATGTTTGTGTTCTCTGATATTTACCTAGTGGACTATTCCACCTACTAGAAATAACTCTCCTATAGATATTTCTATATTTCCTATAGTTATTCTCTCTTTCCTTGCCACATTTTGTCTCTTCCTAAGCAATCTGAGCTCTTGGGTCTACTTTCTCACTTTTTGATGGTCTTTCAACTCCTTTTTGGGCTGGTCACTGAGCTTGTTCTCAAGTCTTTTGAAAACCAATGGTTATTCCATTACCCTAAAATTGACATCTACGAAGATGTCATTAGTCACTTTGAACCTCTTTGAACCTTGAACCTTGAACTCTTTTTGTTTGAAGGTTCAATGGTTCAATGGTTAGTCGATTCAATGTTTTGTAAAGGGCTATATTCACTCTCTTTTTCTTCTTTGGTTGAACCATTTCTTTGAACCATTTGTTTGAACTTCTTTCTGGAATCTTCCACTTCTTTCATTCGCTCAAATCTTCCTTTCAAAATTTGAACCTTTGAACCCTTTAAACCTTTGAACTCTTTTAGTTCCAAGTTCAACGGTTCAATGTTTCATTCTATTTCTTTTAATCGTTTAAAGCTTCAAACTTTCTGGATCCTTTCCTTTTCTAAGTCCATCTAACTCTTTAAACTTGTTGAACCTATGAACCTTTGAACTCTTTTAGTTTAAGGTTCAATGGTTCAATGGTTCAATCTTCATTCTTCGAAGCCTTTTATTCTCTAAGTCTTTTGAACTTTGTTAAATCTGTTGAACCTTTGAAAATTTGAACCTTTCAAAGTTTAAGGTTCAATGGTTCAAATTTAAATCTTAACTCTTCAAATCCTTCTTTTCTTTAAGTCCATCAAAGTCTTTGAACCTTTAAACCTTGAAAAGGTAGGGTTCAATGGTTCAAAGCGGTTCATTCTAATTGTTTGAAGCCCACCATTAAGTCTTTTGATTGAAACTGGGTGTTGAACCATCCCTAAAACACTAAGGAAAAGCCTTAGTCTTTTTGAACTTCCTTTGAAGAAAGCCCGCCTTTTGAACCTACGACTTCCTTAGCTAAAAAGGCTTAAATATTTGAAAAACTTAAATGCTCAGAACATTTTTGAGAAATAAAAGAAAGAGTTTTGGTCTATAAGACCAAAATGGTCAATATGTTGTCCACAAAAACAAGTGATGGATTTTGGGAGCAACAACTAGTTCCAGTTAGGGAACTTCCATCGATTGAAATTTTGAAATAATCGAAGGGAGCAGAATCTAGAATCTTAGTGCCTTCATCTACGCCATTAGGCTACAGAGTCATGCTACCCAAAAAGAAAGGTGCTAAAAACAAATTAACAACATAAAACAAAAGGAAGACTATACAAAAATTACATATATGTACAACTGGACTTATCTGATACTTTAAGGATTAAAGTGCTTCAGATGCTACCCATTGTGAGGTAGAGAAAATGGCATCTCATTTTGATAAATCAGTAAGAGACTATTTTCACCCCAAAATTGGTGATTGGCAAATGGACTGTTCCACTAGGAATCTAATTTTATGTGCCTTCCTTTTGGTTTCCTCTTCTTGCCCTTTAACAAGACTCGATCTCTACCACAAATCCTTGCTCTCTTGCCGAAGAGTTTTTTTTCCTAATGTTGACGTGAAATAGTATGGTCCACTACCATAGTTCATTGCTCTTCGAGTCCAGTGAAGCACATGATTTGATTATCAGTATCAAACACTTACCAATGGTTGGCATTATCAGCTACACTTGGTTGAAAGACCAACTCGATAGTGTACTTATATTCTTTGAAAACTTGGTGAAGGACCAAGAGAGTTACAGAGATGGCCAATGCATCTGCATGACTATTAAATTCTCTGAGCATAGTAGAAATATTGAAAGCATCAAAACTTTCAAGATAGTCCCAAACCAGATTGTGATAATGTCGTAATCTCTCATTCTTGGTTTGATATAGGTTCCTCACCTGATAAACCACCAGCTCAGAATCTCCCCTGGCATGAAGAAGTTTAATTCCTTTGTCTTGAGCAGCCTTTAATCTGAGTAGTAGTGATTGATACTTAATAGTGTTGTTAGTGTTACTGAACTAAAACTTATATATATATGGAAAAATATCTCCTTGAGGAGATATCAAGACAACTCTAACTCCAAAACTAGTAGAAGAACTATTGCCATCAAATTTGAGAATCTAAACATCATTAGAATCTAATCTTCTTATAGATTTTTCTTCATCAGAAGGGGAAGATATTTTTTCATGTGTATTTTTCTCTACTAATTCTTTTGATGTCTTATCTAAATTTTTTGGATTGTTAGCTATGAAACTTTCATCTACTAAAACAAGGACATTTTCAGCAGTTAAAAAGTAATTACCCATGCTTAAAGACTCAAATAGAATTTGTGCTTCAAGGGCTGATGTTTGGGTGACAATGTACTTTTATTCCTTCTCAAGAAGTAGCCTTTGCATGATTCCCTTGACATGAATCCTCACCTTAGATAGGTTCATTATCAATTCTCTACCAACATCCTTGAAAAAATTTTGCCCAAGAAGAATGCCATAAGAGGCTGGGATGTCGGCCACCAGGACTGTCATTCTAATTCTTTTATTTAAGAAGGCTACAAATGCAAATTGGGCATCCTTGATTTGTCTAAGCAGAGGCACTTGTTTTTTTTCCATGGAGAAACATCTCCCAAATGTCTTAGTCAACATGAGACCAAGAGATTCTACCACCTTGGCAAGCATGACATTGTCAGAAGCTTCTAAGTCTATAATGCAATTGTTCAGCTGATGACCATTTATCAGTAGGGAGACATAAAATGGTTCTATCTTCCTTGGGGTAGCTAGAGGAGTAATCATAAGATTATTCTAGGTAGGTGTGTTCTTTGGGGGAACATGAATTACTTTCAAAATATTTTGTCTTGCAGGGATAGTTTTATTTTTGATGCATTTAATGAGTCTATCCAACTGCTCAAAGTTGGATTACAAGAATTTAAACTCAGACATTTGAATTTTGGTCTTCTTAACATGGTCAATTATATCAAATGACTAAAATGAATTAGAGACAAAGGAAGGCAGTCCATCAATTTGGATTTTATTGGGTGTAGGACTAGTTTATGAATAACAAGTAGAAGATGAAGGAACATTTAAGGTACTTACTTTTTTAGTGATATCTAGCTCCTTTGGTTGGAAAGGTAGCTAAGTTCCTCATTTAGAAATTGAAATTACTAGCCAAGATTCTTCCCCTATTTTTCCTTTATCCACTTGTTGAGTTCAATAGTTTTAGGACTTGGTAAATACAACGTATGATCCATCAAATGCTTCACCTTTACTTCTGGGTTCATCCTGGTAATTTAGGAAACCAATGTTGGAGTCACTAGCTAATTCTTCTTGGCCTTCTATAAAGAGATCAGTGTCATCTTCTTGGTCCAACTTAGGTTGGAAAGAAAAATCATGTTCAGCTTCATGATAACCAATTTCTAAGTTAGTTGGTGCTACTTCAATGGCAAGCTTCCCTAGTGGGGGAGGAAGGCAATTTGGTTGCCCTTGGTTTTTGGCAACATTTCCTTGATATGACTAATTGGGAAACATCCTCCTTGGTATATCCTGATAAGAAGGAGAAGCATACATCCCTTGTGCCATTTGATTTGTGAGAGCTAGCAATTCATTTTCTAGCTTTTACACCATAAGATCAGTGGTACCTATAGAAAAGTATTCAAAAGATGAAGAATATTTACCTTTATTAGGATCTCTTCTTATCTTTCCTACCAAGATAAGGTCATATTCAACCTTAGTCACCAAAATTTGAGCTATAGTAAGGTCTATGTGGCTAGCTCATCTCAATAGGAAACTTACTTCAGGAAGCTAAGAACTGATGATGAAGCATTTGAGATTCTCAGGCATTGACTAAACAATGGTAGGAATCCTATTCCTTAGCTTGTTGAATTTGGTAATGAAGTCACTCATGGGTTCATGTGGCTCCTTCTTCATTTGTGTAAGCTAGGCTAACAGGGCATGTGCATCTTCTGCAAGTTTGAACTTGGCCTCAAATTTGGCCTTGAGAGTGTTCTAAGTTCCAATCAGTTACTGTTTATGCTTGTAGATGATAAAACTAGTCTGTAGTAGTGCATTGCAATGTCTCCACAAATAGTCTGACTGTAATGTCTTCATATTCAATGCCTATTATAACACAAGCTATGCAAAAGGCTATTATATATTCATCAAGATGAACTTTCCCATCACCATAAAACTTGGGGAAATTTTTCCTTGACCTACAGGGTAGCTCATGTAGAGGTGGGGTCAGATTCAGGGGACCAAAAGTATTACCCCAGGGGCCTTGGACTACCATGATATGGCTATTGAAATGAGGGATAATAAATCTCTATGGGATATATATGGACAAAGCTCTATTAGAAGAGGAAAGAGCAACTTTGCTTGGTATTGGGGACCTGATGTTTGTAGGAGGAAAACTCTTGGTTCACTGAAAGTGAGTTTGTGGAGGGGAAAGATCAAAATTATTTTGCTGCACAAGCTCAAATATAGGGTCAACAATACCTTGAGCTCTCTGGCTTCATGTGTACAGTGGATTTTCTAGAGTGTAAAATGGATATGGAAAAGAACTAGAACTAATTTCATTTGAAGCTTGAGGCTTCAAACTGTGCATTCTTCCCTAGCAGAGTCACCTAAAACTATTGGCATAAAGCTAGTAGTGTTCTTTCCTACTTCACATCGTTCCCTAGCAATATGAAATGCTTATTTTTGAATAGGCTAGAAAAGGACTAGAAATGCTCATTCAATCCCTAACAAAGTCACCAAAAATTATTGGGTGAATATTTTTTCACCAGCTGACTGACGGCAAAATAGGCTACATCAACCACATCATAAGAAAATTTATGAAAAAAATGGGTGTGGTGACCAAAGTTAGAATGAGATAAATCTCTCCTCTCAGCAAGGGGAGGTTACCTATAATTAATTATATACTATATCATATATATAAGCTAAAACTACACTCAAGGGTGAAATCATACTATCCATCTCTCTTGTTTTAGAGATGATGTTCATAGAATAGAGGAGAATTCTAGTGTAATTACTGAAAAGGCACTTCTCTTCTTTTAGAAGTGATATTTAGCAAACAATAGGATTCTTCCTGGGTAGTAACAAAAACCACAAGAAACCAACAAAAGCATAAAGTCTTTCATTGTCTCTTTTACTGATTAGGACAAAGAAACATAGCAGGATTAAGTGCAGCTCAAAGTCTGCACCTAAAACTACAATAAAGTAAAGCATTATGAAGGATAAAGAGAGTTCAAAGTCTCTCTAGTATCCTTTACACAAAACATAGATTGAAGACAATTATGATAACACAAAGTCTCCCACTGTTGGCTTTAGGACATCTTTTATATTATTTCCACTTATTCTGCTTGTTTGGTTAAATGGATAAGAATGTATTTAGAAAACAGACAAGAACAATTTCCTAGATTACACAAGCTTATTCTAACACAAAGTTTGAAAGGTCACTTGATTTCTCATTCATTTAACAAAATATGATTAACAGTTTGAGCTCAAAGTCTTAAGAATGCCTTTCAATTTGGGTAGAGCTTCACTTTTGATAATAGAGAAATCTCCTTTATACAAAATGAGAGATTACAATATATAGCATTACAAGAAAGACTTGGGCACTTATTTTCATGAAAATAGGCCATGTTGAATTGAATGCATTGAATATCTATGAAAGGGCCATGCTAGAATAGGTCATTAGCCTTGACGTTGGCATTTTGAATTATCTCAAATGTCTCTTCTTAAGCATGGGTTGTCTGGTCTTCTTTATGATGCTTACATGGCTATTCATTCACCTTTACTCAACAAAGAAAAATAGGCCACTTCCTTGAATGTTTGTGTTCTCTGATGTCTACTTGGTGGACCATTCCACCTACTAGAAATGAATCTCTTATAGATATTTCTAGATTTCCTATAGTTTTTCTCTTTTTCCTTGCCATGTTTTGTCTCTTCCTAAGCAATCTGAGCTCTTGGGGCTACCTTTTCACTTTCTACTAGTCTTTCGGCTCCTTTTTGGGTTGGTCACTGAGCTTTTTCTTAGGTCTTTTGAAAACCAACAGTTATTCCATTACCCTAAACTTGACATCCATGGGGATATCATTGGTTGCTTTGAATCTTGAACCTTAAACTCTTTTGGTTTGAAGGTTCAATGGTTTAATGGTTCATCGATTCAATGTTTTGTAAAGGGCCGCGTTCACTCTCTTTTTCTTATTTAGTTGAACCATTTCTTTGAACCATTTTTTTGAACTTATTTTTGGAATCTTTCACTTCCTTCATTTGCTCAAAGCTTCTTTTCAAGCTTTGAACCTTTGAACCCTTTGAACCTTTGAACTCCTTCAATTTGAGGTTTAACGGTTCAATGTTTCATTCTATTTCTTTGAATCTTTTGAAGCTTCAAACTTTTTGGATCCTTTCCTTTTCTAAGTTCATCGAACCCTTTGAACTTGTTGAACTTGTGAACCTTTGAACTCTTTTGGTTTAAGGTTTAATGGTTTAATCTTCATTCTTTGAAGCCTTTTATTCTCTAAGTATTTTGAACTTTGTTGAGCCCATTGAACCTTTGAACTTTTGAACCTTTTGAAGTTTAAGGTTTAATGGTTCAAAGTTTAATCTTAACTCTTCGAAGCCTTTTTTTCTTTAAGTCTGTTGAAGTCTTTGAACCTTTGAACTCGTTGAACCTTTGAACCTTGTGGAGGTGGGGTTCAATGGTTCAATGGTTCAAAGTGGTTCATTCTAATTGTTTGAAGCCCATCATTAAGTCTTTTGATTAAACCTAGGTGTTGAACCATCCTCAAAACACTAAGGAAAAGTCTTAAGTGGTTTGAACTTCCTTTTAAGAAAGCCCGCCTATTGAACCTACAAATTCCTTAGCTGAAAAGGCTTGAATATTTGAAAAACTTAAATGCTCAAAACATTTTCGAGAAAGAAAAAAAAGATTTTTGGTCTACAGGACCAAAATGGTCGATATGTTGTCCAAAAAACAAGTGATGGATTTTGGGAACAACAGTACCAACATCTAGCCTAGAACAAGACCCTCTCAAGGGAGATGAATCATGGTTATACAATGACAACTAAGATGATTGTTATAAGAGTGTAAAGTATCATATTCTTAATAAGATCATGGAAAACCAAGGATATGAAAGAGGAGGCCTCAGACCTAATCAACAAGGATCACTTGAGCCAATTTCCATGACCAAATACAAAAGACCCTATGAACTTGGATTTAAACTTCTTAGGGGTGACTCCATATACTTTACTCATGTTCCATCACCATCAACTAGTGATGAAGATGTTGACAATGAAGTAGAGTTAGATCATAGCCTTATTGATGACCTAGCTAAAACCAACTAGTTTAACCCTCATTTCATTTTTACCCTTACCTTGATCATTCATCATAATTGATTTCCATTATACTATATGTAAGTGATAGATTGGGACCAATAAGAATCTAGTTTATTGATTAATGAGTTTTAGAACAATGAGGCATTTTGTGTTTTTTTAGGCCTTAGAGGCAACGTTTTGTTACGAGATCATAAATCATGGTTCTCAATCACATTAGATCTTGAAGCCTATTTTGGAGAGTAGGTGAACACCCTTAGCCAAAAGTAAATAAATAAAACATTGAGGTCCCAAAGTGAAAACCTCTTTGAGGTGCTTTTTGACTAGGGAGAAAGTAAAGATAAAGGTTAGTCTAGTGGTGAAAACTTGTTTTAGGTGCGATTAGATGGGGGTGTTCATTCTTCTTAAAATTTAGACTAAGAGACCACCAATGAGGAGCTTGCCTATGGATCTGAGTTTATTTTTGAGAAAAAACTAGTGTTTGATTGAATTCTTTAAGAATTCTTTATTGTTTTTGTCACATAGCCATATCTTCCATTGGGGGACTCAAATTCATCATGCCTAGGAGAAGTTAAATTACCAGTCCTATAAGAGGACTCTAATATAGCCTTATAATTCAAGTATTTGCTTATTATCCTAGAAGATATTTTAACCCTTCTAGTCGAGGATACAATAGAGGTAAACATATAACTCCATCAGACCTTAAATGGATAAAATTAGGCACATCCCTCACTAAGGAGGAATGTGAAGTCTTTACAGTTATATTAATAGAATTTGTAGATATCTTTGCATGGGCTTATTATGATATGGCAGGTTTGGACCCCACCTTGTTTTTACATCACCTTGTGGTAAATCTTGATGGTAAACTAGTCAAACAAAATTTACACAAGATGCATCTTCACATTACTATATTAGTAAGGAAAGAGTTGGAAAAAAATTTAGAAGTAGGATGTATTTGATCCATTGACTACTCAGAATGGATATCTAATGTTGTACCTATTAGAAAAATGCCAAAAGGAATTAGAATCTATACTAATTTTCATGATATACACAAAGCTTTCCCTAATTATGACTTTCCATTGACAAACATTGACATGATCATCAACTCCACTATAGTTTATGAAATGCTTTCATTAATGGATGGATTTTTGGGATACAACCAAATTAGAATAGCACCAAAAGACCAACACAAGACAACATTCACCACTTATGACACACATTTTGTTATCAAGTAATGCCACTTGGGATTAAGAATGTCATAACCACATATAAAATATCCATGACTATCATATTCCATGATATGATGCATGATATTGTTGAAGACTACATCAATGACATACTAGGCAAATAGAAGACCAAGGCTAACCATCCAATAGTGTTACGTAGAATATTTCAAAGATTGTGTGAGTAAAAAGTTTGAATAAATCTAAAGAAATGTGTATCTAGAGTAACATCAAGAAAATTACTTGGCTTCATCATGTCTCATTGAGGCATTGAAGTTGATATAGCCAAAGTCTAAGCTATAATAGAGATGTCACCACTAACCAATTTGAAGCAATTCCATAATTTATAGGGCAAGATCTAGTCAATATGATGCTTCATATCTTAGTTATAAAAAAAGTGTCATCTATTTACACATCCTTTGAAGAAGAGATTTTCATTCCATTGGGATAATCATTGCCAAACAACATTTTAGTAGCTAAACTATTACCCAACAAATATGCCTATTTTGTTACCCCCTATGCCAGGAAAGTTATTTTTGTTGCACTTATTAGCTATAGATATTACCTTGGGGGTACTTCTAGATTAACATGGTGATAATGGAAAAGATCATGCAATATACTACTTAATCGTTACATTGGTCACGTATGAACACAACTATACACCCATAGAAAAAGCCTATTTAGCCATGGTCTTTATGGCTTAGAATTTACACCATTATATGTTAAATAATAAGACAATGGTTATTTCAAAGGTAGATCCACTCAAGTATCTACTATCTAAAATATATTTACAAGGAAGAATGGCTTAATGAATTTTACATCTAATATGTCAATCAAAAAGCTATTAAGGGGTAAGTTATTATAGATCAACTTGTTGAAGCAGCCCTTATAGACATAGAGCCACTCACATTCTAATTTATTGATGAATCCATAATGACCATCATGAACACACCTCTTGAGGAATAACACTAGAAGATATAATTTGATGGATCATTCACTACACATAAATCTGGGGTAGGCCTCTTATTTATTACACCATTGGGGGATCTAATCGCTAAATCATTTAGGATCAATTTTCCTTGTATAAACAACATGGTTGAGTATGAAGAGTATGAAGCACTTATTTTAAGCCTTTGACAAGTAATACACTGGAACATATCTCATCTCCAAGTTTATTGTGATTCTTAGTTAATCATCAATTAGGTTACAGACCATTTCTAGACCAAAGATGACAAGTTGGTTCGTTACAAGGCCATGGTTGATACTCTTAAAACATAGATTACTAACATTTAATTTTATCATATACCAAGGGCAAGTAACAAAACTACATATGCTATGGCTATTATCATCTCTCTAATTTGCTAAATGGGCAAAGCTAGAGAGTATCATTTCCTCATTGATAATTTATTTGCACTAGCTCATGAACCCTTTACCATCATAATGATTTATGATATTGTTGGTCCTAGTTCTATTTGGTACTCAGACCTTTACAAATACCTTCATGACCAAGTTTTACCACCTAACCTATCCCAAATACAAACCAAAGACTTCATCTACCAAACCACTTGTTATACCTTAGTTGGGTCAGGCCTTTACCACCATAGTTTTGATGGAACTTTGCTTCATTGTTTAATTTTGGAAAAATCAACACTAGCAATATGAGAAGTTCATAAAGGCATATGTGGAGTCCACACTAATGGGGCCATCCTATCCAAAAATATCTTGCATACTTGTTATTATTGGCCCACGATGGATGTAGATGTAAATGCATATGTAAAGAAGTATGCAAAATGTCAACAATATGCTAATTTGATTCATGCCCGGATAAAGACTCTAAAACCAATGTTGACACCATGGACATTTGCTACATGGGGCCTTGACCTCATTGGGAATATCAATCCCACCTCATCTAATGGCTGTAAACATATCCTTACCACCATCAAATATCTCACTAAGTGGGTTGAAGTTATACCCCTCACTTACGTGACTAGAAAGAAAATTTCCAAGTTCATCTTCAACCATCTCATTTGCTACTATGGTAACCCATCTAAAATTATATCTGATAATGGAGGATCATTCAATAATAAGGATGTTGACAAGCTATGTTCTTAATACAACATCACACAACATTTGTCTATGGCATAATACCCTCAAGGTAATGGCTAATTACCCTCAAGGTAATGGTTAGGCTTAAGCATCAAACAAAACCATTATCAACAATCTCAAAAATATTTTCAATGATACTAGTCATGATTGGCACCTTTAAATATTCCATGCCCTTTGGGCATATTGTACCAATCACTGTACACCCACATGAACCACTCCATATTCACTTTTTTATGGTATAGAACCCATCCTTCCCATTGAGGTCGAGTTGCCATCTCTATGCATACTTTCAAGCATGTCCTACATGATCATGACTATTGAGTAGCTTGCCTGCAAGAGCTAGACCTACTTGATGAAAAATGCATAGCTATGCTAAAAAATATTTAAGCATATCAAAATCAACTCAAAAGCCAATATAATTGATGCATCAAGCATAAAACATTTAAACTTGTTGATCTTATTCTTAAAGAATACCATGACCAAAAAGAAGCATAAAGGTAAGTTCAAACCCAATTAGGTTGGTCCTTTCATCATTTTAGTAAACTTTGGATCTGGAGCATATAGGCTTACCACACCATACAATCATGAACTTGATGAGCCAATAAACATTATCCACCTCAAGTGGTACTATGATTGAGTGACTTGGTGTATTATCTATAAGGACCATTTCAAGTTATATCATTTTGTTAATCTTCTCTATATAATATGTTTTTTAATAACCTATCATCTTACCAACCTATCACTTTCCCTATTGCCTATCTATTTTACAATACTTTTCCCCATAAATTGAGTTCACTTTTTCCCTCCCTACCCAGCCCTATGACTTTGGTTCTATCATTTCTTTTAGAAAGAACATTTAAATTTGGTTTCATAGTTGTTTCATACATTCTAGATAGATGTAGTATTTTGGAGCAGTATGATAGAAATTTGGTAGTTGTATCCTTCATTTTTTGTTTCATTCTCTCTCATTATCTTGATCCTAATTATAACTTCCTATGGGAAAATTATTCTTAGTGACCTATGTTGTTTTACCCTAGTTATAACTACCTATTGGTAAATTAGGGGTAATACTTATTTATTGTGCCTTGACTATACCAATTATCCATTCTCTATGTCATACTATGCCTTTATACCAACTATGCTTTTTTTGTTTAAATTGAATACTACACTAATCAGATTCCTCCATTATAAGGTGAAACTATAGTGACTTGAGGTCCTACTCTCGGACTATGTAGGCAATGCTCGATACTTGTTGAGGTCAGTTCAGTCACCTTCTCTATCCATGCTCTCACCATTTTGTGAGTAACCTAAGCCATGCTCTTGCCATTTCACAAGCAACCTAAGCAATGCTCTCACTATTTTTTGAGCAACCTAAGCCATAATCTCACTATTTTGTGAGTAACCTAAGCCATTATCTCACCATTTTATGAGCAAACTAAGCAACACTCTCACCATTTTACAAGTAACCTAATCCATGCTCTCACTATTTTATGAGCAACCTAAGCAATGTTCTCATCATTTTGTGAGCTTAAACCATTTCGTATCTTGTCATCATTGATTGAGTTTAGATGCTCTAAAAATTTGAAAAACATTTATAAAACTATTAGAAAAAACCAAAAACATTGACCACTTCTCTACTTTAAGAATTATAGGAAACCTTACTAAGTCACAAGCAAATCACTTGTTCCTTAGTTTCCCCATCCTTTTTGGCCTTTTATCCCATGCACTTGCCATTTTTCAAGACCATTCATATTCTTCTATTACATTAATTATGTTGTTTTCATCAATTATCATTTTCTTCCCGTTTCCTAGGAGAACTACATTTGGCTTGAAGTGTTTTTTGGATATTTTGTCTATAGAACTATGTACACACTTAGTGCATATGAAGATAGCTTGACCACCCCCTTATTTTTATTCTATTATACCATTATATTAATTTGTTAGTTTGTCACCTATGTTCTAGGGGCAATGTTCATGTGGCTTAAATTTAAAAATGTTTTTTCTTTGTTTTTTTGTTATTTTTTTTGTGTGTCTATATGTTTTCTTTTAGTATTGTTGCCTTGATTAAGTCTATATGTGTTCATTAGGTTATTCCTTACTTACACTTACACATGAATCTATCCATATTCATACATCTACATTTGCATCAACATTTACATCATTGGTACATTATTTCTTATTGAGTATTAGATTACATGAGTTGGTCCTTATGCATATTTTGGCCAAGTCTTCATGATGTTATACTATGATGCCTACTGACATGTGCTACAACAAACCTTAGATTTAGGAAGTCTATTCATCAATGGTGGCATTGACATCTCTTCAGCATCAACATCCTAATTCAATCCCAATCATATCTCAAATAGAGTAATTAAACATCAAATGAATTTTAACCTTTGTTAGTTCAAATGAGCATCTCCATCCTAAAATGTTGTCCCAATTCATCATTATCCTCTGTATTATGTTATCATCATTCTATCTTCAATCATCAACCACATCAATCATATTTTCCATAATCAGGGTCCAATTATTATAGACATCTATGGGAAAATCATTGTACACCATTCTACCTACATTTCTCAATGATTATAACCACCTTTGGGTAGATCATTGTATTGTAACCACTTTAATTTTTATACCCATACAAGGGCATTTTTCTATCTTGTTTGTCTATCCTAACTAGGGTAGCTCCATCATCTCAATGATTATAATCACCTTTGGGCAAATCATTATGTTATCATACCATATTACCACTATTATGGTATACTGTTTATAACCATCTTTGGGTAAACCATTGTACACCATCCCACTTGTATTCTCAATTATTTTGCCTAATTTTTCAAACTCATTATGTTTTCACCCCATCATCCTCATTTCTTTGGTCCCTTTATTTCTCTTCTTTCTTTTAAAGGGATCATTTATCGACTTACGTGTGCCATCTATTCCCTCAAAGGGGCATCATGCAGTTAGTTCATCATCATTAAAATTATAGGCATACAATACCTTTTCTTTATTTGATAAGATTTTATTATGCCTATATCTTACAATGCCTTCCTAAATAGGGGTAAAATAGAGACACCTAAATCTAGCCACCAATGACCATCAATTAAGCTTTTGATCAATTTCTACCAAAATGCACAATTTGGCCTAAAACACTAAAACACATTAAATGAGTTGAAATTGATATATTCACGTGTTGATATTAGCTAGGTTATCATTAAATGGGGCAATGAAATTTATGAATTAGTTAACTTTGATCAAATGATTTTGAGTCAAAATGCCAATTTTATACTTGGGTACTCTAGATTGCTCTTTTATATAAAATTTCTTGCATAAGACATGTGCCTTTGTTATTTTATATTGGAAACATCCTAAATGGGAGAATGGATCCAAAACATCTTAAGTCACATCCTAATTTTAATGTAGTCAAATTTTGGCCTAATAACAAAACATTCTAACCAATTTGAGTAATTTGTGCATAAAGAGCCAAGGTTTGCATCAAAATGCTTAATCATGCTTAAGAGCTAATTAAACCAAATGATAAGCCTAATTAAGAATTCCATGGAAATTTTTTAATAATTTATTTTCATTAAATGCATCATTAGGTGACATCATTTCTTGGGAAGATATCCCTAGGCCATAAATGTATAAATTATCAAGGTTAACCCCTCCTATACCTCAATAAAACCATCCATGCCTATTCATTACACCTTTATCCCAAATATTGATGATCCTATTTATGAATTTTAATTACATAATTAAATTAATCCTTATCTACACACCTCCATCTTGAGATATACATTTTACGTTGATTTTGGCCATTTTTCAAAATCCATAAATAGGAGTCCTTGCCTATTGAATTCTAATCTCTCATATGCCAAAGTTATAATGTTTAATTGATTACAAATATTCATGAAAATTAGTTTTATAATGCCCAAATATTTATCCAAGCCAAGCCAAAGTTGAAGGTGCCAAGGAGAGATGGAGGTAGCCACACTTCATTGATGTAGACTTCATGAGCACAAAGCCAAACAAGCCACTTCAACAAGTTATTTGGAGCATCCAAGGAAGGTGAAAGAAGATTTATTTTGTGTTATAGTTGTGTTTTCCACTCTAGTTTTATTAACTAAGATCCCCCTAGTAACTAGGCCTAGAGATGTTATGATACTGTGTTTATTTTATTTTAATTTAATTTTAGAACTAACACAATACTAACCATCCTCTCTTGAGTCAAATTCCTAGTTCATATGGAAAATGTGAGTTAAAATGGTGAATTAAGTTAGTCAAGTGGCTAACTTGAATCTAGGTTAGGTAAGTGGGTTAGGTCAAGCATGTTTATCGACCTTGTAGGTGTAGTCAAAAGAGGTTAAAGAAAAACCCAATGCATTTTGACAACTAGAACCATGTGTGCAATTTTTTAATGTCTACATTATGCCCCTTTTGTTATGTGGCTTGTGTAAATGAGAAAGAAAAAAAATAATGAATCAATTTCTAGTTGCCCTAAGATTAGGAAGAGATGTTCCCCCTTAAACCAGGAGTTGGGGAGGTGAGATCGAAATGGGTATGGGTTTGATAATGGGTAGATGGTGGATCATGAGGTAGGTGACAAAAGAATGGTTGGGAATTTGAGATGTAAACTTGCATATAAAATATGACAAAAAGGTGTGATAGCCAAGATCTCACAAATACTAAAATTTACAACATTGGTAAAAATAAGGGGTGGTGCTAAGTAGGACAAGTGACAAGTGAACCACATGACCACTTATAGGCATGGTGGTTGGGAAAACTCATAAAAACAAGTATCCTAAGCAATTTATGTGTTTCCAGTGGGTATCCAAGGTAAAAAGTGTTCTTAGGAAAATAAAAAATGAGTCAAGTATCATGGGTATCTAAGGTAGGAAGTTATTTTGGTGAGACACAAGTGGGTCAGTATGCATGAGGTGGCACAAAATGTAAAAGGTTAATATAAAAATGTTATCACCATGGTTAAAAGGATTAGGCAAAAAGTCTCACAAAATTATATGCTAGATGGGCCAAAATAGACCAATGGAAAGGTGATGAGGTGGTCAGGTTGGTGCGAGTGGCTGAGTTGATTCCATGTGATAGTTTTGTGGATATAATATACAACAAAAACTTTAGGCCAAATGTAGTTCTTCCAATCTAGGTAGATAAAATATTGATCACCTAGGTGAGATTCCATAAAGGTTTAGAAAGGGGAATGGGGACCCTAATTGATGATGGTTAGGGGGTACCATAAGGGTAAACTAGTGCCAATCACCCTAATTGGTAATGATCAAGGTAGAACCCTAAAAATCTAGAAGGTAAAAAGTGAAAAGGCAAATTGTTTTTTCACATTTGACTTTTTGCATTTGTGATTTAAGTGAGTAGTGCATTTTTTGTAGTTGGTATGCTAATGCTACTGAGGTGGAAGCTTGGAAGAGGTTAGCTTGCTTGATCAAGGATCAAGTTGATGGAGGGTGGTTGAGGACATGCTAGAGTGGTGGGATGAGGCCTATAACCACACCAAAAATCATGGAATAAGGTAGGGTGATTTTGAATTGATAGATAGGGTTGATTATGAAAATAGTTAAGGGATTTAGCTATTTGATCTAGATGCTTGTAAAATACCTAGGTAGGGTTTTGGTAAGGTGTAGGTTAAATTATGGGTGTAATGAGGAATTAGTGGGGGTAGGTTTATATATTAGGTTGGGGGAGGGTTTAGCTTAACAAATCTATTGTATTGTAAGCATTTTAGGTATTTTAGGAGTGAGATAGGGTTATAATAGAGGTTTTTTGTTCAAGTCCCTCCATGATCTAGGTGAAGATAGTGAGCGGTGATGGTTCTTCTTGACTAGAACCAATTGACCCCAAGGAGGAAAACTAGTCCTAAGGGATCAACAATGGTTCTTCTTGACTAGCTCTAGTCGAAGGACCAATTAAAAAGGGGTGTTTTTTGATTCCATAGATGTTTGATGAAAAGAGTTTAGGATTAGAGATTGTAGTTGATGAAGGTAGAGTTTTTAGGATAGTTATTTAGTGAGGTGAGCATTAGCTTAGCTAATAATTGTTAGGGAGATAGGGGCATAAAATAAGTGTTTTTTTGTCAAAAGGATGTAATGGGGTGAATTAGAATAGGTTAAGGAAGGAGTGAGTTATTACTTAGTTTTAGTTGGAAAACTAAGTATGCATGTTTGTTATATATTATAGTTATAGGCTCACAAAAAGGTTCTCTTGAGGGACCAAGTTCCCATACTCTTTGAAAATATCTGAGATGCCATGCCTATTAATGAGTGGTAGCATATGGAGGCCATCATATTAGGTATGATGTACCATTATCAACACCTACCTCAAGATATTGTGAAGATCATCACACTCATCGAGAGATGGGACCCCACAATGAATACCTTTTGGTTGCCTATTAGAGATATCATCATCCTCCCAGAGGATGTGCATAGGATCACTCATCTACTAATTCAAGGAGACACACTCTATTAGGTAGAGAGTGATGAAATAGACTAATTCATGGAGATGATATATGGTGAGGATCACTTTCATGTACAATTTCACATAGGTGGATTTAGTTGTGGTCTATTATACTAGATGGCTCTTGAGGATAGATGCTTGATTATGATGATGATGATAGACCTAATGAGTTTTGTGCTACTTAATTTAGTTGGGGGAAGTATCTACATTTATTATTTTGTGTTTTAGTGGAGATATTACTAAGCATGACTGTGTTTGGGTGGGCCCCAGTTTTACTAGTGTAGATAAACCAAGAGCTTTGGGGATTTTGAGCACATAAATGGTATGGGATAAGTGTTAACTTAATTCTTCACTACTAGGCATTTGAGCACATTCAAGTGCTGAGACCCTTAGGGCTACCAATAGAGGTTTATCTATTAATTTATTATATAGTGGGCTTCTTATGTTAGAATAGAGGTGGAGCCATAATAAGGGTAGGTGGAGGAGCTAGAGATATTGAGTGGTTCTAGGATGCTTTGGAGGGGTTGGTGCTAGGGGATGTGATATGGTGACCATATATTAGATGGCCATAGTGGATTGGATATAGGTATCACACCTTAGTTTTATAGAGCTAGTGGTGGATATATGGCCATTAGGAGGGTAAGGATGAGCTATTTCTATTTGATCATGTGTAGAGATAGTTTGGTATAGTTTAGGGGATCCTACCTAATTTTATTTGATACAGGAGAGAGGAGATAGAGTTCATGTTGCCCATGTCATAGCCATAGGATATTATGTTATATTATGAGCAACTACTAGTGAGAGTTCCCATTAATGATGTAGGTGTTGCTAATGGATACATAGCTTGATACTAGGGCATATATGCCATAGTAAACTTCTTATAGGGTGATGGAGGCTAGTAGGCCATAGACTTATATCTAGTGAGGGCACAAGCATAGGGGGATGGTTAGGTGGTAGCACCACTCACCACAGCACAGTCCCAAGTCACTACATTATAAGGGTAGGTGGCCACACTATAAGGGTAGGTGGCCACCTTGTAGAGGCATGCTCAAGCATTGATGGCTAAGAGGGACTAAGCATAGGCTACCCTTGGTATGGTTACATAGGAGAGAGATCCTCTAAGATAGGGTGGAGGGGTGGTGACAATACTAGCTAGTTTTGTTCTCAAGCCCAACATTTAGTGATGATTTAATAACTAAGATATTATGAGGCCATATTTTTGACTCATTTCTTGGTAGAGCTAAGATGGCAGGAGTATAGGGTAATCTTTGTAGGTGTCCTAGATCTCATGATTATAGGATAGTGGGATTCAATAGTGGGTCCCTAGGTAGGTATCCCAAGAAGACAACCATTAGATGGGGCTATAGGTTTAGGTATAGGTGGGGTGAGTGATAGTGGTATGGGTGTAGGTTCCCCATGATCATGTATGGGCATGTTTTATCATATTGGTAGCAATAGGTATATAGAATTTTGATACCAGCCTACGTGTTGATGTAGTGAGATGTATATGTTTGGAAAGAGAGATGATACATTGTTATCTATATTATTTTAAGATGATATGATGTAAATATGATGTTTATGGATGATGGTGTTATATATAATGTTCATGCTTATGATTGATGGATGTTTATGGTTCATTGTGTTTATGTTTATGATTGATATTTTATGAGATGTTTGACTTGGTAGATTAGGAATGTGATTATGATAATGTTTATGTGTTTGGTATGAGTTGATATCTATAAGATGAATTATGCTAATGTCATGTTAAATGGATGGAGTGATAGATGGTATATGGATTAATGTCTTGCTCATTAGTTTGATTTATGCTTGTGATGGTGTAATGGTATAATTATATGTTCATATGATGCTATGATGGTTAATAGATAAGACAATGTTTAGGATATGTTGTTATATGTTTTCCTTATGTCTTGCTCATAGATAGCTAGATGATGTTGCTTGTAGACATAGTTGATGATGTTCATATTTTTGATTTGATATCTATTGTTTATGCTCATGGAGATAAAATGTGAATATGGTTGAAGATAAGAATACATGAAGTAAGTAAAAAACAAGATAAGAAAAAGGAATATGATGCATCTCCATTAGCAAGGACCAAAATCAAACCCAAATTTGGACTGGCTTAGTGAAAGTAAGCCTTTCAAATGGTTTTCATTAGCATAATTATGTTGATAAATAGGTATCTTAATCATATTGTGTCAAGTAAGCTCATAATCCTATGCATCTGATATGTGGAGGGAGAATGGGTGAACCTAGAACCTTTAGTTAGACTAGCATGTCCCTTCTATAGGCTTCCAAAGAGGTAGTATAAATAAGTCTATGCTCATTTATAAAATGTAGATTGATTGATGTGAGAAGTCTATTAAGGATGGTGAATTATAGCCTTCTAATATTATTGCTTTTATGTTAGCCAATTGTGGCTTTCTCTTTGCTTTTGATTTTGCTTAGGGGTCTTTACTAATTTAAATTTGCTTTAAGGTTTGGGAAGATGATTGATGCAGGAAGCTTCCAAGAAATTTCTAGCTTTGCAAATGCTTTACTCAACCATACTTCAAGGGAGTGGTATGATTTTATAAGCTTAGTTCAAATGCTTTTGATAGCTATCCTTCAAGGGAGTAGTCCACCTTACATTTTGCAATTCCAACTAACTATTAAGTAACTATCTTTTAAGGGAGTAGTCTATAAATGATAGGGGTGACTCATGATTTGTTTTTTACTTTTGATATTGATTTTGATTGACATAGACTTGCTTATACATTCTCAATGGATTACCTTTATGAAGGCAAGACTAAGTTGACGCAAAGGTTCAGTAGGTGAAAAAGGGGTATAAATGACAATGACCATAAGAACTAATCTTAAAGAGATAGGAAGTACTATGAGAATCATGTCATAGATAGATTCATGGTACCCATAGTTCAATAGTAGGCTATGATTGTGATAGATAATCACACGATTTAGTTGTAGTCAGTTGCCCCTAAAAAGAGGGAAACGAATGCAGTTGTAAGGGATGAGCTTAAGTTAGGCAAATGATGATTGTGATCCTTATTTAACAATAGAAGGGATGTAAATACAAAGTATTGAGAGGCTAAAGCTTTAATTTTCCCTTGAGAGAGGATAAGAGATAAGCTCTTGATCCATACGTATGGGTTATAATGTAGGGTTCAAACCAATTGAAAGCAAATTTTCCCCTTTTTCTTTTCCCCATATTAGTTACATGTTGATTTCATTGAGGATGAGATCTCCAATATTAAACTCTCATAGTTTTATCTATTTTTTATAAGCATGCTTGTTTCAATCTTGATAGACATGGAGATGGGAAAGAGTGGCCAAATGACACTCATCAAGTAGCTAAAGTTGGGCTAAATGTTCTTTACAATAATCATCTTCTAAAATAAGATTGTGCAAATATATGTAAAGAGAAGGTATTTGGATTTTGAAAGGCAATACAACCTTGGCTCCAAACATGAAAGAAAAAAGTGTAGCACCTATAGGGGTTTAGATGCTAGTGTGAAATAACCATAAGGAGAAAAGGATGTGCAAGTGCCAATCTTGACCTAAGGCATTGACCATTTTGGTAAGCATCTTGTTAAGGGTTTTATTAGAAGCCTATACTTGTCCATTTGCTTGTGGGATATAATGTGATTAAAAGTTTAGTTTAATTCCAAATACATCACAAAGACCTTGAACTTGTTTTTTTTAAGGATTTTCCATTTTTAATGATGATCTTATGGGGAACACCAAAGTGGCAGATGATATGATGGGTGATAAATTCACTTATCTTTTTAGCTTTTATCAAGATAAGAGGAATAACCTCCACCAATTTGGTGAAATATTTGGTCATAGTGATGATAGAGTGATGTTATTATGAATATTGGGGGTTAATTTCACCAATAAGGTCCAGATCCCATTTTGAGAAGGGCTAAATGTCCATGGAAATGTAAAGACTATTACTAGGTACATGATGTAAATTAGAATGTTGTTGACACTTGACACACTTTTTCACACAATCATAGGAATCTTGGTTAAGGGTAGACAAGTAATAGCCTAGGCAGAGGATGTGCTTAGTCATAGCGAGTCCACTAAAGTGATCCCTATAGATACTTTCATGTTTTTGTTTAATAATGTGAGAGGATTTTAGACCATAGAGGCAATAGAATATGAGGCCATAAAAACCACATTTGTAAAGGATTCCTACCATAATGGTATAATGAGAGGTACTCTAAATAAACACTTGATGGGAATTCCTAGAGAGGCCAAAGGGAATTATGCCAAGGTGAAGGTAGTTTAAGGTTTGTTGATACCAAAGGTCAAGCATAATCTCTTCCACACTAAAGATGGTTAGAGTGTCTGATTTGGTGTAGGAAGGTTCAATGATGTGATGGATAATGACTAAAAGTTTGGAGTCCAAGGGTGTTGATGAGATCTAAGAGGCAAGAAAAGACATGGTGTTGGCAAACCTATTGGCAAGATGAATGGTCATATAATATTTTGCTAGAGGTAAGAAAGGTTTAGGAATCATGGTTTTGGTTGGTATTATGGGCATGTTGGTGGAAATAGGTTTGGTGAGAGATGGTTTATGTAAAGTGGTGTTTTTGGTTAATGGTTTTGGTTTAGGTATGTTGGTAGTTAGGGTGGCTGAGTTTGATGGTCTGACTACTAGTAATCCAAGAAGGATTGGCACATCATATAATAAGTGGGCTATCTTAACCAATGATAATGGGTGACATATGTTAAATGGGGATTGATTTTTAAGCAAAGTGTAAGGGCGAGACCCTAAGATAGAGGGCAAGGTAGAGGGAGGTAGAGTCTTAGTTATATATCACTTTAATGTTTTCATCTCCTTAGTTGGTGTGGGTCGAGACTTGGGTATAGGATTGAGTGAGGTTAATTCCAATTTCAAAGATGGGTGAACCAAACTTTGATTAGGGAAGGCACCAAGATTATTGAAAGGTTTGGTTGGTGATGTGGTGGTTAGAAAGGAAACTATTTTGGTTGACTAAGAGGGTGAAGGGTTGGTGGAAGTTTAGATTGGTTTAAGATGTGGTAGAAAAATGATGGAGTGGCTAGTTAGAGGAATGCTAGAAGGTTTAGGTTTATTGATGTAAGGGATCCCTAGGTGTTTCCAATAAGTGGCTTGATCCATGTCTAGTTTTGTGACCATACATAACTTTTGAACAAGTTTAGAAAAAGGTTTGTATACTAGTCTGGCCTCTTGGGTAGAGGGTGTTGAGGATACACCTATGGGTTTAGGAGGGATGATAGCCTTGTTCATTTCATCAGGAAATGGAGGTAAGTTTAGGCTGGGTGGTTACTCCAAGAGGGGTGCTTGTGAAAAATTAGCTCCCCTGGGCATGATGTCCATAGTTGTGGCTTGATCTATAGTTATGGGAGATGGTGGATTAGGAATGCTTGTTTATTTAGATTAGATATACAAAGGGGTGCTTGATGATTCACACACCTCTATGAATATAGCCAAGGAAAAAGGAACCTCTTTAGTTTGTGCTTTTGAAGGAAGAGAAGATGATTCTACCACTTTGATAGGTGAAGTGAGAGAGGAACAGGTAGGTTGGATGATAGGCTCCCCATTGACAAGTGTGTCAAGGACCATATTGACCATGTGGGAATCATGAGAATATTTAGCTTGTGTGTCCACAACTTTAATAGGGGAATAGTTGGGAAAAGGCTTCTTGAAGATGTCAAGAGCTTGATTTTGATGGGAATTAGGATTATCTAACATGAGTTAGCCCTTATTGATAAGATTATGAACAACATTCTTGAAAGTATTATACTAGCTAACATCATGTCCAATTACCTAATGAAAAGCACAAAGGTCATTCTCATTATACCAGGCATGTGCTGGACAAGAAGAATAAAACTATTGGGGAGGTTTGATGGGAAGTTGTATAAGGTTAGCTTTTAGTACCTTCTCTAGAACTAAGGTATAATATTCTATAAGTGGTGTGAATTATTTTTGGTCTCTTCAGTTTAGGTTCCTTGTGTTTTGGTTGGGAGAATTTTATTGATTGACATTGGGTGGAGGGGTGGTTTTAATTACAACTACATTTTTAGTTCCCCTACATTTGGTTCTACTATTAGCTTGGTTGCTTGGTTTAAAGGAAGAGGTTTTGTTAGTTTTGAAGTTAGAGTTCTTATTTCATAACTTTAATTTACCCTCATCTATGTCCTGACTTTATAGCTTACATGCCATGGTAAAATCTTCATCAAAAGTTTTGAAGATTTTGACACATAATGTAGATGATATATGTTTAGCACAGGATCAAGTGAAAAGTTCTATAAGTTCAGGTTGAGGCAAGGAAAATGAAACTTGATTAATCAAGCTTATCTAATGAGTGATGAATTTGGAAATGGGTTTATCATCAAATTCCCTGATAGAATAGAGGTTGGTGATAGAAACCTTCTTATAAATGTTAATGGATAAATGATCTAAGAAGGCTTGTGTTATTTGGGTGAAAGAAAAGATGGAATGCTTGGTGAGGGAACTATACTAGTCAAGTGTTGGGGTGGATAAGGACATGGGAAAGGTTCAAAGGATATGGTCATCATCATAAGAAATCATGTAACATGCATGCTTTAAATCCATAAGGTGTTCTTGGAGGTCTTCCTTTCTTTGAAATTTGTTAAATTTTAGAAGTTCCCATTGAGGAGGGTAAGGTCTAATGGGGATAGAAGGATGAATAGGTTAGTTACAAATCTGATCATAGGATAGGATGTTATGAACCCAAAAAATAGATGACTCAAGGTTTGTCATCTTGTTTATGAGCATATTCATTAAGTTGGTTTGAGGTGGTGCAACAAAATGATTTTGAGATTGATATTGTGGTTGAGGTTGGGTAACATATTGTTAATTTTTTTATGGTTGAGAGGCTACCACATATTAGAATGTGAATGCTAGAGGTTGGGTAGGGTAGGTGGATGATGGTGGTTGGTAGTGGGTACATATTTTTGTGGGTTAGGGATGGATCCTAGATTAGGTGAAATGGGTATCTATTGAAGTATTCTTACGGGTTAGGTACGGTGGTAGTTGGGTTGGTGACAAGAGGTGAGGTAATGGCCTTTGTGCTAGTGGGTGGTGAAGTAGAAGGGATAGACACCCCTAATTTTGGTAAAGGGTATTGACTAATGGATTAGAGTTGATAGAGTGAAGGTTATTAGTGCTGATAGTAGGTACTCCAATGACAAGTGGAGTGTGATGGGTTAATATATGGGTTGTTCCTAAGGTGGAGGAGTCATTGGTAGGGGAAAAAGGTGTAAGGGTAATGGTGGGTTGGTTTTTAGCTATGGTGATAGATGGGTTAGTAAATGTAGATTCCTAAGTGGTTAAAGGTTGGGTGGTGATCATGCCAATAGGGATATCCTTCATAAGGTGGGATGGCATGCCATAAGGAGGATCCTGAGGTAGAGTTGAAACCAAGATATGGTGAAGGGAAGTGTTAAGATAGTGTTGAAGGGAAACTAGATTAATGTATAAAAAAGTGGTAAAATCCATATTTCCTTAGGGAAATACCTAAGGAAAAGTAGGGATTCCAAATGGAAGAGGTGAATCTTCAGTGTCAAAGACATACTCCATAGATGAGGAGGTAGAAGAGGTTAATTTAAGTGATGGGTTCTTCTCTACTAGGTCTCTTTGGTGCTGGTGAGTGAGAACCATACAAGAAAAAGGGGAGAGAAAATAAGAACAAAGTTACCACTCAAACAATAAGAATACAAGAAAATGATCGAGGAAATCAAGACACACACTATGAAGTACATTAAGCCTAGAGGTTAGTTTTAATCTTGCTTTTGGCTTATGCCTTATTTTGTGTGATAGAAGTTGGATTGTAAATAAAGTAATATAGAAGTAGTCTATGGTTGGTTTTGGGTTTTTTAGGTGCTCAAAAGAATCTGTATTTGAATCAATATGTGGCTTGGTATTGGGGCCTACCCCCTTACTTCATGATCTTATAGAGATAAGGGTGTTAGGTTCTTAGCCAATATATATTGATATCTAGAGTTTATACTCAACTAGAGATCTAAGTTGGTTCTCCCCTTGGTAATGACCTCTAAGTAGGATTATCGAGAATGGGTAAGGTGACTACTAGGTGATGAAATACTAATTGGGCCTTATCTCAAATTATTTTGATGTTTGATTGATGAAAGTGGTTTGGTTAGTGTGTGTAACAAAAGTGGTGCTATGATAAGATTACTATGCTTTAATTCAAAGTGAACTAATGTTAAAATAAAGTAATAGATGTAGTTGATTTTAAGCCCAAAATAAATTGTAGTTTCAATTATTAGCACAGATAGATAGAAGAGCATACAAATGCAAAGAAAACATGAGTAAATACCCTAAGTCACATAAAGTGTGCCGAAATGTTTCATGTAAGTTTTCACTTAAGTTATAGGAAAGAGAGAAAAGAAAATCAATATGGGTATGGTTAAAAAACCTTCTTGGTTATGCGCACACTGAATCCAAACAATTGTGAGAGCTCATCTTTGGATTCGAAGGAAGACCTATAGATAAGAAAGCACTAAAGCAAACTTTTTTGTTAAATAGATAATTGGGTGGATTGTCTAGTAATAACTAGATCCTGGAAATGAGAGCTTCTTTAGGAGCTATCAATCCACACATTTTAAACAATCAAGTTCACAAAAATGGAAAGAAGATACTTGCATCAATAATAAAAAGGTACTAAAACTAAACACAAGAATGCTTGTTAAGAAAATAGACTAGAAATGATCTAACTAGTGATAAAATGATTATTAAAAGTGTTGAGGGGTTGAGGTATGCTTTAGGAAACTTTAAAGAAGCTTGTAAATAGGTAGGGACACAAAAAAATTGAATTTGGTAGGATTTAGGTAGGTGGCATTAACTTGATAGTTTTTGGTGCCACAAGTGACCATAATCGATCATCTAACCATCAATGGTTAAGGAGAATTATCATTAGTTATCTAACCATTGTCAATTGAGGCTAACTATTACCTGTCAGGTAACCATCATTGATTTCCTGATAGTGGAACTAGGAGTAGAATTGGGGTTGGTGTTATTGATTAACTAGATTTAGAAGGTAAGTTTTGAGAGGTAGATAAGGGCTAGGTTGATCTTGAAATAGAAATATGATAAGTAGATACTTGATAGAAAATAATTGTCTTACCATAAGTCATTTGGGTGGATGGTTGAGCCTAAGTACCAGTTGGTGGAATCTAGGTTGATTTTGGTAGAGTAATGGTAGCTAATAGCTTGGTTGAGCAGTGACTATGAGACAAATCCAAATAATATGGATGATGGAATTAGATAATGTCGATGATGTTGATTGACCTACAAAAGAGATTCTAGATACACAAAGATCTTGATAATAATTATAGATAGATTTGGCCTCCCAAGCCTCTCTCTCTTATAGACACAAGCAAGAGGTGGAAGTGAAGGTGTAACTAGGCCATCTAAATATAATTTGTCCATGAAAAATCTTGAAACAAGATTTAGACAATATATATTTATAAAAATAAAGTGGTGGTTTGCATGTGATTTGCATTCTAAAAGTCTAGGTGATGTAGCCTGACCATCACCAATCAAGGTGACCATCGCTAGTCATCCTAACTGCTGTTGATTGAGGACCTATGGAAAAGGTGGGTTAAAATGGTGAAAAGGTGAAGGAAGTTATTCAAGTTGCTAACTTGACTCTAGGTTAGGTAAGTGGGTTAGGTCAGGTAGGTTTGTCGACCTTGTAGGTGTAGTCAAAAGAGTTTAAAGAGAAACCCAAGGCATTTTCAACAACTAGGACCATGTGTGTGGTTTTTTAGTGTCTACTCTCTCCTTTAAAGGGATAAAAAAAGTTTTCATCTCTTTATGTATATGTTTTTCAAATGAAACAATGAGACTTTTATAATTCTCCAAATGCCCTTGTTTCATGGGTTAAAGTCTTATCTATTTACCCATTACATTGGGATTCCTTCCATTTCCTTTTTCAGGCTTGGATAAAGATTCCACATTTTTTTGTGTGGCATTCAATCCCATATTAAGAGGGTTTTTTAATAATAATGTTTTATTAAAATTTTCAACACCGTATGAATTGGTATTAAGACCAATATTTGATTAAAACTCATAACATATCTTGGGGACTTCATTTTTGACATTCTATGTGTCAAAATACCATTGGTCCACATGTCAAGCCCTAATTAGGACATTGGTATAGCTCCAATCACCATGATATCATCATCATTATATCCTACTTACTTTAATAGGCCACTAATTTTTGAAAACAAAGTTTGTTTTACCCCATTGGATTCTTCTTAGTGAGCTCTTCGATGTTGAGATGTTTCCAATAGGCTTATACACCATTTTATTAGATTGGTGTGGGGATCCTCCTAAATAATTCCTCCCCACTAAAAATAATTTAGACCACCAAATTTATGGTTTTATTTTAAAAATATGTAAGGGTATATCATCTTCACTTTTTTGGTTTTCATCCACCTTACCTTACTTAGATTTCTTGATTTTAGGCCAACTCACAAATATTTAACATATCCTCTTTGTGATGTCCTTGTCTTCCTATCAAGAATCAAGTCTTCCTAAAACTAACTCATCAAGATATTTAGGAGAAAAATCATCTATATAGGTTACTTTTATACTCTCACCTTGATTCATGATCATAGGTAGCTCATACAATTTCAATTTTTCTGCATTTACAATTGAATGCATCTACATGTAAGGTGGTAGTTGTAACTAAAAATCATTATTAATAATCTGGTCCAAAATTTTAAATGGGCCATACCTAATTATTTTTATATTTTTATCTTCACCTTTGAGATTTTATTTTTTTATATGAATCCAAACTAGATCACCAATTTGGAAGTGATGACCAACTCGATGCTTGTCATACCTAGGCTTATACTTGGCTTAGCTCTTTTCTAAATTATATAGATAGCTTGATGAATTGATTGGAACTTTTGGATGAACCTCTTATATTTGTCTTCATACTTACTTCTGTTCATCACTATTTATTTTCCAAAAGTGAAGTACAAGGGAGACTTAGGAAAATAACCAAAACAAGTCTAAAAAGCAGATTTTCATATATAAAAATGTGAGATATGATTATAAAAATGTTTCAAATAACACAAGTTTTCATACCAAATCTTGGGATGCTTACTACAATACCCTCAGATCAAATTAACCACTGTACACTTGACCACTTCTATTTGATCTTTAGTTCCATGTCCATCATGTCCCACAAAACTGACAAAAAGTTCCCAATGAAATAAGAATCTTGATCATAAATAATAGATGTGGGTAAACCAAAATAAACCTAAATATTATTGAATAAAAAGTGTGCAATCTCCTTGCCTATGATGGTTTTATTTCAAGGCACCAAAATAAATATTTTGCTAAATCTATCCACAACCACATATAAATAGTCATGATTCTTTCTAAAAATAGGCAAGATACCCACAAAGTCCATAGAAACACTCTCCCATGGATATATTGGTATAGGACATGCGGTATACAAGCCCAAATTCCTATTACTAGTTTTGTTAGTGACACAAATAATATAACCTTTTACATATTTGGATATATTTTCATACATCTGAGGCTAATAATAAAATCTTTGAAATTATGTATCTATTTTCCTAATTCCAAAATGACCTAAAACAAGAGAATTATTTGATTATCTAATCACATAGACTATTTCATCTTATGAGTTTCAAAGCTTACCGAGATGATACAATAATCCATCATGTATGTGATAGTCTAATTATTCTACCTAATTATTATGGGTTAGATATTCATAGACATTATTAAAATCAACATCTTTAGCATATTATTCCTTATAACTTTCATGAATAAAATAAATATGATCTAAGATAATAGATGCAAAAATAGGAGGTATTCAAACCATAACAAGTACCTTATTTTGTGTACCTTTCTTATATTTCATTACAAGATGATTTTTTTTTTAATAAATTCCATCTAATGAAAATGCCTTAACTGTTGTAACTTTGACTATGATTGGAGATATTGCAAAGGTTAGTGATCCATATGGATGATTTTCTCTTTGCCTATTAATTAATGTTTCCATTTTTCACACTTTGAACAAAAGAATACAACTCTTTATCACAAGTAGGATATCCCTTTATTGTACCTGTGAAGGTTTCAAAATGGTAACAAATAAGATTTTAATTTTACATCAAAACTACACCCATGGCCTAATTTCTTGCATCAATTTCTATCGCAAATGGTTGGTGTATATCTAGAAGAGATAACACTAGGGACGTGCTTATCTTATCTTTTATCATGTCAAAGGATTATTGGTGTTTGCCTTCCCACTAAAATACCTATTTAGTACATTTCAAAGCATTCAAATGACATGAAATCAATGAAAAGTTAGAAAAAATATAATCCAATATTGAACTGCCCCTAAAAAGCTTTTAATTATAGTTACATAGTTAGCCTTTGGCAATTTCATAATGGCTTAAAATTTAGAGGGGTGATTTTTTAGTTTACCATCTCCTAAAACATATCCTAAATATACTAAATATTTTCTCCAAATTCACATTTAGACTTCTTTAGATACAATTTCTTCCTTTGTAAAGTTTCTAATAATTTATTAATATATTGTATATGATCTTCCCAATTTCGGACAAATATCAAAATATCATCTACGTAGACTATTAAAAAATCATCTATTAATGGCCTAAATACATAATTCATAACCTACATAAAAATGGTACAAGCATTACAAATACCAAAAGGCATAACAAGCCACTCAAAAAGACCTTGCTTAGTTTTGAAAGCAGTTTTCCAAATATCACCTTCACTAATTATAACTTGGTGATAACCACTTCTTAAATCTAACTTCATGAAATAAATAACGTTTTTTCAATTGATATAAAATTTCATCAATATGAGGTAGAGGGTAGTTATTTTTCACCATAATCTTGTTAAATGCTCATAAATCTATACAAATCTACCAAGTGCCATCTTGCTTTGGCACCAAGACAATTGGAAAACCACATGGAGAAGTACTTGGTCATATTACCCCTCTCTTGATAATCTATTGAAATTTCTTCTTTATTTATTCATTTTATAACATGGATAACCTGTACATGTAAATATTAGGAAGAGGTGCATATTATTGTAGTTGTATCTCATGTTGAATATATCTTTTAGGAGGTGAACCTTATGGATCCTAAAAAATAGAATTAACATTAGACATAACTATTTCATTTCTATATTTAGGATCACAACCTTCTATAGCCTTGGATTTATCAACATCCTTAGCTTTTACAACCATGAGTACAAAGTTCTTACTTGCATTGATAAGCCTTTTCATCTATCTTATAGATAGAAGTGATAAGTTTGATTTTATTGGATGGGATATAGCAATGTATTCAACTCCATATTTTAAAATAAAGCATGTATTCTCTTTCCTATATAATATTGCTTTTCTATAATACAAATAATAACTTCCAAGTATAATACCACAAATATTAAGTGGATCCACATATAAATTTACTGTGACCATTTTTACCACAAGTTAAAATGGTCAACACCCTATAGTCAAGACCTAATATGGGGTGGAAAATAGTGTCATAGGGTGTGTTGTGGTCTATTTGATGTCATTTAATGTCATTCTAGTCTTGGTGATAGTCTACTTTAGTCCTTGTGTCATTTGATGTCTTAGAGGTCATTTTAAAGCCATAAGTGAAAGTATTAGGTTTTCATGGTGTTTGAGTAGTCAAGATCATGAAAAGAGTTTGCACAGGCCTCAAAAATTTCATTCAATATTTCAAAGATCAAGTAATAGTTCAAGCACAAGACTAAGTGAACTAGACTATCATCAAGACATCATGTAGAAAAGAATAGGTTGGTTACTTATGCATTTTATAAGTTTGATTAAAAAGTATCCTAGAACCAAAGGACCATATGGAAATTTCACTCTTAGGGTCAAGATCATCTCCTACAAATTTGGCACCTTCATGTTTTTTTCACTTCTAGATATAAGCCTTCAAATTTGAACAAATAGATGAAGTGATTGTGCAGACATCAAAATCAAGCCATGGAAAAAAACCATTGGATTTAAAATTGTGATAGTCTCAAAAACATAAATGACAAGTTCATGGATGTCAAAATAAATCTTGGCAAATAAACCATTAGGGTTTAAATTCTGATGGGTGTATGAACATCAATGATGGTCTCATAGATGTTAATGACAAATCACATATGTTAATTATGGGTGTACGAACATCAAATTTAAGCCATGAAAAAAACCATTGGGGTTTAAATTGTTATGGTAATTTGGGCATCAAATACATTTTCATGAACATTAAAGATAGGTATGTAGACATCAATGATAGGTCTACAAATCACTAAAATTTAAGCCATGGAAAAAACCATTAGGGTTCAAATTGTGACGGTCATGTAGGCATTAAATATGTTCATGTGAAAATCAAATATGGGCACACGAATGTTAATTTTAGGCCTTGTGAATTAACCATTTGAGTTAAAATAGAGGCAAATCCAATGGTTGATGTTCAAATATACATCTGAATCTAATGATGTGATTGAGAATCAAAGGTCACTGATCTTAGATTGAACACAATATTACTATATTCCATAATCTTAGGACCCTAGATTAATTATCAATGACTAGCATTGAAGGTCAAAGTAAAGAGACTCTAAACGAGATGGATGGAACAAATTCGATTGGGTTCCAAATGGATAAAATGAGGCTTTGTGTATAAATGACAATATGCATAATTTATAATGGAATGAGTAATATGGCAAGGAAATTCCACACGGAAAATTATGTAGGATTGAGGATTATATAGCAAAGCAAGGTCTTTAAATTCATGTGCAACCATGAAAGCTCAGTTGA
The DNA here is from genome assembly GCA_037957365.1 of Torreya grandis. NCBI lineage: Eukaryota > Viridiplantae > Streptophyta > Pinopsida > Cupressales > Taxaceae > Torreya > Torreya grandis. The sequence continues at coordinate 115,427 of JARHVA010009498.1, read as the reverse complement.
AAACCTGAGATGAATAGTGACTTCCAAATATGAATAACAAAGTCTAAGAAAGTAATGAATGACTATATATGATGAGTATAGGTGTCTAGAAGATATATAGTAGTTAGGATAACATATTATGACAATCATAGCATATTTTAACCTCCCTTAGATAACACATATGTGTTAACTCTCTCTAATTTAGTTTTCAAATGCTTGAGAGATAATCCATGATGAAGGAAGTTTCACAAAGGTCAAATGAAGAGTCTTTGCATCATTTTGGAGAGTTTTTCATGGTTTATATGGAAATTTTTCTAGAGGAATAATTCATGGTATATTTTATACTCTAGTCCCATGTAATGTAACTAGTTATTGATTGGACATGTGTTCTAGTGACCTTTGAACTTCATTCTTTCTCCTCTCTCTAAAATTCTATAAGTAGCTACCATTTTGGCCTTTGTTAAAGAAACCACACCTGGTATGTAAAATCCCTGCTAGCTTGATGTCATGTTCTACCTTAGAATAATTCAAAAAATCTAGTTTTGAGTTTAATAATATCTTTTTCAAGTGTGCAAAGTGATGAATGGTTAAGTTCAGTGATTCTATCCTTTACTTTTCCTTGTCCTTTCATGTCTTCTATAAGAAACTCTCATTCTAATAGGTCATATAGAGTGTATTCAAGTGTTTTAGGCTACTTTAAAGTGCATTTTTATCCCTGGAGTGTTATGTTTTCCCTCTAGTTCATTTGGCTTATGTTGCTTCATACATCTCACCTCTATATTGAAACACTCATGTTAGAATCCTTTAGGACTTTGAGACTAGTTTGTATGCTTTATTTCTTAGTGATAGAAATGTGATGGTCATGTGGAAAACATATTAGTGTATCAACCCATTATAATAGGTTTAATTCATGTAAATTCTAAATCTTTTTCCATAAGTAAGCATTAACATAGGTGAAAGAACTTCAATGTACATTCATGGAGGTAACCCTTAAATCTAGAGGCTCACTTCTACTATAGGTACACCCACATACCTGGAAGTGTTCCCATGTTGCCCAAATCTAGAAGAGGAGTGAACACCCTATTTTAGGGTGAAATATTTGGTGACAATAGTTTTATCATGCCCAATGTGACCATTGTCTTTAAGATAACTTTCCAAGGTGAATATTGGTCTTGACAACATCAATTGTAAATTAGTGTGCTACTCAACATTTGGTAACTCCATCAAGGTAAGAGTTGGTTCAAGACTATTGTCTTATTATAAACTTGATCCCATAATTCATGGTTCTCATTAAGTCATACTTTAGTATAGTGCTCAACCCATTTGATCCACCTATTTGGCCTAAAATTCCCCTTAAAGTTCAATATCCTTGGCCTAATATACCCTTTAGAGAACTAGTAAATTTTTCTAAAGAGTAAAAGGTTAAATAAATTGAATATTTCAAAGATTTTGAAGAAGATATGGCTAGACCTCATGCTTTCCCTACCTTCAATCATATGATGTTATTCCTCTTGATGCCACAAAAGGTGTATCCATATTCAATGGTGAGAGTCATGTTACACCTAGTGAGCACATTAGGGATGTCTCCAATTTTTTTAGCTTCTATAATATCACTCAAGAGAAAATTGTTATTAGACTCCTTACCATGTCCCTTAAGGGTAAAGATCTTGATTGGTTTAAGACTCTATAAGGTGAATGTATTATATCATGGGATGATTTTGGAGTATTGCTGACCTCAAGATTTGGAAATGAAAGTGATCATGCCTCTCTCACACATCAACTAAATGTGATCAAAAGAGGATCCAAATGAATGATGAATGATTTCAATGAGATGTTTTAAAATAATTGGTTTATATTGCCTCCTCCCATGAGGTCACCTCCTATTTTTATGTTCCCTACCTACTTGAGAGCCATTGGTACTAAAATTGCTATTATGGTTCAATCCATAACGATTTCACTCTCCTTGAAGATTATTAAATTGCTATCAAAGATAATAATGGTCTCATCCAAGTTAGAATATTACCTCCTAAGATTTTTATTCTTCCATTATCTCATAATTCTTCTAGTACTCCAAATATAGCCTCAGTCCCTAATGCTAATACCAAGCCTAAAGCTGCTCCTAATAAGGCATCAAATGATAAAATATCAATTTGAAAAAGTCAATATGAAAATACATGCTCATCAAAATACATACCCTTACCAGCAAAAATTTGGCCAACAATATGGAATGGGAAGATATCAATGGCATCCTAACCCCAACAGGCCTACCAATGCATACAATCTTGAATCTACCACCAATGCAAGAGAGATGGTGCTAGTTCATAGTAATTTGGTATAAGGAGAAGATTGAAAATAAGGAAAATTCATGGATGCTAGTGAGAGTAAAAATCAAGCTCTAATTTCTTAAGGAGGAGTTACTCCTCTCTTATTAGTTGAAGATGAATTCATGATGCAGACAAGTGATGGTGGGTAGCCTCAAGGAGAGATCTTAACAAACTTCCTATTTTAGGACACTGTTGTGCTTAATCAAGGAACCTGTATTGTAGAAAATACTAGATCCAAGAGGAAATATTTATGTGGTGACATTAATGTGCATATAATCTCATTCAATCCTCATACAAAACAATAAGGTGTGGCTACAGGTGTGGCAACCTCAAATACCTTTACACATCTTCTAAACCAGAATAGTGGAGGGACAATTCAAGGCACTCCAAATCCTCAATTTCCAAGCACTTCCTTGCCTCCAAAAATATAAGAGAAAGTAAGCATGTCTTATTTAAACATTATTGATTCATTAAAGAGTATTGAAACATCCATTTACCTTTGGCATGTTCTTCATATGCTTGGTCAAAAAGAGCTCTTACCAAAATAGTTATCTACTATCCCTACTAGTGTCCCTCCTTCAAATCAAAGTAAAATTCATGATGTCCTTATAAAATATCTTAACACTATTGTTGAACCATCCAATAGGGCTGAAAAACCTCCACTATTCTATCTCACCCTCGTATTGGGTGACAAACTGGTCCATAACTACATAGTTGATAGTGGAGTTTCTACTTTATTCATGCCCAAAGTGGTAGCTGATAATTGGGCTAAAAATATGAGCCTCATAGAAAAGGAGTTATCCAACTAGATGGAAAGCCTACCAAGATTATAGGACCGATAAAAAACTTGAAATTTTTCTTTCATGATTGCCCTAGTTTTCCTATCCTTCAAGATAAAGTTGTTGTTGACCTCCCATCTCACTTTGCAATCTTCCTATCAAGAGAATTTATAGCCAAGATTGGTGGCTATATCTTAGATGATTGGTCCTTTTTGGAATTTAGGACAAGGTATGGGATCAAGCTGACAAATAGAACATAGCCTCTTGAAATACTTCATATATAACCTTACATTGAAACAAGATCCAATTTGAATTGTATGGTTTATGAAGAAAAATATTCTATTATATATGATGGTACTTATTCCAATATTGAAGGAATTTCTGATTTTTTTCTTGATGAATATGGTACCAAAACTTATGAGCATGATCCTTAATCATTTATGGAGGAAATTAATCTAGGAGTATATTGTATACATGAAGAAGGAATACCGACACCTCTACTTGCCAAAGAAAAAGGTGAAGATGATGAGATGTGGAAAATGTTTTTAATGTTTAAATAAGTAGATTTGGTGTAGGATTTGGTGTTATATTGGTCTCCCCATATAAACAAAAATACTATGCTTCATATGGATTCATTTCAGTTTTACTTGTAATGTGGCTAAGTATGAGAATTTGATTCATGGCCTTCAATGGGCAAGGAGAAAATGAATCAAGAACTTACAAGTATATAGATATAGTGAATTAGTTGTTCATCATGCTAAAAATGTGGTTGCTTTCAAAAAACCTTTTCTTAATTAATATAATCATAGGGTATGGGATTTTCTTGAAGACTTTAATGCATTCAACATATAATCAATGCCAAGGGAGTAGAATAAACATGCTAATAGACAAGCTACCATAAGATCTCAATTTGATACTCTAACTATCATAAAAGAAGAGGGGAAGAAATATCACATTAATATCATTATTAGACCTTCTATACTTGATAATGAAATTTATTATCAAGTGTTTAATAGTGACAAACACATTGTGTGCTTCTTGAAAAATGAGGTTGAGTTTTCATCAAGGAATCAAAGGAGACTCCAAGAATAGTTTGGTGATCAGATTGTGTAACTAAGGAAAAATAAGATACCTAAGGGTATGGAAACCTTGGAAAGTATCTTCAATGATAATGATTAAAATAATAAGGAGAAAGTGATTATGTCTATAAAAGAGGAGAATTATGAAAGAGTCTTGATCTTCAAAGATATACTCCTCAAAATAGGCATTCATTGAGTTGTATAAAGAGTTTCATGATGTATTTATTTGGGAATATAAATATCTCAAATGATTTGATCCTATCCTATCACACCATACCATTGAATTGGAACCTGGAGTTAAATCAATTAGATTGACAAAGATCCATCAATCTCAAGGTGAGCAACTCATGAGGTTAGAGCTCACTAAACTTCTTGAATCTGAAATAATATTTATTATAAAGTATTAAACATGGCTAGCTAACCTTGTGCCTATTATAAATAATAATTGGGAGGTAAGACTTTGTGTGGACTTAGATATCTTAAAAGGGTGTCACTCAAAGACCACTATCTTCTACCTTAAATGGAGTAGATTTTGCAAGTGGTTTCAAGTTCTCAATGTTTCTCTCTCTTAGATGGATATTCAAGTTATAATCATATTTTATTGAATGAGGATGATCATTTCAAGACAACATTCACTACTAAATGAGGAAATTTTTATCATAGAAAGATGCCATTTGGTTTGTCAAATGTTGGTGTTACCTCTCAAAGGGCAATGGACACGGACTTTAAAGATTTGATTAATGAGTTGTTGGTTTATATAGATGATAAAATAGTGTTTTCTAAAGATTATAATGAACATATGCAACACTTAAGACAAGAATTTTAAATTTTTAGCCAGTATGAAGTATCTCTTAATCCAAAAAAATGCATTTTTATTGTCCATGAAGGTAAGCTCTTAGGACACATTATTTCCAAATATGGATTGGCTATTGATCCTGAAAGGATAGAGGCTATTTTAGGCCTATCATTTCATTTACGTAATAAATGTCTCCAAAGTTTCTTAGGTAAGATACATTTCATAAGGAGATTCATACCTAGTTTTACATCTTTGGTGAAACCTATCACATCCATGCTTAGAAAGAATTAGGTCTTTTCTTGGACTAAATAATGAAAGAATAGTTTTGATTCCATTAAGAAGGCGATTGCATAATCTCCTACTCTTTTGAATATTTAATTTTCCAAATACTTCATGCTATATTCATTTTTTAATCTCAATATTATCTCTTCCATGTTAATGCAGAAGAATGATGAGGGTGTAAAGTAGCCAATTGAATTCTTTAGTCAAGGTTTAGAAGATTATGAAGTCAAGTACACCTTCATAGAGAAACAAGTCTTTGATATTTTAAGGGGACTAAATAATTTTAGTAATATGGTTTCAGATAATAAAATTCATGTTTTGGTCTCTCATCCTAGTACTAAGGAGTTTATTTTGAGAAAAGATCTTAGTGAAAAGAGGGCAAGGTGGATCACTAAAGTAATGTAATATGATTTTGATATCAAGGTGAAAAATTTGATAAGGGGTAAATACCTTTGTGAAAACCTAGTTTTATATCTTCATAATTTAAAATAAGAGGCTCTAGTCAATCATGATTACTCCCAACTAGCTAGTTCCTTACATATACAAACTTGGACACAAGATGTGATTAGATTCCTTCAAAGTGGTGAGTATCCTAATGATATGAGTATGTCTCAAAGGAGATATTTTATAATGTAGTATATTAACTCTTTCCTTGTATATGGTGTTTTTTCAGAAGGGATATTAATGGTGTATTATTAAGGTGTATTGACAATGACCAATTTGGAGTGTTGCTTGAGAAGTTCCATGATGGAACAATAGGAGGTCACTTCTCCCCAAGAACCACAACTGCTAAAATCATGAGGGAAAGATATTATTAGCCTAACCTCTTCAAGGAATACCATGCTTGGGTGAGAAGCTGTGTATAATGTGCTTTCTTTGTGGGAAAATATAATCTTTCACCTCTCCCTTTGAAGCCAATCTAAGTAGATCAACATTTCATGTAATGAGGTCTTGATTTCATTAGCATGATAAATCCCCTATTAAGTGTTGGTCATAAATGAAAACTCATAGTAATTGACTATTTTACAAAATGGGTTGAGGTAGTAGCTTTGAAGGAAGCTAATGATAATGCTATCTTGGATTTCTATGAGAGCATCATAACAAGGTTTGATAGTCCTATTATTATTTCAGACAATGTTCTTGATTTTATGGGTTCTACGCTAGCTAATTGGGCAAGTAGTAATGGCATATTATTGAGTACTTCATCTAAATATTACCCTTAAGGTAATGGGTTGGTTAAATCTACTCATAAAAATTTGATCAAAATCATCAGGAAAACTTTAGAGCATAACTAGGGGTTTGGCACACCAAATTAAATATAACGTTATGGGCTAATAGGATAACTCCCAAGAAGTAAATAAGGAATTATCCTTTTGTGATTTTATATGGAAGAGAGGCTAGGTTGTCTATTTATCAAGAGTTACCGACATTAGAGTTGGCACATTAATAAGAGTTGTTTGACAACACTCCAATGGGGGTGATATTGATAGAATTAATAGAGATGTAAGAGACTAGAGAGATGGTTCATCAAGCTATGGAACATCACTAAGTAATAAATAAGAAGTATTTTGACAAGAAATAAACTTCAAAAACATTACAAGAAGGTGATATAGTGATGAAATGGGATGAAGATAGAGCAAAAATAGGGAGGCATACTAAATATAATACCCTATGAAGTGGACCATATGTCATCATCAAGTTCAAGCAAAGTATTTCTTTCTAATTAGAAAGGATAAATGGAGAGAATATGCCTATCCCTATGAATAGGATACATTTTAATTCTTACTACTAAATTTTTGAGGGTCAATTTTGTAAATAGTAGGATAAGTGTGTCTTTTGTTTTAGTTGTGTGTGTTATGCTCCCTAAGTGTTCTAGTTGATCACATGTGTGTTTATTGTATTGTGTCTTGTTATTGTTGTTTTTTATTGTTTGGTGTGTTTTTAAAGGCAATTTTTATGTCAAATTTTTGCACATGTGAGTCCATAACCCAATGGACAGGATTAGGCAGCAGGTCATGGTATAGCAAGCATAACATCCTTGGGAAATTATCAAGAATATTGACCATTTTTACCACAAGTAAAAATGGTCAAGCCCTTATAGTCAAGACTTAATATGGGGGTGTAAAATAGTTTTATAGGGTGTATTGTGGACTATCTAATGTCACTTAATGCTATTCTAGCCTTGGTCATAGTCTATTTTAATGTTTATGTCATTTGATATATTAGGGGTCATTTTAAATCCATATGTGAAAGTAATAGGTTTTCATGGTGTTTGAGCAGTTAGGATCATTGAAAGAGTTTTCATAGTCCCAAATTTTTTTATTTAAGCTTTCAAAGATCAATAAATAGTTCAAGCACAAGCCTATGTGAACTAGACCATTATTAGGATGTCATGTAGAAATGAAAAGGTTGGTTACTTGTGCATTTTATAAGTTTCATTAAAAATCATCCTAGAATAAAAAGACCACATGTAAATGTTGATATTAGGGTTAATATCATCCCTTAAAAATTTTGTACCTTCATTTTTTTTTGCTTCAAGATATAAGCCTTTAAAGTTTAATAAGCAGATGAAGATGGCTATATATACATTAAAACCAAGCCATGATAAAAAACCATTGGAGTTAAAATTGTGATGGTTTCACAAATTTCAATGATGGTCTTACAAATTTCAATTATGTGCACATGGATGTCAAAATAAATCTTGACAAATAAACCACTTGGGTTTAAATTATGATGGGATCACAGACATTAATGATGGGCTCATCGGCATCAATGATGGGTGCACATACGTCAAATTTAGGATAGAAAAAAAATCTATTGGGGTTTAAATTATTATGGTTATGCAAGTATCAAATAATTTCACATGAATATCAAATATGGGCATGCAGATGTCAAAATAAAGTTTAGCAAATAAATTGCTAGGGTTTAAATTCTAATGGGATACTAGATGTCAATAATGGGATTGTGGACATCAATGATAGTTGCATGGACATTTAATTTAGGCCATGGAAAAAAAAACATTGGGGTTTAAATTATGATGGTCATGTAGGAATAAAATACATTTGTGTGAATGCCAAATATAAGCATGTGGACATTAATTTTGGGCATTGTGAATTAACCATTTGATTTCAAATGGACGTAGATCCAATGATTTGTGTTTAAATATACATCTATATCCAATGGTGTGAGTGAGAGTCAAAGGTAAAGGAGTTAATATTGAATGAAATACTACCATAGGTCACAATCTTGTGACCTTAGATCAAAGATCAATGGCCAATATTGAAGGTCAAAGTAAAGAGACTCCAAATGATATTGATAGAGTGAATTCAATTGAGTTCTAGATGGATAAGATGAGGCTATGTATCCAAATGATAGAAAGCCTCATTTATAATGAAATGAGAAACATAGAAAGGGAATTCCATATGGGTGACTATGTAGGATTTAGGATTTTTTAGAAAATCAAACTCTTCAAATTTATGTGTTGTCATGAAAGCTCAATCAAAGATCTGAGATGAATAATGACTACCAAATATGAAGAACAAAGTTTAGGAAAGCAATGAATGACTACAAATGATGAATATAGGTGTCTAGAAAATAGTTAGTAGTTAAAAGAACATATTGTGTCTATCATATCATGTTCCAACCTCCCTCAAATAGTACATATGTGTCAACTCTATCTAATTTAGTTTTAATTTCTTGAGAGATGATTCATGATGAAGGCAATTTCACAAAGGTTAGTTAAAGAGTCTTTGTATTTTTTTGGAGATTTTGTCATGGTTTATATGGACATTTTTCTTAGGTAATGATTCATAGTCTATTTCATACTCCATTCCCCTACAATGTAGCTAGTTATTGATTAAACATGTGTTCTAGTGACCTTTGAACTTCATTCTTTCTCCTCTCTCTAAAATTCTATAAGTAACTACCATTTTGGCCTTTGTAAAAGAGATTGCACTTGGTATGGAAAATCCATGTTAGTTTGATGTTATGTTTTACCTTAGAATAATTCAATAAATTTGGTTTTGAGTTCAATAATATCTTTTTCAAGTGTGCAAAGTGATGAATGGTTATGTTCAGTGATTGTATCCTTTACTTTTCCTTGTCCTTTCATGTCTTTTATAATAAAATCTAATTATAATAGGTCATATATAGTGTATTCAAGTGTTTTATGATCCTTTGAAGTGTTTTATTATCCTTGGAGTGTGTAATTTTCCCTCTGGTTTATTTTCCTTGTGTTTCTTCATACATCTCACCTCTATACTGAAACACTCATGTTAGAATCCTTTAGGACTTTGAGACTATTCTGTATACTTTATTTCTTAATGAATTAAATGTGATGGTCATGTGAAAACATATTGGTATATCACCCATTATAATAGGTTTAATTCATGCAAATTCTAACTCTTTTCCCACAAGCAAGCATTAGCATAGGTGAAAGTACTTCAAGATACATTCAGGGAGCTAACCCTTAAATCTAGAGGATCACTTATACTATAGGTACAAATATTATAAATGAAATTAAAGGTGATTTCAAATCTTAACTTGCATGTTTTCATGACTTGTAGTTTAGCATCATCACATACCCATCCTAAAGGGTAAGGCTTAGGATGTGGTTTAGTTTCAAGTCCTATTTTTTTCACAAATTATTTATTAAAGATATTATCTTGAGATCCACTATAAAAAATATTATCTACCTTATTATTCTTAAAAATCACTATAATGTGGAATAACTCATTTCTTTTCTTTTTATCATGTATAGACTTAGAATTCAATAAAGAATGAGAATAAAGAGATTTAGTGATACAATAGAAATAATATGAACCTTGAATCCCCATGTTGATTACATTGGTCTCATCACCATAATAAAACCTAATATCTTATTATATTATTGCAGTAGTCTTCTTACCTTTCTTATTCTTGAGCTATTTTTGCCTGTTTTTTGGGTGGAGCTTCTAACACTTAGCATATTCATGGATTTATCTATTGTAATGAGATAAAAAATTCTTCCCATCCTATTTATTAACTATGGAGGTATGTTTCATCTTACCCTTTCCTTTAATTTTTCTTTCAGGTGGTTTATTAGGATTCTTTGTGAAGTGTTCCCTATCCTTAGTCACTTTACCCATTGATTCATCATGGGTAACTTGGACACAGACTTTATCAAGATTAGTGGGGTTAAATGTAAGAATTGTATGATTTAAGTAACTATGTAACCCACCAATACATTTCAAAAGATTTTCTTGAGTGTAAATAGGAATACCTAACACCAAATCCCTCTTTATAAACTCTCGAGGATAATATTGTACACTTTAACCCTTACTTTACCTTAAATTTTACTAATATATAGTAGCTTGTTGTATATATCCTAATGAATAGAATTGATTTTTAATGAAAAAAAAAATCAGCCCAAGAATAATTCACTTTACCATGCTAAGGAGTTCCTCTTGTTTCTTACTCTCCTACTAAAAGAGTGGTGTACCACCCAATCGAAGAGTAACCAACTAAATATTTTTCTTCCTCATCATCAATATTATAAACCCTAAAATATACTTCCATCTTCTTGATCCAATGATCCAAATTCTATACATTAATCTCTCCATTATATATTATAAAATCAAAATCAACATCTAGCTTAACCTTGGAAGAAACAAAATTAGAATTTTTTTTGCTTATCATTAAAGAAAGAAGGAGAAGGTTTAGATGGAAGAAATTTAGGAGATTCTTATCCTTTACCCTTACCACTAGTTGAGGCTTATTCTTATTTTTCACCTTCAATTTACATCTTCCTTTTATGATACAATTCTTCTACCATGTTATTTATTTAAATAAAGGCTTGATGAAAAGTTGCTTCTAGTTCTAGTTCTCCTTTAGGAGAATACATAGCTTGGCTTGCACATTTTGCACTAGTTTTAGGGTTATATTATTCAAGTGATCCTTCATCATGATTTATCTTAGAAATATTTAGCATTCAAAATTAAAACTTACAAATCTAAAAATCACATTAAATTATCACTAACCAACTACTTTGATTCCAAACTTGATCTAAATTTTTAGTTAATGCAAAATGTTCACTATTTTTAAATTTTAGATACTCATAAAATTTTTCTAAATTTATTTCTTTTTACATGAAATTTTATTATTTTATAAAAACCATGTTCAATACTAATTAAAAACATTAATTAAATGAATATAAATAGATAAAATTCAAACCAAATTGATAATGGATTTCACCCTTTTAAGGGCTATGTCGACGGGTCTAAAAAGCACTCAAACCAATCAATTAAATGGCATACAATACACTTTATGTATTCTATTTACACCCAAATATGACTTTTTTCTATAAAAATAACCTTTTATCTACCTTTAGGAAGTATCTGCAAAATATCATGTATGGGAGTTACTCTTTACTGGATAAAAAAGATAATTACTTACATGTTTCTTACTTGCTCTCCTTTAAAGGGATTAAAAAAATAGTTTTCCTCTCTCCATGTATATGTTTCTCAAATGAAAAAATGAGACTTGTATAATTATCCCAAAGCCCTTGTTTCATGGGTTTAATTCTTATTATTTACCCAATATGTTGGGATTCCTTCTATTACCTTATTTTTAAGCTTCGATAAAGCTTACACGCATTTTAGCTGGGATTTACTCCCATATTAAGAGGGTTTTTTTAATAATAATGTTTTAATAAAATATTAAACACCATCTGAATTGGTATTAGGACCATTCTTTTCTTTAAACTCATATCATATCTTGGATACTTGTTTTTGGATGTTCCATGTGTCAAAATAATATTGGTACATGTGTCAAGCCTTGATTGGGACATTAGTACACATCCAGTCACCATGATAACATCAAAATTTTACCCTAATTAATTCAATAGGTTATAAATTCCACATATGAAGTCTGTTTGATGCCATTGGATTCACCTCAGTGAGCTCTTTGATGTTTGGATGTTTTTAATAGGTTTTCAGAACATTTGATCGAATTGGTGTGGGAATCCTCCTAGATCAAGGTTGGTAAACACTAGGCCTAGATTAAGAAAGTGTTTATGTTTAAAGTAGGGATTAAAAATGATATTAATAAATGGATAAATACGTGAAGGGTTTATTTTAAAAACACAAGGATTGCTAAAATAAATAAAAATGTGATTTCTAAACTTCTAGTCCATTTTGAATATAAAAAAAAAGAAGCATAGAATAAAAACCTAGGTAACAAAGCAAGAACAAGCAAGGATACACATAAAATATGACAATGTTATTTTTCAATGTGAATACCTAAAAATGTGATTCAACAAAGGGTGATCAGATAATTCCAACAAGTATTTAAGAGAAAATAGTTCACTGGTTTCACATTCTTCTATTTCACATTTTTTATGTCACAATAAGAATCAAGTATTTGATAAATAACTATTATTTATATTTTAAGTAGATAAAACCCTATTTATAATATATATTGGGTTTAATATATTCAAAAATCCCATTTTGTGAATTTTCTATGTAATGCAAATATTTTATGTTTATCTAGAATGAGTGGAACATGGTGACTAGGTCTAACAAGACCTAAATGGGATTTTTAATTTAAGATGGAACAAATTAAATATTTTTTGAGGATACCTTAGATAAAAGTGGAAATTTTGGTTATTTTAAGAATAAGTGGATCTAATTTTGAAAACCTTGTAGACCAAAGTAAAGCTTTTGATGCTTCTTGGAATAGGTGGAATAAATCAAACAAGACTTAAAATACTAAAGTGGCACTTTTAGACTTTATGAGAACAAATATAATAAATGAAATAATTTTATTAAGACCTTTTCATGACTTTCATGATTTTAAATAAAAAGGTGAGCTTATTTACAAAACTACTTCTAGATAGAGATTTCTATAGTTTTGGCAATAAGGGAAACACAATGAATGATTATTAATAGACCAAAATGATAAAGTCCCCTTTATAAGTAACATGTGGAATGATTAAACAAAAATATAAAATACCAAAGAAATACTTTTGGTGGTTCCAAGAATAGAATGAATAAGCCCATGAACCAAAATAGATCTTTTAGGCTTTTTAGGAACAAATGAAATAAAACAAACAAAAAATTATCATTTCAACTTAATTTATTCAATAGAGTGAAAATTTGGATTTTTTCTAGAACTTATTTTTTTAAGACAATAGCGAGCTCTAAATAAGTGACCACATTTCCATGGGAATACATAATAACTTTATATCTTCTCTTGACTGGTTACTTCAGCTTTATTTCCTAATCTAACTGATTGATAGTCAATTCACTAGTCTCAATAATATAAGAAATAAACACATGAAACCAAGCTAGATGGTTAATTCTATAAATTATTATAATTTAGTTTCATTTGACTAACATCCAATTCACTAATATCAATTATATGATAAATGAACACACATTGACAGCATAGATCATGATTTTAGATTTTGACTTTTAGATTCACTTTTTTAATTTGATTTATAATAGGTCTTCATAAAAGGATTAATGTAAAAAAGTAACTCATACAATATTTATTGAACCTTTATTTTTAATAAATAATAGTAAAAACAAGAGGTAAGGATTTGCATAGACTCAGTGTTTGGTTACTTCAAACATAGAAATATTTTTTGATGGTGAAGGATAAAGAGAGAAAGACACATAATACCAAAATTAGGAACACAAAACACATATTGATAAATATAAAATAGGGAAATAAAAAACAACCAAAATCCTAATCTCACTTATTTACATGCATGGGACAACTTAATTTAAAATAATGTCTCAGATATTTCTCATTATAGTGTAGAGGAAGGTGTGTACCATTTCTATAAGCCAAGTAGAAACTATTATCACCATAGAAATGATTGATTCTAAAAACACCCATCCACAATGAGTCAAACTTGTAATGACCTTCTTTTGGTTATCATATTTTATCCTATAATAAGACTAGAACCCCAACCTGAAATTCTTTTTTTATTTTTTATTTTATCAAATAGGATCTTCAATTTTTTTGGTGTTCTATGATTATATAAATTATCAAGTCTCTTTCTTCACCTCGTTTATTTATATACAAAATTCTCTTATCTAGATAAATCTGAAATTTTCCATCCTCAATTGCCTTTGCCAATTGTAGTGTAGACAACTCTAATGATATTAACATGGTGGTATCTATTCTATATAACAATACAAATGAAGACATACCAATAAATTTTTTTGGAGTAACATGGTCTACTTAAAGTTCACCATACATAATTTTATGTTAGTTCCTTTTATTATCATCAACTAAATTTCAAATGCTAGTCAATAATTTCTTATTGTTAGATTTAACCTAACCATTTCCCTAAGGGTAATATTCTATCAAGTGTGATAGTGGAATGTTGTATCTATATCTAATACCAACTAGTTATAAGGAATAAATATTCAATAGATTATCAGTTATAATGTTTTTTTAATACCATACCTCACCAATATATTCTCCTTAATGAAGTTATAAACAACTTTTAAAGTGGTTCATCTAACTAGAATGGATTCAACCCACTTAGTAAAAATATCATGAGTATTTCATGTAGAGTAGGATTGGAAACAAGTTATTTCATGTGTTTAAGACAAAAAGAAAAAAAATGATAAAGCATGAATAAATAGCATGCTATGCCTATTCCCTTTAGGGGCATGGATCAATGGATTCAATAAACTTAGACAAGAAAACATGGATAATGCCTTTCCAAAGTAGACCTCCTCCAAGATCAGTCCATTAATAATGTTTGTGCCCAAATTTGGTGCCCCAAGTCTTTATCAATGTCATAGCACAAGTGTCTCCAACATCTCTTTTTACACTAATGGATTTGGATCTTGCTTTGATAAATTTGGATGGATGATTGAAGTTCTTAAGAGATATTTTTGCATAATTTTTATACACCAAAAAGAGATGAATGGTTATGGTCATGGCCCATGTATTTATAATTTTTCAAAATGAAGAAACTAATTTATGTCCCTCCATCTCAAGATCAAGATGGAGGACCAAAAATACATTCAACTTTAGAGTGACAAGAAATAAATGTGACAATTAATATTTGGAAGAATGGAGAATTAATAAGGTATGGGTACCATTAATCTTGATATTTATCTCCATTAATTCTTTGTGGATGGCACCCATATGATGATGTCATGGGTGATTTCATAGGCTAGATATTTTGAATTATGAATTTCCTATATATATATATATATATTCATTAAATTTCCATGGAATTTTCACTTAAGCTCTTTATTTGATTTGTTTTGCTTACTAATTTTACTTAGTCTTTTTGTAACTTTTTTGGCAATTGGTTACTTATTTAATCAGAATCGTCAAAAATATCAATTTGCTTAGTTAAAATTTGACTGGAATTGAATTATAAGAAGTTATGAATTTAATATAGGGTAATACCCAAATCAGGTAAGTATAGATAATAATTATCACATGCACATATTGTGTGTAGATGAATTAGAGGATTTTAGTGGTCTAAAATGTCATTTTATTTGGTTGTAATTTGATTCAAAGTGAATTAGGAAATTACAATGATTCTTCAAAATGAATTTCCCTAATCAAGGATACATGGACATAAATTATCACCTACACATGTTGTGTGTGGATGTTTTAAGAGCATTTTGGTAATTTTGGTCTAGTTTGTGCATTATTATGGAAAGTAATTTAGAATTATAATTTTGGAATGATAGTGATAGGAATTATATGTATACATGTACGACAATTGAATTTAGGTTAAATATACCAATGAAATCTAAACCCCTTGTTTGAAAAGGTTCTTTAATTAGTATTAGTTTATAGGAAGTGCTACTAAATTAGGTTTGCCAACAACTTGTTGACAATATTCACATATTTTTATAGTTCAAAAGCATCTTTAAATAAATAAGGATAATAATAATGAGCTCTTAGGACTATATATACGATAACAGAGGTATAAAAATTACCCCAACAAGTTTGATCTTGAAAATATTTGAGAAGTTTATTTTTTCTTTGTCAACACATCTCAAAAAGAAACCATCAATATTTTTCTTAAATAGAGTGTCATCCTAAATCATATATTTATTATCCTTTAAATTGATAGTCATTATTTATTATATAATATAGATATGGAGGAGATTCACCATATTTCAATAACTAACTGATATTTTAGTATCACTCATCTAGTGAATTAACAAACATCACCAAGGTAAATCTTATGGTTTCTCTTCATCTTATTTGATGAAGTAGTGCTAGTGTGACTATCTTTTTATTCGATCATAAGTTGACAATTATTTTCCTCAAACTAGATTCATAAGATAAATATATAATTAATATTCTTGTACCTTTATAATCTAATTTACCCTTTTATAACCAAGTTCTACTTAGTTAAGATTTACTTTACTAGTATGTCAGGTACCATTAATATAGAATGTGAATGCAATATATAATATATTATTTGATTAACAACTTTGATGATAACATAAGCATGTTTTTTAATTAGAGAATAATTGAGTTCATGATTTTCAAAAACATAACTCATGAATGAAATTAGGGACTCAATGCCTTCATAATTTTTACATATCAAGATCAATGAAAGAGTATGTGTAGTGTAATAACAGTCAATAATAAAATATTTTTGTAAAATAAGAAATACCAAAACAAGAACTCAAGAAATTGTAGTTTAATTTCATCAAAATAATTTTTCCCTTCACTATTCCATTTGAAAGAGTTTTTACATTCATCATATCAGTTATATGTTTGGTGACTTTAGAAAAGTTTGGTACAAATATTCTTAGAAAATTAACCATACCAAAGAATGAATGGACTCATGGTTTACTGGATGGTAAAGACAACTTTTGAATGGATTCCACTATCAATGGATAAATTTTAATTACTTATTTTTACATAATATGACCCAAAATCTTTCCTTGAGTCACACCAAAAAACCACTTCTTAGGATCGAAATAGATTGAATGATATGACATCTATCAAATAGTTTCTTAAGATGTTTATAATGATCTTATCTTTTGTCAAAATTATTGTGAGGTCATCTAGATAAACATCAATAATTTTATTTTTTAAATCATTTAATGATAAATACATTACTCATTAAAATGTAGCACCTATTTAATGAGACCAAAAGGCATCCTTCTATATGAAAAAGTGGCTGAGGGAGTAGTAAAGGCAGTTTTGTGTTGATCTTCACTAACTACTTTAATATAGTTATATCTATAAAAACCATCCAACATAGAAAGCATCTCAGATTTGGTGACATATTTCAATACTTGATCCATAATAGGAAATTGGTCTTTTATTTTAAATAATCTTGACTCAATTTTTAATAATCTACACAAATTTTATTCTCTCTATTCCTTTTTTAACATGCACAATGTTAGAAATCCATGTTGAATGATGGATACTAAAGATAATTCTTTGATTTAACATTTTATGTAATTTATTAAAAATAATACCAGGTATCTTTAGATTATATTTCTTTTATTTTTGCTTGAAGGTTTTAACATTAGACCTAAGTGGAATTATATGTTACATGTCTCTCAACTTGAATGATTTGAGATCAATATATGAACTTGAAAGAATATCTATATATTTTTGAAGAAATGCAATGAAATCTATACATTCTTATAGATAAAAACACTTTCTTATGTTAACCATTCTTGGTTTTTAATCTATTTTGATATTCACTTTTCATAATAAAAATAACCAAGGGAACCCATTTTCATTTTTCTCTTGATAAACCTATCATGTTTATCAAATAGTTATTCAATACAAACTATTCCTTTGGGGATATTTTTTCCTTTCAAATTTTTCACCCTTTATTCATCTTGAGTTTATGAAATTACTTATTTCTCTTTATGAATTGTGGTATCCATATAATTTGAGTCACTACCTTCCAAATACAAAGTTATGAAATTATTTTCTTTCTCCAAGAAGGATATTATTTATTTATCATTATTAAATACTTTCTAGTGTTTTGAATTATAAGGTACACTTCATCTAAATATAATTTCAATAGTGTATCTTTATTCATCAATACTAGGAAGAGGAATCATTAGTGAGCTATAAATAAAAAGTGCATCTAATTTCACATTATCATCTCTCAAAATTATTGTGTTTGAGAATGCTTCAAACATTTCAATATAGTCCAAAACATGGTTCATGTAATGTATCAAATGATCATTTTGGACTTTATATTTATTTCTCACTTATTTCACTATCAATTTTACATATCCTAAATATTTTTAAAAATTAAATCCTTTCTCTTTGGATATTTATAAACTAAGGAGTAGTGCTTCACACTCTAAAGTATTGTTCATACATTCAAATTGTAGATTATATGAGAAAGAGGAATTTTAATTTATTGGAGAAATCAAGACCATTATAGAACCTAGACTAGATACGGAGTAGATATTGTCAAATTATAAAGTCCAAATGTCACCATGAATAATTTTAATTACTTATAGTATTTTTAATTACTTATGGTATTTTTAATTCTCCTTTAGATATTAACATATAATTTCCTAGGCCAACATATTCATAAATAATATCAACCATTGGATCTTCTAATTTTTGGACTATGAGTTTGGTCTTGTGTTCAAGTTTAAATTTATACTTGAAATTTTTTTCCATGACTATAGCATGAGAAAAAATTATTTTAATTTCCTCACCTCATTCTTTATAAAATCTCACGACTAAAAGCATGCCATATATGGTAAGAATATCTACCACTAGGCCAGTAATTTTTATTCTCTTTTGAGGGAATAGGGATAATGCTACTTGGGAATCCTTTATTTTTCCAATCAAGGTAACTTTCTTATTATCCATGGATAAACAATGACCAAATTCCATTGAACAAGTTAAGACAAGTACATGAGCAACCTTTCCTGGCATGAAATTATCTAATGCTTTGGTGTCAATTGTGCAATTACTCATCTTAGAACCTTTCAATAAGATATATATATATATATATATATATATATATATAAAATGAATATTGTTTGTTATATTTGGAGGTGGATGTAGTCATGGAATTCACTAGTTTGAAAATGGAAGGTGGGAGAAGAATCCATTTATAATTAGATTTTCTAACATCAGGATTATTACCTTTGATAAAATGGTAAAGCCTATTTAACTAACCAAGATTGTTTTTCAAATACTCAGCTTGATACATATAGATTATATACTTGTTAACATGATCCATAATACTAGATAAAGGAAGACTAGAGGAAAATGAGACATCTAAACTAAATAGATGTTGATGGAGAATTTATAATACTTTTTGAATTGGTACTGATCTTTTGAATATTTGGAGGAGTTTATAGAGAAGCACTTACTTGAGCATCATGGTGTTTTATATTCATTTTATTTGGAAAGAGAGACCATTGGGGAAGAATGGATTTTTTGAGGAATTTTTTTATAACTTAGTTGTATTTGACATTTTCCTTTTGAATTTCTTTAATAGCTTCATGTTTATTTTTATCATCTTATTTCAAAATTTGGGTTCTTTTGAACATGGAAAAAGACTAACTATTAATTTCATTGATTAATTCACTTTAATTATCTTTGTTAGACTCATACTTCACAATGTCATTATTAAGTCATCATTGGGTTCATAATTTTAAAAATCCTAAAAACCCAGGTCCTCAATTTCAAGTTCTTCATCTTTTTCTTCAAAGTCTTATTTTGTTTTAATCATTACATTCATTGAAGTTTTTAATTGTAGGAGAGGCTTCACTAGCCAAGCTATTTTGTTTAGCATGTAAATGAGGAAGGTTTATAGTATGAACATAATTAATTATAATAATGTCTTGATATGGAGAAGATAATTGCTTTTGAGGTTATTATTTCTTCAAAGTAAGAACATCATTTTCCAACTTGTGAACTAGCTACTCTATAAAATTTTGGTTTGAATATTGACATTTAGTTGTTTAGGGATATATTTTAAATTTTATGTATTACCATATCATCTTAAAATTCAAAAACAAATGTTTGTGTTTGATCTAAATCAATTAATTGATTCCTTCTCAGAATAAATCTTACTTTATGTAGTTGTGCATTAATGAAGAAATATTACTGATTCTCATCAGTGAGATTAGTTATTTGAGAAATTTTATTTAACAACTTGTTAAATTTGAAAACAAAATATTGCATCATTTCATGGGCTTATTTATTCATCTAAGTAAATTGAGTAAGTAGTGTGTGACCACATTTTGTTATTTTGAATCGAATCTCAAACTTAATTTTCACTATATTTCAAATAATAATAGATCATGGGTGAAAATGATAAAACCAAATGGTTGTCACATTTTTTATATTTTACATGAATAATATTATGGAAATATATTCATGTTTAACTCTTGATATTCCACATGTAGAAAAAATGTAAAACTATGTTCATCTTGATATTATTTTTCATCCCCTAAAAATTTAGGGAGGTTATTTAGTAGATATTTAGGCATTTCATAAAAATATCATAGATCCAATAGAGAAATAAAATTACCCAAAGTGACTTCCATGTTTTGTAAAATTATATTCATAGGTATAAATATCCTAGAAAGGATGAGTTCTTGACTTACCAAAGAGCCTCCTTGTTGTTGATTTTGATTTTTAGAAATTGAAGTAAGACTTCCACATCTATTAATTTTATTTTTATTTTCATGAATTAGATTAAAATTATAATTATATTATAACTAAAATAAAAGGTATATATTACCTTAAAACACGATTCCTCTAGTTTATTTCTTTTCACTAGCTTAAAATAAAATTTATGGTTATTGAGGAAAAAACTAAAAATGAAGTAATCTTTGAGCTTCTCTTCTTGGTTGTGATCTTCACGCAACTAATGATACATATATTTGTCTAATAAAACATGATATTATTACTCTTATAACACATCATAAAATATTTGAGACTAAATTTCACTTGTTATATTATCCCATGAAAATGCTTGCTAGCTTGAAGAAATATTGTTTTATGTTTTGCATATCATATCAAGTTTTAGTTGGAAAAAAAGAGATTGAATTGTTAGGATGGTAATGTAAAGAACTCATACTATATAATAATCTTGAGAAGCTATAAAATTTGATCTTATTTATTATCTTCTAACTTGTCTTCTTGAAATATTTTATGTAGTTCTTTAAGTGATACTGCACAATATTCTTCTTCATTTAGTAATTCAACAATGATTTATAAATGAGCATAACTTGCTCCAATATCATAAGATAAAAATCATATAATTGAAGAAATATATTCTTCTATGGCTCCTATCTAATTAATATCTTGATTTACAATAACAATCATATGAATATTTTAATATTCAAGATTATGAGATGCCTCACAAGCTATGTGAATTATTTGGGATTCAATAATTCTTTGAGAACACTCTACATGGTATATCCACTAATTAAATATAGTAAAACTTATTTCAAAACAAGTTATACTTATTTCATCACATTCCCATGCACATTGTCTAATATTACAAGTGATGTCCATTTGTTTGGTTGATGAACCTATCCTTGAGCTAATGGAAGAGTCATGAAGATCAATATGTTTTTATGTGGGTTATTAAAAAAACACAATAAATTTCCCCATAGTGGGTGCCAAAAAATATTGGTTGTAAATTTTGCTATGGTGGTAAAATGGTGAATATTATGGTCAACACTATGTGGGATGGATTCCCTCCTCAATGACAAGTGAGGATAACATTTTTGAAATTTGAAAAGGTACAAAAAGTCATATATATAATATGCACATTCAAAATTGTTTGCTTTTTTGGGGGTTTTTATAACACCATAAAAGAATGAGATGAGAGAAAATGTGGGAAGTTTTTTAAAGAATTGAGAAACAATAAAATAATGAAATAAAGAGGAAAAAAATGCATTATAGAACTTATCCTAGATAACCCAAATAATCAAGAAATACATACTTCAATTGAGTGGATGAGGACATAATTACACAGGTTTAGAGAAACAAATTTCTATATAAAATATTTGTATTCCAAGCTAGAAAAAATATAAAGTTCTAACTTTTTATTTTTTAGTAATATTTTACTTGGCATCAACAAAAGACATGAATTAACTAAGTGTGGAACTAAATTAATTTTGATCATGTTTACAATAAAATTTATTTAACAATTTTCATTGAATCATTTTTCAAAAAAGAAGAAATGATTGTTGGATGCATATCACTCAAAGGTAACTCATAGATTCATCAAGAAATATGAGAGACATAAAAATTAGAAAAAAATGATTGAATTGATTCTCTTAATAAAAATTAAAATTATTTCTTATCTTCTCATTTTTACCAAAATTTTTATTTGTCCCAAAAAAATCAATATACAATGTCTTACACTTGTATTTATAACAAATTTTTCATAACTACCTAGTAACTAACATCCCCTCATAACATTGATCTTATAACTTAATGATATAATATTACATGATAATTTTAGTTAAACATCTAATGCCAAAATAGAATTAGAGAGATCCTAAATAAGGAGAGAAATATAAGATGATTTATCTAAATTTACACTTGCTACTATTAATCTTTAAGCTTTTTAATATGTAAGCTCTATATTTGTGTACTACCATGGTATAGCTTACTATTTAGGATTACTAGTGTTTTTTGTATTTTATAATCATCCTCAGAGGAATTTATTAATTTTCCCATCCTTATTGAATATGTTTGGATGATTTTTATTTGAAGCTCATATAGAGATAAATCAATTTTCCCATAATGCCGAGATTGAAATTTTACATGTTAAAAAGTTATTTGATCTTTTTTTATTAAATTTTCATCTATATTTGCAATTGATAAAGGTGTTTGATCCTTTTATTTTAATATATCACAATTTATAGAAAAAATATAAACCTAGATATCTCCCATTATATCATAACATATCTTAATGTAATATTATATATATTTCTTTGATTATTTTAACATTGCTAGTTTCCATTCAACTTGTTATGCGTATCTCACAATGATTTCCCTCATCCATGATAATAATATGTTATGAAAATATAATCTTGTTATCAATAAAAACCACCTCCTACAAATCCTTGATCATAGTGTTCCATAGTCCCTCTTCTTTAGTCAATAAATCAATCTCTTCAATGATGTATTTTTTATAACCTTCAATCAAATAATATAATTATTGATTTCATCAATAAACTTAAGGCTATATAACAAAAAAATTTCAAGAAATATCTCTATTAATTTACCATATATATTATGCATTTTGATATTTCCAATAGCCTCTTGATCTATATTTTTATCAATGTCCATGGGAGAAATTATTTTTAAAGGATTAGTAATAGTGGTTTGTCACCTTATTCAATGACTGGATTTATATCATCATAGAGGGTGTGAACCTATTCTTCAAGTTTTTCTTGAGTATTTTTATTGTAGTTTTTTCTTTATATAAGAGTGATAACAAATGCTTTTAACATATTTATGTCTCCTTCAGTTGTTAACTTACCAAGATCAACCCAAATCATAATGCAGTCATAAAGAGTCATTTCATATTCATTATTTTGTACTATTGGCTTAAAAAATTCTACATTTCTAGTTCCATAATAATCAACCATAAACCTAGAAGTTTTTCTAGCCTTCTTTGGTGTAGCAAGTTTCAATAATTTTGCAACAACATCAAAACTTGGTGTAATATCCTTAACGAATTTTATTTTATTTGGAAACAATTCTTACAACCAAAGTGAAGATGAGTCTCTAGAAGAAGGGACCATTTGTGAATCATTGTAATTTAAGGAAGGATAAATAGAAATATTTGGTAGTGGGGGTTTAGTTACAAATTTACAATCCTCAGGGGAAACTAAATCTTTAGTAAAGATAACTTATTTAGGAGGTGAATAAAGATGAAGAGGTGGATATGGAATAAGTGGAGGAGGACTATAATGAAGTGAATAAATTTATAGAGAAAGAGGCTTATGAGGGGTTGAAATATCCAGGGAATAATATCCAAAAGTAGTAATTTGTGTTGAAACCAATGGAGGAGCAAGTGATGGTAAAAAAATAATATTGTCAAAACCTGTTGAATTAACATTTTAAATAATAGTTCCATTATTGACCTATGTTTTAGTAAATTTAGGCTTATTGATATTTAATTTATTCCTTAGTTTTTCATCAACACCACAATTTCTCTTCAAACCTTGATGCTTGGAGGGATCATTATCATCATCTCTATTTTGACCATTATTATTTCTTAGGATTTTTGAATATACCTGAGTAGATGGTTGAGATGTTAAAAATGTGATATTTATATTTTACTTTTTTGAGGATTCACCTTTGTCAAAGTTATTCTTGTGTATTTTTATTCAAGCCTATCATTTAACCAATCCTGTGAACTTTGCATAACAAATTTGGTACATTCTCTAAAATAATTTATTTATTTTAATGATGAATTGATAGAGTGTAAATCAATAAAAATGAATGGTGTTTGTGAAGGATAAATCCATCATAGTATTGTCATCATTCACCATCTTTCTAAGACCCATTCTAATCTAAAAATTTTCATTTGTTCCAAATTCATTCACATAGAAGATTTTTTCCTAAATTCAAATTCATCCTCACAATATTCCTAGTATTCTTTATATTTTAGTTGATGATGATGATATTTAGTCTTAATTTTTAGTTTATTTTTGACATAATATTTTTTGTCAAAATACAACCTTTTTGAATTAACATACATTTAAAATTTAGAAATTGATTTATCAATATTTAGGGCATCTACAACAACCCTAAAAATATAATAGTTGAGGCTAATTTAAAATGGGATCCCAACTATTTTTATATCTCTATACACTTTATGCACTACTCCTAATTGTTGACATAATTCAAATAGAATCATCTTATCATTTACATATTTTGGAAACATGAAAGGATTACTCTAGAATCCCCTAACTTTGAGATAAGTTAATATAGGTAAATGGATAAAATAGCTACCATATTTCTTAGCCAAAGATGTACCTTTTGGAAATATTCTCTTGGATAGGTTTCCATCTAATGTGTAGATTGTCAACATTGTGAATGAATCATGAACTCTTTTTAAATGCTTCCCAATTTTATCATAGGATTTTATCATAAAAATAATAAATTTGAGATGTATTGATGAATTTGTTTATAGATGCTAACCCAAGCCATGAATTCATGTCTATAATTGCATAGAAAAAATGAGTCCATTAAGAAAGATTTTTTTTTTTCTAAATGAGTGAGTTGATCATGTAAATTATCATTTATTATTTGCCCCCAATAATTAGGTGTCTTACCTTAGAAAATAATTTTAATAAAAATGTA
Organism: Torreya grandis; assembly: GCA_037957365.1. NCBI lineage: Eukaryota > Viridiplantae > Streptophyta > Pinopsida > Cupressales > Taxaceae > Torreya > Torreya grandis. The sequence goes on along the minus strand of JARHVA010009498.1, from coordinate 89,866 downwards.
AATCTAGTTATGAAATTGTTAATTGTCTTCACATCCCATTACCATATTCAAAAGAGTGATGATATCTAATATATGTTCATTGAAATTAGATCTGACTAAGATTTTAAGGAGTTTTTATGATTCCCTTTTTAGTGGATGCATTTAGTTTTGAGTGTTCATCTTAAGACAATATAATTTATTTTATACAAAGTAATTTTGACTAAGTTTTTCACTCATTTCAACATATTCATCATGCACATGAATCTTGAAGATAGTACTAAGGGAAATATCATCTAGTTGTGTAATAATTAAATTTTATATAGATGCATTATTTATGGCTGGTTAATAGAATATTAAATATGCAAGAACCAAATTAGTAAATTGAACTTATGTGGGAAAATAATACTCATGTTTAAGTCCACTTCCAAGTATTCATTGGGCTATTTAAGTTTTATATTCACTTTAGTTTCTGGTCAAAAAGTTTTCCATATCAACATGTCCAACTTGGTAGAAATGGATATGTGGTAGGCTACTGTGTAGGATTGGAAAGGGTTAAAAACCATGATATTAAAATTTAATTTTTTAAATTTGGTTGTTAAGAGGGTATTCCTAGCAAGGATTTCAAGGTTGGAAAATAGTAGGTTTGAAGGGAAAACGTGTTTGTGGTTATAATAGGGATGAACAATGATAATCATAAAGGGATAAATATGTGTAATGGTTGACTTTAATAGTGAAATTACTGATTAAAAAAACAAAATATGAAATGTACACCTTTAATCCAGATCATCTTTAATGTTTGAATAAAAATAAAACACTTGCATAAAATAAAACCCTAGGTAATAAACCAGGGACAAAAAAGGTTTTGTGTAAAATATGCCAAGGATGTTTTTCAAGATGAATACTTAGAAATTTAATTCAAAAAAGGGTGATTGAATTATTTTAGCAAGGATTTAGGACAAAATAGATCACTAGATTCACATTCTTCCAATTCACATTTTTATCCCACAATGAGAATCAAGTCTTTATTTTATAACTACTATGTGGATTTGAACTAGATAAAACCCTATTGATAATGTTTTTAGGTCTAATATATTCAGAAAACCCATTTTTTGAATTTAATATGTAACCTAAATATTTCACGTTTCTAAGGAATGTGTGGAACATGGTGAACATGCTCGATAAGGCCCAAATGGGATTTCTACTTTCTACTAGATTAAATTGAAATATTCATTGAGGATATTATGGATCAACATAACTTTTAGATCTTTGAAGAACATGTGGAAATGATTTTGAAAACCTCATAGGCCAAAGAGAAGTTTTTAACACTTCTTGAAAAAGGTAGAATAAATTGAACAAGCCTTCAAATACTAAAGTAATACCTTCAATCTTCACAAGAAAAACCAAGGTAAATGAAATAAGCCTATGAAAACCTTATTGGGAGTTTTAGAAATTTATAGGATAAAATTAAATTCTTTGTAAAACTCTTTCTATCCCCAAATGAGACATTCAATAGTTTCAGTAATAAGTGGAACACAATGAACAATTTTTTCTAGACTAAAATGATGAAGGTGCCTTTCTTAGGGACAAGTGAAATAATTGAAAAAAAACAAGACCAAAAAAACACTTTTAGTGGTTCTAAGAATAAAGTGAACAATCTCATAAACCAAAACCAAGCTTTATAGAATTTTAGGAACAAATAGAAAAAAAAACTTATAATGTTTTGAATAATTGATAGTGTTTTTTGGCCTTTTCAAGCCAAATGAGAACAAATTTAAACAAAATATTCAAACCTAAATGACATTTTCAGCACTTGCAAGAAAAATTAGAACTAGTACTATTATGACCTTTTGGAGGTTACTAGGAATTACAAATATTTAAGATCAAGTTAAAAAAACTAGGCTAAGTATAAAAAATGATAATTTATCATTTCTACTAATTCTATCCCATAGAGTGAAATTTGTGAAATTCTTTAAACCTCAAATTTCAAAGACAACAACAACATGTTGATTATAGAAGAAGAGAGCATAGTTTTAAATTTGGAAACTTGGTTTTAGCCTATTTACATAAAGAGATATTTATAAAAGGAGAGTAAATTAGAATAGTGTGGAAGAAAATTGGATCTTTTAGATGTTTTTGAAAATTCTCATTGAATGAATATGAAATCAATTTTCTAGATAGGGTAGATACATCTTTAATTTTAATGTGTCATATTTATACCCATATGTAGTAAAAAAATAGAGGAAAAAGAGTCAACTAAAGAGTATACAAATACTAATTGGAAATAATATCTAATAACCAAGAAGAAAGAAGAAATAAAAGCCATTATTTGGAATTTTTTTAAGAATACAAGAGTAACAAATATAATGAGTACCTAGTAAAAATGGAAAATAGAACAATAGACAATACAACTTGGATAATATATATATGATTGTCTAGCATGATTGATCTATTGTAGAAATCACATGTTCTTGAATAGTAGCTCATGAATAAATAATAATTACCTTATGTGTTTGAAGTAGGAGCATCCAAGGTGTACATGAAATATTTAATCACCTATTTTTTTTAATTTCTTTAATTTTTCATCAAGTAGCCTTAAGTCACATTATTTTCTAATAGATAATAATAATCACACTTTGGGTTCAAAGATGTCAAATGTTATAATGGTCACATTTTGTGTTTAAAAAATTAAGTTGCATTTTCAAGAGGCCAAACCATATCACCCCAAGTTCCTAAGGGTTACAAAGGTCAAAATTTAATTCCGTAAGTCTCAAAACTTAGCATAGGTCACATGTGAATGTTTTATATAATCATAGTTCACACTGACCATAGTCTCCATGTATCTTAGATACCCCGACATGCATATGTTTATATAAGGTGTAGTCCACAAACTCTAAGTATTTATCATTTAATTTATTTTGAATGGAGATCACTGGATCCCATGAACTGTTTATTGAAATCTAAATTGTAATGGGTCCATGTAAATTTCATAGGATTCTTCGTATTTGCATATGGGATCAAGGCTTGATAGTCTTTTAGATATAAAAATTAACTTCAAGTTCATAGGGGATGGTTGTAAACTGATAAATTTTATATACATATTAGTGGGGTGAATGGCCTAGGTTTTTTCACACAAAATTTATAGGTATTATTATAATCATGAAATCCTAAGATTCTGGTAAGTGTCTCAATCAAAGCCTACTCTTCGGTCAAATCAATGGTGGGATAACTTGTCGTGGATGTGAAAAAAATAAAAAATAAAGTTTAATGTTTCAATAAATCCACATGGAAAATGAAAGTCATGATACTACTTGTATTCTATGATATAGGGGACCCTAGGATCATGACATGTGGCACAATCCCATGAAACTAGAATCATAACTAAAATTAATTACATGAATAAAGTTATTACATGAATCTTTAAGTAGTAAAACATCATACATGGTAAAACCAAATTGAACATATGATATATAAATGAAAAACCCTTGAAAAGACTTTAATTTGATTGTGAACAGATGCCAAGAAAATTATGCATGTATTTGTTGATCATAAAAAGTATGTCTAGTAAAGAAATCACAAGAATGCTGAAATTCTAGTGAAAATAACCAAGATGAGGATTTTATGTACAATAAAAAAGGATTTTAAGCAGGATAAAAAGGGTAGTGATAATGAATTTTTGTAACAATAATTAAGAATATTTTGTTATGATTTGGAGGCTCAAGAAAATGTCAAAGCCAAGAAATATCATAGAGCAAAATAAAATATTTGATTTTGAAATTGTAATGAAACTTTGATCTCAATTCATCTTTGTGAATGCAATTTTTCTTAGATTTAATCAATAAATTAGTGTTTTATTTTTATTTATTTTATGTGTGTTTTTGTGTGAGTTAAATAGCCATAAATATATCCCATAAAACTCTCACATGCGCCACATTTTATCTTGATCATATCTTGATCCCTTTGGATCAAATGATTATTTTTGGTCATGTGATCAAAATATATTTTAAAGTTAGTTGTTAGTGGTTAGTCATGTCATGAAACTTGTAGGTGAGACATCCCCTTGTAAAAAATAAATTCCTTTAGAGTATTTTATATTTATGCATTAGACATTTTCAATGTTGTGTAGTAAATTAATGTTAGTCATTATTTACTTATGTTAGTAGAGTCACAAGTGTTTAGGTCTATAATGTAATTATCTAAGTATTTGCATTTGGTGCTTGGTTTAGGCAAGATTATTGAAATATTTAAGATGAAAAAATGACGTAACATATGAGCACATATGAAATTTTTTCTAAAATTTTATTTTGAATAAATTACATATTTTATTTTTCCATTTATTCCTAAATTAAATTTACTAACAATTTTGAATCTTTTATTTAAAAGATATTGGATTTAAATATCAACTAATTTAAAATATGATATGGATTATAATATGTATAAATTTAATGAAATGTTGGGTTGATGCACATAGCCTTTGATGGTATCCAATGCAGGTGGGAGGAATTTATGTATTAGTGTGAGATGTAAAAAAATGGTTGACCTTAAATTTCACAACCAATTGACCATGATAGGGAAGTTTTAACTTTGATATATTACTTGAAGAAGGATATCAATTTATTATATCTTGGGCATATAGTATAATTTTGAGCCTCTCTATGCCCCCCTCCTCCATTAAAAAAATTCAATCCTAAAATAGTGGGGCAATGAGATTGATGCCTTTTGTCACCAAAAAAAGGTAAATTTGAACAAAATGGTGATGGAGTTATTAATCAATTTAGTTTGTGAAGAACCCTATTTGAAGATTATGAGTTTGATATATATATATATATATATATATATAAAATCTATTAAACATGTGTATGTGTTTGTGTGTGTATGAAAAAGGGTTATATATGTACATCTATATGGATTTAATTTTTTTTAAAAGGGTAAAGTAAAAACAACCCAATATACATATCTTTATTATATTTTTACATTAAAACATGTCAAATAAAATTATACTAAAATGATGTGCAAAACCATATGTGATGATTATAAATGGTATTTTTATAACTCAATATTTATTTTTATGTTGGGGTTATTTTTTCAATTAAATCACTAGTGTGAGGTTTTGACACACTATAAATTTATGGATTGGTAAAAAAATATGAAGATTCCATTTTCTTAATAATAATTTATCTCAAGGGAAGGCCAAAAATGTAAATTGTGTTGGAGAGGGAAGAGAACTTGGGGGAAACATTAATAAGAGGAAGTGACATGTGGTGTACCCTCATATAACCACTAGGTCACTATTAGCACTACCTAGATCTTTATTGTTTAATAAAATGTTTTGAAATAAATATTTTAATTGAGCAATGGAAATTATATGGGTTCCTTATGTTCTATAACTTTCTATAAGTTAGGGTGGGTAATTTTAGCTTGTTACAACAAGAGTCATTATAAAATGGGTATTTTAGCTTTGTGGTGGGCTATAATGGATTGAGTGTATTGACTTTTATAATGCCACCTATATATAATATTTTAAAGAGTAATTATATTGTTCATGATTACATCCATTCTTATTTTTGGTGAAATTTTTTGTAACCATGAAATAGATTTGCATCTAGCATTGTACATATAAAACCACTCTATTCACCCTAATAGATTTGTGGACTTTATTTTCTTTTTATATAAATGCAATGATTAATATAAATCACTAAACTAAATCAAAGACACAATGATTAATATAATATTCAACATGACTTCCTTAAAATGATAAGCCAATATCATTACTTTTGACCAAATTTCACCCTAGGTTAAATTAGGTCAACCCCTATGCATATTCAAACTTTTCATAAGGTCCTCTAGGTTTGAAATTTTCACCATGGTCCTAAATGAGGTCAAAAAATCTATTCTAACCTTTGTCATACTTGTTAATTTGTCTTAATGTCATTTTATGTCACCTTTTGGGTCATCTTAATGAATTATGCATGAATCTCATGAAAAGGACAAATTTCAAGGGTCAACTAATGTACCACATGTCAAGGAAGTGTCATATATAGTTTTGAAACAAAAATGGTATAGGTTTAATGTAAAATAAATAAGATCATCTATAAAAATTAGTTTTAGATGCTTGTAAAAACCAAGGTGACTCATCTAGAACATGTGGAGGCTTTAAAAAGGTGTCTTGAGATCCATACAAGTCATTTCTAGTCTCAGGTGGCTTCAAAAGACCCAAAAATACCAAAAATTGATTTTTATCTCATATTTCTCTTTTGGATAGGTCAAGAAGGGTCAATATTTTGAATTTGGTATAGAGAGCAAAATAAGAGTTGGTGAGTGCACTTGGTGGATGTTATGGGTCCATTTATACTTCCATTTCATGGTCATAGTTTTAAGATTTATGGTTTATACTATATGAACAATCACTATGATTGTTGACACCTCAAAACTGTCTGTATAACCCCATTTTTTGGTTTTTTCATCTGATTGCATTGGTCTCCATGAATAAATTAGTTTATGTGGACTTGTAGAGCATATACACTCATGTCATGTTGATTCCAACCTAGTGTGTCATGTATGTACATGGAAGGATGAGTAGAATCACTCCTTGTGATATAAGTGAACACCATTGAGGTTTTTAAAATAGTGTTTCAATAGTTTTATGTCAAGGTATGAAGTGGAGGTTTGAAAAATAAATTGAAATGAACATACTCAGTGCAATGTATTTTATAAACCTCAATTGATCATGCATGCATCTAGTTTGAGGTCATAATGGACTTACATTATCACTCTCATCTATAGGCAAAGTGCACATTGAATATGTATGTTTTAGAGGATTGGAGGTGTCAAGATATTTGGGAGAGCCAAGTTGTATGCTCTGAGTTATGTGATAGATATCCATCATCTTCAAGTCTTATAACATATTCTGCCAATTCAAGAAAAGGGCTAGGTTTTCAAAATAGTGAGAACATTTACTATATTCAAACCTAGATAGAGACCTAAAAAAGTGAGAATACCATATATGTCTAAGGTATTGAAAAATTGGGAAGAGATTTAAGGAATGATAATTCTAGATCTAATAAAAAGATAGATCTAATATATACTTGTTGAGATAGTGAGACATCTTTAGACCTCAACCTAGGATCAAACACCTAAGATCCATGTTCATAGACTTAAAGAAAGGTTGCAGAATGGATGTTTACCTTAACTTATCTAAAAATATATTTTGATCTAGACAATCTCATATATTGGTGGATATTTATGAGGTTTGTGTAACTTAATAACTTCATCCTCATAGCCTAGGACTAGAGGTCACATTTGAACATAGGGGGAGATGATTAGGTCAAGAGAAGAGGATGGTTGAATAGTATTTTAATCTAGTCAAGTCTTGATGGAAGCACTCAAAAAACCACAGTGTTAAAAATATAAATGAACTTAGAACTTGAAAGTGACCTATAGAGTATTGATGATAGTAGGATGATGTATGGTATCAAGGTAGAAATGAGTTAATTCAGGTGTGATATGGTCCTTGTGACCTTAGAGGAAACCAAATGTGTGAAGTATAGTGTTAAAAAAAAATATCACCACCTATAGGAATCCCTTATATTCCTAAATGAGCACCTACAGTTTGAAGTGAGGTCTATAGAATAGCCTAAGCTAATGAGAGATTTAATTTGGTTAGTAAACAAAGGTGTAAGATGGTTAAACACGTAATAAATCACTCTTAGAGTGATAATATCAAATTTTCATGATATTTTCAAAAGCAAATAAAAATAGAGAAGGTTGAGCAAATTGGTTCAAAACCCCATAATCAGTCTAGGCTTCTAAATCCTACATATAGTCATTGACCTAAAAGTTAGTCTTGAGAATTTGAGAGGTTGATGGATCTAAAAGTATGATCAAAATTTGAAACTTGATATATAATGTCATCAAGATTTGTAATATACCTCCATGGTATCATTTAGGTCAAACTAATAAGGTAAGTGTTCTTTATTTTGTCTCAAACTAGAGGCACTCCATAAGTAACACAACCTATAGACCTAGTGAATCCATGATGAAAAGATGAAATAGAATAGAAAATAATTATTTTTTTATTATTTCAAGGGTTGAATTGGGGATGAAAAAAGGCTTATAAATCCCTAAAATCATTATGAACACTCAAAAGTGACCATATACTTAAAAACATAGTCTATACCTACTAGGCCTAGAACTAGGCATGGCCATTAGGATTCCAAAATTCATCCATAAGGATATTGTGATCTCCCAAAATAATTTAAGATCCTTCAAGGGAGAGTGTTAGAATTAGTGGTTTGTAGATAACAACTCAAAATTGGTCATTTTGGTGTAAATTTATCTCAGGGGTGTCCAAAATGCATAGTAAGAATTTGAGAGCCAATTTCTTTCACTCATATCTATATATACAATGTGTATGGGATATCAATCACTTAGAGAGAGTTGATTGGGTTAATATAATAAAACTCATTAGCATTGGTTTGAAGGTTAATTTATTAACCTAGATGAATCATTGTTATGAATCTAAATGACCTAAAACGTCCTAAAACCCTCACAAGAGACCAATGTGAAATATATGAATAGAAATACATCCAAAAGAGGTAAATTGACCTATAACATGAGTTGTATCAACTTGAAAATATCTCAATATCCTTGACACTTAGTAGTTTCATACCATCACTTGTATGAATAGGCCAAATTCTATGTTTTCTACAAGTTTTGAGGTGATTTGAAGGTACAAAAGGGAATAGACTAGTGAAAGTCATGGTAGAAGGTGTGTAGAGATGTGTTATAATTACTCATACACCATTAACACCTCATTTATTCATTAAAAACACTCTAGTAAATTGATTATTGCAGGCAGTCTTGGATAAAATAGTGAGAAGCAAGGTAGTTACTAAGTTGAAGATGAAAAGTGTTGTTTGGAGTTATTTTGAGGTCTACATGATAAAATAGAAGAAAAATAGGTTTTGATGATATGTCTCACATATATATAATGAACTCTCTTGAGCATATACAAGTCACCTTAGTGATAAGTGTGATAACTTAGGTCTAGAGCATTATTGAGTGGCTACAAGAAAGTGAATGATAAGTGGAAAAGAGAAAGTCACCAGTTGAGGGGTATATCATGACCTTAAAAAATATTATTTACAACTTCCCATTTTAGTGAATATGTGTCAAGGACTTCTAATGTAGTTCAAGATAGATAGGTGGACTCCTTGTCAAGAAGGGTAATTTCAAGAAGGATAATGAAGTGCCCCTTTGCCAACTTTAGGAAGATGTAATGTTTGTGATTGACACTTGTTAACGAGAACTTTGTGAATTATTTTATAACTCCTCTTCAACTATAACTAGGCTTCAATATTTTACACTTGGCATTGTGATTTTTTAACTTCACTCCTCTCTCCTCTCCTTTACTCTATATATTGAAGCCATTTTAGCATTGTAAACTATCCACAATTGGTATGGTGAAGACTTGCTAGTTTTACATCTTTTTTTTCCTTTGAATAAATTTTTGAAGCTGATTTAGTCTCTAAAATTATTTATTAAGTATGTCAATTAGTTAATTTTGATGACACGTGATGAATATTTCCTCCTTGCTTCCATTGTGCTCTTGTATGCATTGTGTGCATAATACTTATTCTAATAGATCTCATGAAGTGTATATCTTTGTTAGGTGTATCTTGAAGTGTGAGGGAGATTAGTAGTGTCTAATATGATACCTCATATTTACCCACATTTTTAAATGCATATAATCTATGTCTATATAGAAACACTTATGCTAGAAGAACCTTTGAGTTGACATCAATTTTAGAAGTTTGCCCTCTTAGTGAAAATGCAAGTATGTTTGTGGAGATATCCTTGGTGTATCACCTCCATTAGTGTAGGTTAATTTTATGATTCCTTATTCCCCTTTCACCCCCAATAGTGATTATCCTATTGTAGTGTGTGAGCCTAAATAATTTGATCAAGGGAGCTATCATATAATCTAAAGATCTATCTGTTGTATCAACTTGCCTATATATAGATATAGTTCCCTATTATCCCAAATTTGAGAAGGTCTAGTTGGATTCTCTAGGGTGAAAATTTTGGATATAATATTTTTTGGCATTCTTGATGGGATCTAAAGTCTAATAAGTTTGTTCAAGGTGGATGTTGGTCTTGACAATAAGGAGGTTGTAACAATAAAATTCTTATAGGATGTGGTGACTCCAATAATTAACTCTTAGAGGCAGAATAGTGAAAAATTTCATGCCTAAGGTAAACACAAAGGCTCTTACTAAAGGCATTCATTTTGAGTTTCAAGGGATTCTTCATTATTCATACAAAGAAATATATTTTTTAACATCCATCCTTACTCAAGGAGATCATACCTTGAACATAAACCATAATTTCTTTTTTGATTATCCCACTCTTGCAAAGTCCTAAAGCTACCATGGCAAGGAAAATACCTTTTGTTTCTTTCAATGGATATAGTCATCTAATGCTTTCCTATTATGATGACATTCCCATATCTTCCCTTAAAAATGTCCCTTCATACACTAGTGAGAATGTCATTACCCCTATTGAGCACATTAGAAACATTTATAAATTTTGCATTAGATATCACATCATTGAGGAGAACATAGTAATTAGGTTGTTGGATATCTTTTTCAAAGAGAAAATTCTTGATTGGTATGACACTTTGGCCCCTGAATCTATGACCACATGTGATGCATTGGGTTATGCTTTAAGGAGAATGTTTGAGGACAAGAGTGACAACTTGTCATTGACTAAGTAGCTAACCAACATAAGAATAACACCTCAATAAGATATTCAAGACTTCAATAGAAGGTTTTATAAGACATGGGAGTATTGGAAAAGCCTATGTATGAACAAGGCTTGATTTTATTTCATCATTTAGCTACTCTAGGATGGGGAGTCAGTCTTATTTGGGAAATTGTGGATACTTTTCCCTATTTTGTATCTGGGGTACTTCACTTAATTTTTTCTATAGTTTTAGGTTTTAGTGGTATTTATCATGCACTAATCAGACCCAAAACTTTAGAAGAATCTTGCTAGGTGTCTGTGCTTTTCTCTTAGGATCCAAATATTGGTAAGACCTACTTCTCATCATGCTTTCCTTTACTATCTTAAGGATTTTGATAGTGATATTTCTATGATGGTATAATCTATGGGAGGTAACACATTGCTTAATGACTATGCAGTGGCCATTAGGATTGAGAATTGTTTGATTTAGGTTGGGAAGATTACCCCAAAACCTCTCATGCCTCTATTTCTTGATTTAAAAATCCATACAGCTATTATTGCTCCCATCCCTACACCAAAACATAATCTTATTGTCCCTAGTTAGGCAAATAAATATAATGAGGCAGAAAGAATGATGGATCTTGAGAAAGAGATCTTAGGCCTTAAGGGGATTATAAAGTTGCATCAAGTGAGGATTTTCCAAAGTCACTACCAATATAACTAGTCCTATCCAAACTATCAAGGAAATAAACCACCCTTTTAAGGTCATCCTCAAGGTCAAGGACAACTAGTTCAAGCAAAGTTATATGGTGTTTATAATACCAATTCTCCCTTCACCTCAATAGCATTAGTGCCTACATAAAATAACCTTGATCAAGAATATTATTGTCAGCCTTCATAGGATCAACCTCATGATCTATCTACCTATGTCAATGAGTCCTTCAATAAGGATTTCATGGAAAATTTGGAAACAATGCTAGCCATGACTCAAGATGAGGTACCAAATGGAGGAGATAATAATGGAAAGAGTGCTCAAGTGGGGTCTAATTTGGTCAATTTATAATAATAATACTCATGTGCTATGAATTACTAAGGGAAATTAAAAAAAGACTCAAGCCCTATAGTTACAAACACAGGGGCAAAAAGGAAGGCAATTAAAGAGGTTAAAGGGGTTGGTAAAAGTTCATCAATGAGTTTTAAAATATCTAAAATTGAAGGTATGTTTAATACAATCCCAAATGCACAAATAAATCAAAAAATTTAGCATGATAAGATTTCCTTCACACCTCAAAATTCTCAATGTATAGGCAACACTATTCCTATTGGTGGATAAGCTAAGGTTAGTGGATTTTTCACTAAGATTGTAGAGTAGATTAAAAATGCTCATGTGAATGTGTTAATGTGGGGTACACATAAAATACCTGAACAAGCAGACCTAATCCAAGAAGAATTATCCAAACTTAGTTTGGAAACCAAATAGCCTAGAGGGAAAGAGGAAAACTTGACAAACACTTTGAATCCTAGTGAAGGATAGTCAAATAAAATTGAGAAATTAGAAAAACCTCCTCTATTATATATCTCTATCATATTTGGCGATGATTTGGTACACAATTGTCTTATATTTTTATATTATAAAATCCATTACAAAACATAAGCATTGGTGATGAAAAAAATAGTTATAGATCCCCCAAAATAAATTAGATAGTTATGGGGGAATCCCCAATCATATCACACATAATAACTGATAATACAATATAAAAAGTGTCCCCATGTGGGTGGCCCAATAAAAAATACAAAAACAAAACAAAACATGGGCATATCCTAGAAATGCCACCCTAAAGGTGGCATATTATAATTCAAGCATACAACACCCTCTAAATAGTGGTGCAATCCATTTCACAATATTCATCTGATTCCACATTAATAGGTCCCTCAGTAGAGTCTTTGTTTCCATTAAATCCCATCTAGCACTATCATGTAGCCAACTGTGGGGAACACCTATCAACTCTATTTAGAAAAAATTTCATGTTATTAATTAGAACATCCATGAAAGTACCCCTTTCTATAATATTTTATAATTTCTCAATGAACACATTCACATTGTCACCAATCAGATTCTAGACATCCTTCTGTGCATCCTCATCCTATATCATAAAGGTAGAGCTCAAGAAAGAGGAAGTGGTTGCATCATTATTTTCAAAGGAAAAAGGGATGATATTAAAGTCAAGCGGGGTGACAGATTACTCTACTTATTTAATAATGCAATCACCCAGTCCATTTATATACACATCCCTTACCATATCTTTATTTTCCAATACCCAACTATTCATCCCATTCTTATCAGAGTCTAAAGAATTCACCCATTCCTACACAGAGTTATTCACTTGGTTGATATATGAGTCCTTTATACAATCCCATTCATGCTTGGTTATATTTATTTTAGTAGTTGAATGATGTCAAACTACCCAATTTAGGTGTGGGATTAGCTTGGGGTCTCCACTAGAGTCAATCAAGTAGTCAGAGGTAATTTTGAACATTGTATATCTTAGAAATTATTTTATATAATCTTTCACACTTTAAGTTGAAGGAAATTTGCAAAGAAATAAGATGAAGGATAACTTCCACTGAGAAGTCAGTAACTTGTATACACATAATATTTTCAAAATTTTATCACTTATTGACAATTTGTATCTTTTAGGAATCCATTGAGTGTAAATCTCTTTGAGTGCATGCCTTAAGGGGTGTACCGAGAAAGGGGTGGGTAGACCATTAGTGATTCATAGGATTGTTATCCTTCTTTCCACTTATTATCTACACACTTGTCTCTTAAGAACATTATCCCTAAGCTTGTTCTTCTCTATTGTACCTTTTCCAGTCATTTGCTACATTTTATTCAACTATTCCTCACCTTAATCCCCTTTTGTTAGTCAGTTGTATTGGGTTGGCTGGGTTGACCCTATACAATTTTGGGTAATTTTCACTTAGGAACTAGTTTGGCCTTTAGATGACCTAGCTCATGACCTAATGATTAATTATCTAAAATTATGCTAGGTCGATTGGGTTGACCCTATCGGATAGGATTTTTGGAAGGATTTAGGGTAAAATATACCTATATATAAAAGTTCATTATTATATTATTTAAAGAAAAGAAGAAGAATTAAGATATATTATGCATCTGTTTATCCACCATTCTACATGAGGAACAAGCTTAGGGTTCCATACTTTATTTTATTTGGAGATACAAGCTTGTCTTGTGGAGAAGTATTTTACATACATTGATAGGTTGTATAGCCTAGAGATAATTTGTCTTTGTCATCCTTACATACTATTGTTCCAAAAATTAGCTACGCTCATTTTTGGAACAACCCCTATGAAACTTGTCCGTTTCATGTTTTTCTCTCTAAGTTCATTTTTTGAGACAAGTTTTTCTTGTTCTCATGTTTGATCAACTGGCATCATTCAAAGTTCATAACATTCCCTTATACATTTTCCCAAAATGTGAAAATCATTACAATCTTGATGCGACCAGGGGAGAAGGTTTTCATTTTTCTAGAGTTAGTATTTTTCTAAGTGTTTCCTTGCAAGGGTGGCATTTTTTGTCACCATTACATATGTTTTATTTTATCCATGCAAGAGTGGAATCTTTTGCTGCCCTTGCATCTGTCATGCAAGAGCAGAAATTTTTACCACTTTTGCATCTTTTTTTTTCATTCCATTCAAGAGTAGTGATTTTTGCCACCTCTACATATGTTTCTAACCTCTCGTGTAAGGGCAGCGATTCTTGCCACCCCTGCACTCCCTCAATTTTTGCATGTGGCATTTATGGCCATGCACATTGAGTGGTTAGGGGAAATTTTTTCCCCCATTTAATCTCTTTTTGCCCATTTTAATCTATTTCTTCCATTCCTCCTCTTGCCCTCTACCTCTGGATGATCAAGCAAGCAAGAGGAAGCGCATTTTTGCCTGATTCAAGCCCTCATCACTTGTTCTTTTTTAGGTAGGTCTTTATTTTTGCTTTTATTTTTTTTTCTTTTCTCTTTCTTTCTCTCTCTCTTTGTTTAGTTTTCATTTGTTTTTCCTCTCTTTTTCTCATCATTTGAGGCATTTCTCTCTCCTTTTGCCGCGCCTCAACTCTCCTTTTTCCTTTCTTCCCATTTGGCCCTTTTCCTCTTGTGTTAGGGCAGTGAATTTCATCGCACTCTCATTTCCCTCCTGAATCCTTACCCATTTAAGGGTAGTGATTTTTGCCACCCTAACACAAATCTATAATTTGAGTGACGTGCATTGGTGGCAATTTTTGCCACCAATGAGACTTGCCCTTACACGTTACCCCTCCAACATGCATTGGTGGAAAAAATTACCACTGATGCATCTCCTTTTCACCCTAACATGCACAGGTGGCAATTTTTGCTGCCTATGCATGTAGAAACCTTTTTCCAACATGCAAGGGTGGTAATTTTTGCCACCCCTGCATACATTTTCTCTATTTTTCTCTAACTCCAGGGAATTTTCATTTTTTTCATTTTTCATGCCCGCTCCCTTTTCCTTCTACTTTATAACCTACTTATCACCTTGACCCTTTCAAGCGCACTTCCCTAGTCATGATCACCTGACGTGTAATTTCCCTAGATTGCCAATTTTTCCCTAATTATGTGATCATGACTCTTATCGCAGTTCCTCCTAGAGATCCTCCTTCATCAACATACTCTTAGCAAACACTCATCTTGATGACTGAAGCTTCTCTAAAAAGGTCAAAGGCAATGAAGTATCAATATCAAGGTGTTTTCCTAATCACCTTGGTTACTTCTAATGTTGACAATATTAGACACATAGAGATCAGCCATGTGGATATATCTGACTTTGTGGAGAGAACCAAGGCAAAAAACCTAAGCTTAGAAATGAAAAGAATAATTAAAAGCAACATCCATCTAGTCTCCTCTTTCCCTGTGGTGGTGCATCACACTGAGTTCATCCTCTAGTGTGCCCAATTCTATAAAAAAGAGACTAGGGCAGCGTCAGATGCTAGTAGCAATGTAATAATTTGACTAGATCCCAAATTTATTGATAAATTTTTCATGTGCCCTCTTACTACTGAAATATTGAAGATAGACTTCATCGAAGCATAGAAGGAATATGATAGAGATCTCAAGAAGGTGAAGAAGGTTATCAACAATAGATGGCTCAAGACTCCCAGAGCCAACTTGTCTAGATGGCCACATAATTTTCCAAGAAGTGATTTTATAGAGGAAGTTGGTGACTTAATTACTCTTCTTAGTAGAGTACAAGGTCTAACATCTTCTTCTCAATTTCATGAATAGATGTATCCCTTTATCAAGATAACTCTCCAAGGAAAACAAGTCATCTTCTAGGGTGAAAAAATCAGCAATGCTCTTCATGAGCAATTGACAAAAGTGTCTACTACTTCAAAGTTCTATATGACTTCATACCTAGTGTATATTGTAGCTTTAATGAGAACCTTTCTAGGTTTGACGTCAGAAAGAGATAGAAAAATCACCCCTGTTCATCAATATTACCCTCAACTAACACTAAAGGGATTAATCCATCACCATAAGAGGGTAAATGATGCTTTCTTCATAGTATTTTTATGTCTTTTCAATCCTAAATTGGAATATAAGAGAGTATTAGATGAATCCTAGACTGTCATCAATGATTTTGGCTACATGTTTTTACAATTCCCTAGATTTTGCTATGGGTTGGCTTTTTCCAAGGTTATCCCTATATGCTTCCCAGATATCCTTTTGATAAATTAGTCCTAATGGAGTTGTGTAGACAAATTATTATCATGCACAATAAACAAATAGAACTTAAGAAACCAGGCTTCAAGTTCCCAATTGAAATTGGTAGTTACTCGATTTTGACTATCGCTAAAGCAAAGGTAATGGAGATTGAAATTCAACATGTCACCATGAAGCATTTCAAAAGAAGGCCTAATTTTGACTTCAGGGGTGTTAGGGACATGTTCAGAAGGAAGACTTAATTTCATGAGCCCACGATCAAAGACATCTGAATAGATTTGAGGATAGCAGAAGATATTAGAAAAATGGACTACAACAGACTGTCTCTGGAGCAAATTGAATATCTAGGGCTCGCTGATATTCCTCCAAATCTGATAGATGACAAATATCTAATTAATATTAGGTACCTAGCTAAAAAAGTTTCTAACTCTCCTCTTCCTCCAATTCAATGGTCTCAAAAAGAGTTGACCTCTTTAAGGATGAGATTCAAACCAATATTGGCTAACACTAATGATTGGCTAGTGAACAAAGGAATCACATTGAAAGAATTCATCATAGGATCAGAGGCCAAATTCCAAGGAGAGACAAGGAAGAGAGTGGAAAATAGAACCAAGAATAAAATCAATGTTCCTTCTCCTTCTAGGCCCCACAAGCTTAGGATCATCTTTGTGGCAAAGAAACCAAAATTTGCCAAAAAAGAGCTAGAGTCAATAGATATGGGGGTTGAGGAGCCAAGCACCCAAGAACAAGTGGTAGAACAAATGGAAATACATGATAGACCTAAAGATCAATAGGGGATAGAAATTATATCTCCATAAGAGGGGGCACGGCCAGTTGCAGGGGTTTCTTCTTCTTCTTCACCCCAATCCCTTGTTACAGCTCCTTTGCCCATTTCTCTCATTAGTATTCCTTCCTCTAGAGCTACCTCACCTTTTGAATTTGTTTTTGGTGACCCTCAAGGTGTTTTTAAAGATGTTCTTCAATTATTAGGATCCATCCCTAGTCTTTCATCTCCTTCTTTCATCATCAGAGACAATTCCATCATTGACTAGTCAGCAGCCGATACAGTTTTGCCTGACATTATGCCTACTACACCCACTATGTATGTTATTCCCACCAATAGTGTAGATGTTACTCTAGTAACACCAGCTACAGGGACTATTTCTACTGTAAGTACTTTTGCTATCCCACCTTGGTTGTTGACTTTCACACCCAAAAGAAAAAAGCAAGCCATCTCTCTAGATGACTTTGACTTTAGTAAAATAGTACCGGTGAAAGATAAGACCCCCAAGAAGCCCAAAATCTTTTAAAAAATGATTGAGGATAAGGGGCACAAATTTTTGGAGATAACAAAACCTCCATAGGATGTAACCGTATAGAATTTTGACATGAGTAGCTACTCCATTTCTCATGTTGAGTTGGGGAGAATAACTCACAAGGGTAGAAAGAGTGATCTGTAGTCTGCAATGGATATCATGGTCCAAAAATTTGATAAAGAGAGAGAGAGAGAGATGAAGGATTATTACAAGGCAAAGGTAGACTAATTGACTGCGATAGTTAGGAGATTCACTTTTACCCTAGAGGTAGTAGCTCCAAAAGCCTTCTCTTTAGATGATCATGTTATCCAAAAAGTAGATTAGACCTACCTGAAAGGAAAAGTACTTGAAGATTACATAGATAAGATGCATGCACAAGGAATTTCCTTGTTTACAGAGGTGGCTGAGAAGATAGGTAAAATGAAGAAAATGAGGATAGAGTTAGAAGACCTTATCTCTCTTATTTCTCAAGATATTGATAGCACAAACAAATATCTTAGCAAGTGGATAGAGATGAAAGCTCTGAAGAAACGTACCTTAGTATCAATTGGCATCATTTCCAAAAAATATTCTTATATTGAAATCAAAGAATCACTAATATACAGGATTCAAGTACTTAAGGAGTTGATCAGCGACCTCAAATCTTCCAAGGATGCTAGTAAAAAAAGTGACACAAGCCTGTTGAACAGATTGGAGGAATTGCCTTGCAAACTCACCTCTCGAGACAACCAATTCCTATCAGTGGAGGAAATGATTCAAGAATTCAAAGGTATGATCCAAATGGAATTTGAGGAGAAAACATTTTTAATGACTTTTATGGATAACATTTTAGATAATTAGTTAACTCTAGATAATCTAAGAACCATGTTAACTAGCCATGCAAAAGTAATCATAGCATTGAAGGATGCCACAATCAAAGATAAAGTAATCTTCAAGAATACCATTGTGCCATACAGTATAGGAATGCAAGCATCTATCACCATGTATGATGCTCATCTGAAGAAATCTGGTGGCAAAAGTTGAACTTTTCTTCCATACTCTCTTCTTCAATCTTCTCATGTACTTTGTAATTGACTTAGGACATTAGTACATGTAATTTTGTCATGTATAAATACATGTACTTTTGTAATATGTAATTACATGTAAATATCTAGAAAATGTCCCAAAGTCAACGCTGACTCATCTTTGACTAGGTTTTCAATATTTTAGTCTTCTTCCAATTTTGAAGGTTTTTCCCTATATATATAGGGAACCTCTTTTGTAAAATATCTCTAGTTAAATGAGAGCAAAAACTCTACAAAAATTGAGATACTTCTTGATACTTTGAGCTCAACTTGTAAATCATATTTTATTGAATGAATGAGAAGCAGGTTAATTTCAGATTCTGTGTTGAAATAATTTGTATCACATAGGAAATAGTTCTTATGTTCTCTTTCCTAATAATCTCTCATCTATTTGATTGAATAAGCAAAGTATGTGCATGAAAATTATCTAAAGACATTATAAAGGATATTAGAAAGACTTTGCGCTAGTTTTATCCTTGTGATCTTTTTATCTATTGTAGTTTTAGGTGAAGACTTTGAGATTTACTTCACTCTACTGTTACATACGCTTCAAATCAGTGAAGGAGGCAACAAAAGACTGTGCTTTTGTGGGTTTTCTTGTAGACCTAGTTACTACTCCAGGAGATTTTTTGCTATGTGTTGAATACCATTTCTAAAAGAAGAGGAATGCTTTCAGTCATCAACCAGGATCTCTCTTTTACTTTGTGAACATCATCTCTGAAAAAAGAGAGATGGATGGTGTCATCCTACCATGAGTAGTATTTTCTACTTATATATATATATATATATATATATATATATATATATATATATATATATATATATATATATATATATATATATATATAGTGATTCATAGGGAACCTCCCCTTGATGAGAGGAGAGATTTATCTCATTAAGATGTGGTAAAACCACACTTTTTGTTGTATAAATCTTCTTGTAATATGGTTGATATACCCATTTTGTCATTAGTTAGCTAATGACAAAATATTCACCCAACATCTTTTGGTGACACTGCTGGGGAATACGAACGTGCATTTTGAAGCCTCAAGCTTTAACTTGAAGCATTTCTAGTTCCTTTTTCATTTTACACTCTAGGATATCCACCGTACATGTGAGGCTAAAGAGCTCAAGGTATTGTTGATCCTATATTCGAGTTGGTGTGACAAACTAATTTTGATATTTCACCTCCACCATCTCACCTTCAGGGAACTAGGAGTTTCCCTCCTACCAATGCTAGATCTTTCATACCTAGTGAAGCTTTTAGTCTCAGTACTGGTAAGGTCATTTCTATATTGGCCCCACCAAGACTTGTTATCCTACCATTTAATCATCCTATCATAATGGCTCAAGGTCCTTGGGGAAACTCCTTTGGTCCTCTCAATCTGACCCCACCTTTACATAAACTACCTCATAGTTTGAGAAAGAATTTTTCCAAATTCTATGGTGATGGAAAGGTTCATCTTGATGAGCATATTTTTGCCTTCTCTATAACATGCAGTGTAATAGGTGTGGAATACGAAGATGTAGCAGTGAGAATTTTTGTAGAAACTTTGCAAAGCACTGCCACAGATTGGTTTTACCACCTTCAAGCTCGAACTATAACTGACTGGAATACACTCAAATCTATGTTTGAGGCTACGTTTAAACTTGCTAACGATGCACATGCCTTATTAGCTCAGCTTACACAAATGAAGAAGGAACCTCATGAGCCCATGAGGGATTTCATAGAAAAATTCAATAAGCTAAGGAACCGAATTCCTATGATCACTTAGCCAATGCTAGAGAATATCAAGTGCTTTTTCATCAACTCACAACTTCTTGAAGTAAGTTTTCTATTGAGGTAGGCTGGCCCTATGGATCTTGTTGTGGTTCAAAATTTGGCTACTAATATTGAAGATGATCTTATCTTGGCAAGTAAGATCAAAAAAGACTCAAACAAAAATAAATTTTATTCATCTGCTGAAAGTTGTTCTACAAGTACCATAGATCCTATGTTGCAAAAATTGATGAATGAACTGTTAGATTTGAAAAGACAAATAGCCCAAGGTATGTTTGCCCCCACCTATCAGGATATGCCAAGGAAAACATTTTAGAACCACTCATATCAAGGTAATGCTGCTAGAAACCAAGGGCAACCAAACTGCCTGCCTTTCTCACATGAGAAGCTTCCCATTGAAGCATCACCTGCTAATTCAGTAGTTGGTTAACTTGAAGCTAAACAGGGTTTCTCACTCTAACCTGAGTTGGACCAACAAGATGAAGCTAATCTCTTTGAAGAATAAGAAGAAGAATTAGCTGGTGACTCTAATATCGATTTCTTAGATTATCAAGATGAAGCTAGAAGTAAGGGAGAAGTGTTTGATGTATCCTATACTATTTTTACCAGATCCCAAAACCAGTCAGCTTAATAAGTTGATAAAGAAAAAGTAGAAGAAGAACCTCAACCAGTAGTTTTTATCACTAAATAAGGGACTTCATTGCCTTTCCAACCAAAAGATCAGGTAACTAATAAAAAAGTAAGTACCTGAAACCATCATGTACCTTCCACTTCTATTTCTCAGACCAGTGCCACACCCACTAAAGATCAAGATGATGGGCCCTCTTCCTCTACCTCTAGCTCATTTCAATTATTTGAAATAATTGATCATGCCAAGAAGACTAATATTCAAATGATTGAGATTGAGTACTTGTGAACCAATCTTGAACAATTTGATAGATTGGTTGATTACGTGAAAAATAAAACTTCCCCTATAGGACAAGATTTTTTAAAGGCAACTCATGACTCTTCCAAGAATAAATCCACACAAAATAATCTCGTCACTACTTCTCCTATTGTTTTTGAGAAAATAGGACCTTTTTTATGTTTCCCTATTGATAAATGGTTATAAATTAAACAATTGCATAATAGACTCTGGAGCTTCTGATAATGTTATGCCTGCCAAGGTAGCTAATTATCTTGGTCTTACTTTGACTAAAACTTTTGGGAGGTGATTTTCTATGGAAAATAAGCAAGTCCCACTCTTGGGTCAAATCAAAGATGCTCAATTTGCATTTACAGCTTTTCCAGAGAAGAGACTCAAAATGATGGTCTTGGTGGCTGATGTTCCAGCGTCTTACGGCATTCTTCTTGGCTAAAATTTTTGCAAAGATGGTGGTGGTGAGCTAAGCATGGACTTGTCTGAGGCAAGGATCCCAATCAAAGGTGTTATGAAGAGATTGCTTTCTAAAAAAGGAAGCAAAATATGTGGTCACCCAATCATCAACACCTAAAGCTCAAAATTTTTTGAGTCTTCAGGCATGGATGACTACTTTCTATCTACAGACAGAGTTCATGAGGCATCTAATGAAGCTCCTACAAGTGACAACCTAGAAATGCATTCAACAGAAGACAACCTAGAAATGCATTCAGCTAGACAATTGGAGTGCAATACCAATGTGGAAGGATCTTCACCCTCAAATGAAAAAGGATCTAGAGAAAAATTAGTATTAAATAAAGTATGGATTCTAAAATTTGATGGTAGTTGCTCCTCTACCAATTCAAGAGTCAATGTTGTATTGATATCTCCTCAAGGAGATATTTTTTCTTCATCCTACAAGTTACAGTTTGGCAACACCAACAACATAGCTGAGTATGAATCCTTGTTGCTTGGATTGAAGGCTTATAGAGAAAAGGCATCAAACTCCTTCATGTTAAAGGAGATGTCAAACTGGTGGTTTGTCAGGTAAGAAACTTGTATCAAATCAATAACAAAAAATTGTGCCACTATCACAATTTAGTCTAGGATCAAATTGAAAGCTTCAATGCTTTCAAC
This sequence comes from Torreya grandis, assembly GCA_037957365.1. Classification (NCBI taxonomy): domain Eukaryota; kingdom Viridiplantae; phylum Streptophyta; class Pinopsida; order Cupressales; family Taxaceae; genus Torreya; species Torreya grandis. The sequence goes on along the minus strand of JARHVA010009498.1, from coordinate 67,196 downwards.
ATCTTAGTCATACCTAGAGAATTTAATGACTGGGCTGATGCGTTGGCTATTTCAGCTACTCTCTTGGTCACCCACCCAAAATTTAAAGGAGACAAGTACACTATTGAGCTAGTCTTTTGACCAAGTGTACCTGATAATACCAGTCATTGGCAAGTATTCAACAATGACAATCAAATCATTTCCTTCTTAGAGCAAAAGGATAGCTTTGAATGACTATATTTTGAAGGCAGTGAACCTTAGAAGTGTGAGCTAACTCTTAAATCAAATATAGACATAGGTGAGGAGTTCCTGCAACTTAAAGGGAATAAGATTCCCAAAGTCCTGGTTTCCTTTGAAAAGTTGTTTGATAACCATGACAGATTCATCAAACAGCCACAAATGGATTCAAGCTCCCCTCAGGAGTTTGATCAAGTAAATTTGGGAACCAAGGGAGATCCTAAGATGGTGAATATTGGAAAATACTGCACCTTGAGGAGAAATTCAAGTTCACTGCTCTACTTTGTCAGTACATGGATGTCTTAGCATACTCCTATGTTGACCTAAAGTCACTCAGGCCTGATGAAATCTGCCATGACATTCCTCTCAAGGCTAAATTGGTGCCTTACAAGCAAAAGTCTAGGTAATATAATCTAAAAATATTAGGTACCATTTTATTTGAGATACAAAAAATGCTAAATTCTAGGATAATCTTCCCAATCCATCACTACACATGGATTGCCAATATAGTGCCTATAAGAAAGAAGAATGGTGAAATTCGCATCTTTGTGGATTTCAAAAACTTGAATCAGTCATCCTTAAAGGATAATATCCTCTACCTATCATGGACCAAGTTCTTCAGAAGGTGACTAGTTCAAAAATGTTATCAATGCTGGATGGCTTCTCAGGGTATAATCAAGTTGAAGTTTGAAAATTAGACCAACATAAGACTGCCTTCACCACACCTTGGGGCACCTTCGCTTATCAAAGAATGCCTTTTGGTCTGATAAACATAGGTGCCACATTTTAGAGAGAAATGGACCTCGCTTTCAAGGATGAAATGGGTAAGTTCATTATATTATACCTAGATGATTTAACACTCTTTTACAAGCATCATTCTGATCATGTACATCATTTACAAGTGTTAGAATGCTACTACCAGAATGGTATTTATTTGAATCCCTAGAAATCTATTTTTGGGGTAATGAAAGGGAAACTTCTTGGGCACATTGTACCTAAAAAGGCATAAAAATTGACTCAAAAAGATTCAAATCCATCTAGGAGCTTACCTTGTGTACAAGTAGACTACAGTTCACTCTTTCTTTGAAAAAGTGAATTTTTTACGAAGGTTCATCCCTAAGTTCGTTGAGAAAACTTGCCACATTGTCAACATGATGAAGGGCAAAGCCACCTTTAGGTGGACTATAGAGGGCAAGTCAATGTTTGAAGACATCAAAAAATCAATCACCATACACCAATTCTAGTTTGTCCAGATTACACAAAAGACTTCATAATATACATCTATGCTTCTGACCATACACTTTCAGCTATTTTGATTCAACAGAACCAAGAAGGTGTAGAATCTCCTATTTCTTTCATGAGTTATCTGCTCAAAGCTCATGAACTAAAATACTAAAACATGGAGAAACATTCTTATGTTGTGGTTAAAGTGGTGAAGCATTTTATGTTTTATATCTTGAATTCACATACCATAGTTTTGGTGCCTGATACAATAGTGAAGTCTATTCTGACTCAATAGGAGTTTGGTACAAAAAGGGGTAATTGGATTGCTAAGATTCAAGAGTTTTATCTTGACATCAAACCTATCAAACTTGTGTAGAGAAAGGGCCTATGCCAGTTGATTGCTGATAATATCCCTAAAGAAGCTGAAATGAAGAAATGGAGATTGAAGACATGCCTACAGTCCTCTTCATTGCCACTACTGAGGAGTGGTATTTAGACATTGCCCATTTTCTAACTTATGGTGAGTGTCTTGCTCATCTATCCTACAAAGAAAAATGGAATGTTATACTAAAGGCTGCTAACTATGTCTTGTGGGATAATGTTTTGTATACCAGAAACCTTGATGGGGTATTTCTTTACTGTGTCGATAAGGTGCAACAAGGTAAGGTTTTGGAGTATTTCCACAATTTGTCCTTTGGGGGACATTTTTTTGTGCTAGTAACAGCCCATAAAATTCTATGAGCAAGGTACTATTGGCCTACACTATTTCAAGATGCTTACAAATGGGTGCATAGGTGTGAATTGTGTCAGTAGTTCATTAGAAAGCCTCAATTGTCTGTATTACCCCTCAAGCTAGTGGTAATTAAAGAACCTTTTCAATAATGGGGTATTAACTTTATTGGTGTAGTTAACCCATCTTCAAGTGTCAGGCATGATTATGTCCTCATGGAAATTGACTACTTTACCAAATGGGTGGAAGCCATCCCAACTAAGCATGCTACTTGAGAAGTGGTATGTAATTTTCTTAAGGAAAATATTATTTCTCAAATTGGGGTTCCAACTAAGATTGTAACAAATAATGCAGCCTATTTCTCTTCTTATGAGATTACTCAGTTCTACTTTTATTATGGAATTACCCTATCCCACACTTTTGATTATTTTCCACAAGGGAATGGCCAAGAAAAATCAAGCAACAAAAACCTGGTTACTATTATCAAGAAATTGAAAGATGATAATCAGAGGACTTGGCACAAAGCATTATATGACGCTTTGTGGGTAGATAGAATTGCACCCAAGATGGCCATAGGCATGTCACTGTTCCAACTTCTATATGGCTTGAATGCAGAGATACCCATCACTCTAGAATTATCAGTGCCTAAGTTATCAAAGGAAATCAAAGATTCAACCTTCAAAAATTCAATTGATAAAAGGATCATGTGTATAACTATATTAAATGAGCAATGAACCATGGTAGTGGACTAGATTACTGCACATCATAATCAAGTGAAGAAACTTTTTGACAAGAGGGCTAAGGTTTGTGATTTTTAGATTGGAGATCAAGTCTTGTTGTGGGACAAGAGCAGAGAACCAAAGGGAATGCATGGCAAATTTGATTCTTTATGGAGAGGTCTATTTACTATTCATCAAGTCTATGGTGAGAATAGCTTCTTGATAAAATATCAAGATGGAGCACCATTCTCACTGCCTCATAGTGGGCAGCATTTGAATCACTTTAATCCTTGAGTTCACTTGTACATTTGTATAGTTTTTATGTTATTCATTTCATTTGGTCTTTCGTGTCTTTTCCTTTTTGGCTTGACTCTGTAGCCCAATGGCTTGGATGAAGGCACTTAGAGACTAGTTTCTATTCTTATTAATCAGTTTGATCAATGGAAGTTTCCCGATAGGAGCCAGGTATTGTTCCCAAAATTAGCTATGCTCATTTTTGGAACAACCCCTATAAAACTTGTCTGTTTCATGTTTTTCTCTCTAAGTTCATTTTTTGAGACAAGTTTTTCTTGTTCTCACATTTGCTCAACTGGTATCATTCAAAGTTCATAACATTCCCTTATTGGATTTTCCCCAAAATTCAAAAATCATTACAATCTTGATGCGACTAGGGGAGAAGGTTTTCATTTTTCCAAAGTATTTTTGTAAGTGTTTCCATGCAAGGGTGGCATTTTTTATTGCCATTACATATGTTTTGTTTTATCCATGCAAATGTGGTATTTTTTGCTGCCCTTACATCCATCATGCAAGAGCAGTGATTTTATCTACCCTTGCATCTTTTTGTTTCATTCCATTCAAGAGCGGTGATTTTTTCTGCCCCAGCATATGTTTCTGACCTCTCATGCAAGGGAAACAATTTTTACCGCCCCTACACTACCTCAATTTTTACATGCAACATTTATGGCCACATGAGTCAAGTAGTTGGGGGTGATTTTTGCCCCTATTTAATCTCTTTTTACCCCTTTTTGATTTATTTCTTCCATTCCTCCTCCTGCCCTCTACCTCTAGATGATCAAGCAAGCAAGAGGAAGCACATTTTTGCTGAATTCAAGCCCTTATCACTCATTGTTTTTTAGGCAAGTATTTGTTTTTGCTTTTAGTTTAGTTTTTTCTTTTCTATTTCTTTTTCTCTCTCCTTATTTAGTTTTCATTTGTTTTTCCTCTCTTTTTCCCATCATTTGAGGTGTTTCTCTCTCCTTTCACCATACCTCAACTCTCCTTTTCCCTTTCTTCCCATTCAGCCTTTTTCCTCCCATGTTAGGGTGGAAAATTGTGCCACCCTCTCATTTCCCTCTTGAATCCTTACCCATGTAAGGGTGGCAATTTTCTACGCCCTAACATAGATCTATAATTTGAGCAATGTGCACTAGCAGTAATTTTTGCCACCGATGCAACCCACCCTTACACGTTACCACTCCAACATGCATCAGTGGCAAAAATTACTGCCGATGTATCTCCTTGTCACCCTGACATGCATAGGTGGCAATTTTTACTACCTATGCATGTAGAAACCCTTTTTCAACATGCAATGGTGGCAATTTTTGCCACCCCTGCATACTTTTTCTCCATTTTTCTCTAACTTTGGGGAATTTTTATTTTTTCCATTTTTCATGCCCACTCCCCTTTCCTTCCACTTTCTGACCTGCTTATCACCTCAACCCTTTCAAGCACAAATCTTTGGTCATGATCACCCGATGTGCAATTTCCCTATATTGCCAATTTTTCCCTAATTGTGTGATGATGACTCGTATTGCAGTTCCTCCCAGAGATCCTCCTTCATCAACGTACTCTCAGCAAAGGCTTGTCCTGATAACTAAAGCTTCTCTAAAGAAGTTAAAGGAAATGAAGTATCAGTATCAAGGTGTTTTTTTAATCACCTTAGTCACTTCTAATGTCAACGGCATTAGAGACATAGAGATCAGCCATGTGGATATGTCTGACTTCATGGAGTAAACCAAGGCAAAAAAATCAAGGTTAGAAATGAAAAGAATAATTGAAAGAAACATCCATCTAGTCTCCTCTTTCCCTGTGGTGGTGCATCACACTGAGTTCATCCTCTAGTGCACCCAATTCTATAACAAAGAGACCAGGGCAGTGTTAGATGCTAGTGGCAACATAATAATTTGACTGGACCCCAAATTTATTAATAAATTTTTTATGTGCCCTCCTACTACCAAAGTATTGAATATTGAATTCATCAAAGCATAAAAGGAATATGACAAAGATCCTGAGAAGGCAAAGAAGGTTATCAACAACAGATGGCTCAAGACTCCTAGAGCCAACTTATCTAGATGGCCATGGAATTTTCTAAGAAGTGATTTTATAGAGGAAGTTGGTGACTTAATTACTCTTCTCAGTAAAGTACGAGGTCTACCATATTCTTCTCAATTTCATGAATGGATGTATCCCTTTATCAAGATAGTTCTCCAAGGGAAACAAGTCATCTTCTGGGGTGAATAAATTAGCAATGCTCTTCATGAGCAATTGATAAAAGTGTCTACTAATTTGAAGTTTTATATGACTTCATACCTAATGTATATTGTAGCTTTAATGAGAACCTTTCCAGGTTTGACATCAGAAAGAGACAAAAAAATCACCCTTGTTCATAAATATTACCCTCAGTTAACACTAAAGGGATCAATCTATCACTTTAAGAGGGCAAATGATGTTCTCTTCATAGTATTTTTATGTCTTTTTGATCCTCAATTAGAATAGAATAGAATATCAAATGAAGCCTAGACTGTTGTCAATGATTTTGGCTGCATGTTTTTACAATTCCCTACCTTTTGTTATCTACGAGTTGGCTTTTTCTAAGGTTATCCCTATATGCTCCCCATATTTCCTTCTGATAAATTGGTCCTAATGGAGATGTGTAGATAAATTATTATCATGCACAATAAACAAATAGAACTTAAGAAACTAGGCTTCAGGTTCCCAATTGAAATTGGCAGATACTCGATTTTGACTGCTGCCAAAGCAAGGGTAATGGAGACTAAAATGCAACTTGTCACCATGAAGCATTTCAAAAGAATGCCTAATTTTGACTATAAGGGTGTTAAGGACATGATCATAAGGAAGACACAGTTTCATGAGCCCGTGATTGAAGACATCTAGATAGATATGAGGACAACAGAAGATATCAAAAAAATAGACTACAACAGACTGTCTCTAGAGCATATTAAATAACTAGGGCTCGCTGATATTCCTCCAAATTTGATAAATGACCAAGATCTAATTAACAATAGGTATCTAGCTAAAATTTTTGCTAACTCTCCTCTTCCTCCAGTTCAATGGTCTCAAAAAGAGTTGACCTCTTTCAGGATGAGATTTGAAACAATATTGGCTAACACCAATGATTGGCTAGTGAACAAAGGGATCACATTGAAATAATTTATCACAAGATCAGAGGCTGAATTCTAAGAAGAGACATCAAATAGATTGGAAAATATAACCAAGAATAAAAGTGACGTTCTTTGTCCTTCTAGGCCCCACAAGCCTATGATCATCTTTCTATCAAAGAAATCAAAAGTTGCTAAAAAAGAGCCAGAGTCAATAGATATGGGGGTTGAGGAACCAAGCACCCAAGAACAAGTGGTAGAATAGATGGAAATAGATGAAAAACCTATAAATCAAAAGGGGATAGAAACTCTATCTCCATAAGAGGGGGCACAACCAGTTGCAAGAGTTTCTTCTTCTCCACCCTGATCCCCTATTGTAGCTCCTTCACCCATTTCTCCCATCAGTATTCCTTTATTTAGAGCTACCTCACCTTCTAAATTTGATTTTATCAACCCTCAAGGTGCTTCTAGAGATGTTCTTCAATCATCAAGATCCATCCCTAGTCTTTCATCTCCTTCTTTCAACATTAGAGACACTTCCACCATCGACCAGTCAGTGACTAATATATTTTTGCTTGATACTATGCATACTACACCCACTACACCTATTATTCCCACTAGTAGTGTAGATGTTACTCTAGTAACACCAACTACAGTGACTGTTGCTACTATAAGTAGTTCTGCTCTCCTGTCTTGGTTGTCTACTTTCACACCCAAAAGAAAAAAGCAAGACATCTCTCCATATGACTTTGACTTCGGTAAAATAGTATTGGTGAAAGATAAGACCCCTAAGAAGCTCAAAATCCTTTCAAAAATGATTGAATATAAGGGGCACAAATTTTTGGAGATAGCCAAACCTCCACAGGATGTAACCCTAGAGAATTTTGACATGAGTAGCTACTCCATTTCTCGTGTTGAGTTGGGGAAAATAACTCACGAGGGCACAAAGAGCGATCTACAGTCTGCAATGGATATCATGGTCCAAAAATTTGATAAAGAGAGAAAGAGATGAAGGATTATTATAAGGCAAAGGCAAAATAATTGACTGTGGTAGTTAGGAGATTCACTTTTGCCCTAGAGGTGGCAGCTCCAAAAGCCTTCTCCATAGATGATCATGTTATCTAGAAAGCAGAGAAGACCTACCTAAAAGGAAAAGTACTTGAAGATAACATAGATAAGATGAATGCACAATGAATTTCCTTGTTTATAGAGGTGTCCAAGAAGATAGGTAAAATGAAGAAAATGAGGACAGAGTTAGAAGACCTTATCTCTCTTATTTCTCAAGATATTGACATCATAAACAAATATCTTAGAAAGTGGATAGAGATGAAAGCTCTGAAGAAATGTACCTTAGTATCAATTGGCATCATTGCCAACAAATATTCTTATATTGAAATCAAAGAATCACTAATATACAGGATCTAGGTACTTAAAGAGCTAATCAGTAACCTCGAATCTTCCAATGATGCCAGCGAAAAAGCAACACTAGCCTATTGAACAAATTGGAGGAATTGCCTTGCAAAATCACCTCTTGAGACAACCAATTCCTATCAATGGAGGAAATGATTCAAGAATTCAAAGGTATGATCCAAAGGGAATTCAAGGAGAAAGTATTTTTAATGACTTCTATGGATAACATTTTAGATAATCAGTTAACTCTAGATAATCTAAGAACTAGGTTAACAAGCCATGGAAAAGCAATCACAACATTGAAATATTCCACAATAAGAGCTAAAGTAATCTTCAAGAATACCATTGTGTTAGATAGTATAGGAATACAAGCATCTATCACCATGTATGATGCTCATCTGAAGAAGTTTGGCGGCAAAAGTTGAACTTTTCTTCCATACTCTCTTCTTCATTCTTCTCATGTACTTTGTAATTTACTTAGGACATTAGTACATGTACTTTTTTCATGTGTAAATATATGTACTTTTGTAATATGTAATTACATGTAAAAATCTAAAAAATGTCCCAAAGTCAATGCTGACTCATCTTTGACTAGGTTTTCAATATTTTAGTCTTTTTCCAATTTTAAAGGTTTTTCCCTATATATAGAGGGAACATCTTTTGTAAAAGATCTCCAGATAAATGAGAGCAAAAACTCTGCATAAATTGAAATACTTATTGAGACTTTGAGCTCAACTTGTAAATCATATTTTATTGAATGAATGAGAAGCAGGTTAATTTTAGACTTTGTGTTGAAATAATTTGTATCAGTTAGGAAATAGTTCTTATGTTCTCTTTCCTAATAATATCTCATCCATTTGATTGAATAAGTAAAGTATGTGCATGAAAATTATCTAAAGACATTCTAGAGGATATCAGAAAGACTTTGAGTTGGTTTTATCCTTGTGATCTTTTTATCTGTTGTAGTTTTAGGTGAAGACTTTGAGCTTTACTTCACTCTACTTTTATGTACGCTTCAAATCAATGAAGGAGGAAACAAAAGACTTTTTGCTTTCATGGGTTTTCTTGTGGACCTAGTTACTACTCTAAGAGATTTTTTGCTATGTGTTGAATACCATTTCTAAAAGAAGAGGAATGCTTTCAGTCATCAACCAGGATCTCTCTTTTGGTCTGTGAACATCATCTCTGAAAAAGGAGAGATGGATGGTGTCATCCTACCCTGAGTATTATTTTCTACTTATATATATATATGTATATATATGTATATGTATATGTATATGTATATGTATGTATGTATGTATGTATATAAGTGATTCATAGGGAACCTCCCCTTGATGAGAGGAGATATTTATCTCATTAGGATGTGGTAAACCCACACTTTTTGCCATATAAATCTTCTTGTATTGTGGTTGATATACCCATTTTATCATCAATTAGCTACAGACAAAATATTCACCCAACACATACCATAACAACCTATTTCAAAGCACCTTGGCCAAGGGAGAGATTGAGGCTTGGTGGGTTCATCTTCAAAGGTAATTATTCTTAACTTTGTTCCTCCTTTATAAGAGTAGATAGATATAAATTTATACTTCTATTCAATGCATTAGGATTCTATATACATTGATGTGAATATATGTATTCTATGCATGTTTACTTTTATTATTTATAACTCCCAATTTGCACCATAAGCTTTGGTGAGCACTAGATTAGATTTACTTTACTTGTTAGTTTAGTGAGATATCAAAACACAAGAATCCCTTAGGGTTATTTCATGATTGTGCTTGACTAGAGGCTTTGAAACCTACCCTAACACTATGTATTATGATAAGATATCCCCTAATCAGGTCTTGTGGATCCCTATATTGGTCACATTCTTGCTTATCATATGTGTCCCCAATTGAAAGTGTATGGTATGATCTATCTTATCTAAGTTAGGATTAATTTATAGACATGGTGAATTTTTGATTGCATACATTCTAGTGAACCTAAATTGAATCTAACCCTTACAAGTTTTATTTCATTATTTTATCATTTTATTTTTCACATATTTACAATGCTCGGTTGAATGTATCAACATAGTACTAAATTCAATACACAAGTTTAACATGTAGTTTCATCAATATGATTATGGTCTATCTATGTAGGTTCTTCTTTAGGTACATGATACTAGGTCAACATAATTTTATAGACTTTTAGGCATCCACTTCAGCATACTAGGTCAACCTAATCGACCATGTACATTTTTAGGCTTTCAATTCAACATACTAGGTTGACCTTCTTGACATAGTACATTTTTTAGGTTTTTAGCAAACAAGATATACAAAGTTAGGTCAACATAGTTAGTAAAATTGATAAGTAAAAATTAGGGTAGTTCAATATCAATCTTATTTTCCTCTAAATCCTACAACCTACCAAGGTTCCTTTATATCCTTCTTTGTAATTTCTATTTATTATAATTCTAGTTTTCATAGTTTTTAGTCATTTAAATGTACAATCAACTAGGTCGACTCTATTGACGTAATTATGCATTTTATGTTTTATCTCGAAAACTAGGTCAACTTTGTCAATGTAGTTCATTTTTAAACCTTTGCTTTTGTAGTATAGAGGAAACATTATTGACCATACTCCATATTCTTTGCATACACTATCAACTAAATCGACACTGTATTATGTTTCAAAGTTGGAATTAACCCTTATATACTAATAATTATCTCACACTTTCATTTCTTATTGCTTGCATGCTTATAATAGATCAAATAGTTTAATTAGGTGGTTTTCAATATAAATTTTTTTTCACTATTTTCTCTTTATGCACACACTACCAAATCACTAAATATTAAAATACATTTTAACAACTGTCTACCCAAAGCTTACCTACTTGGATTTCATCATCAAGGGGGAAGTTGACTTAGTTTTCTAGCCAAGTATAAAGATGTGGTTAATTATATATTTTGTATAATCACTTAGCACCCTTATCATTATGGTGTGTGAAATAATGGGGTAGGACCCAATACCAAGATGGTACCATTGCCAATACATATATCTTTTAGCCCAAATATCCTAAAACCATCCTTAGATTGCTTTCTAGTTCCTTGCTTATAACCAACTTCCTATCACATCTAAAATTATAATCTAATAATCTAAAAACATTCAAGTTGACCACTTAGTTATCTTTTACTTTCCAATTTGATTGATTTATCTTTTCTCAATTGTATGTTGTATTATAAAAACTTGCATTGGCTAGTGTTGGTGCAAGTTTTTGTGATGTGTGAATCAATTGGATCAACTTTATTAATCCAATTGATTGTGTGTTTCATTTCATTTCTTACTTTCATAAGTACTTACAAAAATTATTCTTGTTTCAGTACATAGTCATTTCTATCAACACATTCTCTTATAGGCTGTATATTTTTCCCTACTTATTTGAACTAGGTCGACCTAGTAAACCCTATACACTTTTTTAGCCTTTATTTTCTATACTAAATTGACGTAGTCAACTTTATATAGTTTTCAAGCCCTATTTTTTACTAAGTTGACCTAATTGAATTTATAATATTTCCATCACTTCTTATTTCCTTGATTTTTACATATCTCTTACCTTATTTAGTATGTCTCCTTCATCATGAAATTTCTATTTGAAGACAACACTGAGTTGAATTCAACATACATGATGATTCTTACCAACCCTCATAGGGTCTCCCATAATTAGAGTAGGGTTCCTCTCCTGGATAAGAGTAATGTTCATATATCCACTCATATAATTAACTATACGACCCCTCTTCAATCCTCTTTGTAGAGTAATCCTCTCTTGTCACTATAAGATCAACCTAAATTACAGTATACCCCTAAAATGCTCTTTTTTATCTCTAAATTTCATCAACATCAAGGGAAGGATATTTCTACCATTTATCATATCATGATTATTGGTCAATCTAAAGACCCTAATTTACCTTCTCCCACATTCTCAAATGGATTTAGAGGTACTAATTCTTTGATTCTCATCCTCTTCCTTCTATTATGACAGCTTCTCATACCATGGCCTCTTCTTCTTTAACTTATTCTATCTACATTCCTAGTATCTTAACTAACATGGTAGGTTCTACATCTAGTGGGCCTCTCCTAAGACCCACTATTCTTAATCCTTCCACTATTACACTGTTTTCCACCCAAGGTAATCATGCTTCTAGTGATTGTTCTTCTCATCCCTTCACTAGTCCATATTTTACCACAAGAAAAAATTGCCTCTAGTGCCACACATTCTAATAGTTCCTCTCAAGCTCCTACCAACACCAATAGTGGTATCCAAGCCACTAATACCAACTCTAATGATTCAAATAGTGATACAAATTCCAATCAAACCCATGAAATCTTATTATAAACAATTAACCATATGAATATTTTTCAAGATCATAATACAAATAAAATGATGAGAATTCAAAATCACCTTATCCATCTTCAAACTCATCCTCAACCAACATCTTGAGGAATGCATAATCAAAATTTTCACACACCTCCTCTTCAAGATTCCCAAGGCAATCTCATACCTCAACCTCCTTTGGTCAACAAAACCATTAAGCATCTTCAAAATGAGTCTCTTATCACCCCTACCATTTCTTATAATGGATCAATTGATCTTACCCTTCATCTAAAATCATTTCAAAATATTTATAAATGTTGGGTCAAATTGAACACCTTTGTTTCTACCAAGCTCCTAACCAAAACCCTCATGGGTGATGCTTTAGATTGGTACAAATAACTTAAAACTCATTCTATTACTAATTTGGAAGATTTAGTAAATTTTCTAGTTCAAGAGTTCCAAACTGGTGATCTTCCTAAGAATACATTATCCCACATTATAAACTATAAAAAAAATTGAAAATGAAACAACCCAAGCTTTTGTTAAGAGGTGGAAAACATTGTCTAACAAATGTGAACACAACATGGCTGATGATAATATTTTCCATCTCTTTACCAATGCTCTTTTTCCAAAGTTACAATATTGGGTCCACACACTCTCTCTCTCCATATACCTTGGAGGAGGTCATTGACCAATAAAAATGTCAATATTTACTTATGCATCAATTGGATCACCCAAACATTCTACAGGTCCTCATATCTTACTCAAGAATAAAAATCATTATGTTACCAATGATGGTGTCACAAACTCTTATGAAATCATTCACACTATTCATGTTATTGTTCTTAACCAATCCCCAGAACTAGCTCCCCCTTCTCAACAATACACCAATACTCACTTATCTTCACATAAAAACATAAATGTTCATAATCTCCTATCTTCAAATTTATTACTAAAATGTCTACCTAAGACTACCATGAGAACTTGATCCCACTCATCCTATGAAATCCTAGTATAATCCTAACAAGTTTTGTTGGTTTCATGCTAGTTTGGGTCATTCTCATGAGACCTATAGGTAGGTTCATAATTTATCTATGTATTTTTTTATTGGTCCTAATTTTGATCATGGTTAAATCATTTGAAAGCATTAACAAGACCATGACATTGATTTTAAGACTCATGAAACTAATACTAAATCTCAAGCCTTGAATCAAGCTAATGCTCATTTGGTTATCTACACAGACCCTCTTCCTAATCACCAACCTAACCAAGACAACCAAGACAAGCCCATCTCTTCCACCAATAATGTATAAATTCTTGTTGACCCAACTCCTAAAGAGAATGTGGTTAATATGAATAATATGTGAAGGGTGGTTGCTTTCATTGGCCCTCAACCTATCTACACCCCTCCATTTTTTTGCACATTTCATGTTATCCATGATAATTCTCCAACTCACTTAAATGAGTTAGGTAAAGATGACCTTATAACATTTGATGAACCAGTTCCAACTCTTTCTTCAAATAACACTTCCCATTCTATTTCCACCATCCCTCCATCTTCTTTACCTAACACTAATGATAATCAAGCTTCTATCAACACTTCTTCTACCGATTCTCAAAACTAACATGAACCAACTATTTCATATTCATAACATAATTTAAAAACTTGTTCTAAACCTTCTCCTTCTTATCAACACAAATTCTAATTCACTTTGGTTCCTCCTTCTGAGGACCTCCTTCAACACTATGCACCTATTTATAACAACCTTCTTATGGGTTATAATGAGTGGGATCCCATCATGGAAATCACTAATTTACCATCTCAAATTCCATTCCTTAATCTTATGAGTGCCTCTCCACATCATAAAAACCATATTATTCAACTCTTATTTGAAATGAACTTCCCTCATCCTCCTCTAGCAGGATGTGAAGTAACCTTATTTGGGCTTGAAGATAGCATATTATAATAATGTGAATAGATGGCCATTCATGTTGATGAAACAATGGACACTTCTCTTTCCTTAAAATTTCCTATCATCTCTATGATTCTAGATGAGATTTTTTTCATACATATTATCTTTCTCTATTCATTATTATCCAAATTGGTGATATCCAAGTCAAGCATGCATTTATGGATGAAGGTTTTGACACTTATGTTGCCTCTCTCAATTTTATAAAAATCCTTAGATATTTTAAATACAATCTCAAGTCTACATGTAACACATGTCAAAGATATGATTTAAGGAAAATGAATCCTTTAGGTTATGTGTGGATTCTCATTATCATCCCACCTATCACCATTCATGTGAAGGTAATGATCTTTAACTTTCCTCTATCTTATAACATCTTGTTTGGTAGGATATAGACTCACCGTATAAGAGCTATTGCTTCTTCCATCTATCAATGCATTAAATTCCCTCACAATGGATCCATATATAGGATTTATGGTGATATTAACCCTTGGAATTTTAAATAATTCCAATACCATGGTATCTTCAGGATTCCTACTCTTGAGCCTTTACCCAGTGCTCCATTTTGTGAGTCTCAACAATTCAACTTTTCCATCAATTCTACTCAAGGTTACAATGGGAATATTCATATTAACCTCTTAGATTATGATGATGACCCTAATGAGATCAACCTAAAAATTAAAACCTCTGATCTCTCACCTCATCTCATCTCTCAAATTCCTACTTCTTTACATCTTCATTCTTGTAAACTTTCTTGTGATGATATTCTTGTTGTCTTTTCTGAGACTTAATTCTATTCATCACACATAATTGGATGAAAAATTCATCCCTATGTGTGTCATTGATCTTCACACACTTGATTATGATGATGGTTATGCATTTAATGATCCATTATTAGGTGGTCTTGTTTAGACCCATGATACTAAGATTATACAATCTCATTCTTTTTTGCTTTAGTATTTTCATGTCTCTTCCCTTATTCCATCATTATAGTTCCTAATTTTATAGTTTTTCCTCTTTATCATAGGGTATAGATGGTGTTGACACCTCTATTTTATAAGAAACCTCATAAAAGTATGCTTATGGATCATGCTATGACTAGGCCTTACCACTTTACTAGGTACCCTGACTATTATAGCCTACTTATCCCTGAGATGTGTGTAACCCTTATTTATCCTTATATAGACCATGCCCCTCCCTTATTAGATCCCACTATAGTTGAGCCCATTGCTACTCCTACTATAGTTGAGCCCATTTTTACTCCCACTTTGGTTGAGTTTCTCCCTACTTTTGATCCCATTATTTCTTCCATTGAGCCCAGTCCCATTCCTTCCCCACCATCACCTACTCTTGGTGATGGTTTTCTTCCTTTACCTCAAATGGATCCATTCCCACCAAATGGGTTGATGAGTTTTCCCAAGCTTCTTTCACTCTTATTACACCTCCTCCTATGAGTACTTATACTAAGCTTACTCATAGGTGTATCTGTTACTTCTATGACATATATAACAATTCTTCCATGCATTATCACAAGCTACAATAATATATTAACACTTTGCATCCTTTTACCTCTCAATCTTAAAACAAGGCCATACCTCCCCTGAAGGTACTACCTGAGTATGGAGAGGTGTATTGTCTTTAGCACCAATGTAGTACCCATCATACTGATCATTAATGCATCCTTCAAAAACATCTTAAATATCACCTTATAACTATTCCCACCCCTTCTTCCATTCCTCCCATAGGTCATTTTCACAAGAAGTCTCCCCCTTATTCTCATATGGTTCCACCTCATATGGTTTCATTCCCTCTTAGGGTCCCTTTTTCACCACCTATTTCTCCACCTATGAATCTTTCACCCATGGACCTTCTCCAATTGTGAGTGCCTTACCTATGGATCCTTCCCCACTAGTGATTCCTACATCTCCCATAGAGTTTTCTCTCATGCATTATTCTAAGCATCCCTTGCCTAATATCCCTTCTCAGCATGATCCATGAAACATTCCTACCTTTTCTATTAAAGAGATTAGATGTGAAGTATTTTCCCAATTTTCATTGAAGTTAGATGAGACATTAGCAACTATTCACCTCAAAATTCATAAAGATCTATCAGATGTTCTAGATAATGTGTGTGGAAAAATATATCTATATTTATGAAATCATGCATGGTGTTATTTACATTTTAATTTGGACAAGACATGTGTTCCAATCTTATCTTTATCTATTTGTTATATCATTTGACATTGTGTCAAAATTCTTATTTATCTTACATGGTGACTTTACTTTTTCACTCTATATTAATTATACTATCATTTACATTTGCATATAGATTTTATTTATCATTGATTTCTTTTTCTCTTAATTTTATTTATTAAAAGTTCTCCTTTGTTTTCCTTTCATTATTATTTTCTTTCTTATCTCCATTTTCATGGCTAATTATCATTTTGACTTTGTTATACACACCTAGTTCCCTTTAATCATTCCCTTTTACCATGTGATCAACTAGAAAATAATTAATCTCATTATACTCTCTTTTCACTAGTCCGCTTTCGATCTCCTTTATTCCTTTTATTTTATTTTTACAAACTAAGCATATATATGGTTGAGACTTGAGATACCATGATGGTTCACTGTTAAGCCTAGTGTTCTAGTCAATCTTGTCTTTGGCCATTTAGCTTCCTTTAGCCTAAGCCCATAGCTCATTCATGTGTATCACTCTATCTCTCATGATTAGTCATTACAAGTCCATATGGATGAGGAATCTTAACAATCCTTAAAAAATTCAAAAGCCAAAATAATTCAACAAAAGTTAATGATACAAAAGGAAAAAACATTCAAAAATTCTTAAAAGTCAAATCACACCAAAAGACATGATTTAAAGCACATCTCCTTCTTCTAGTCAAATATCAAACTCCATAGTTGGCCTCATGATAGAGCCAAGGTCCTTTAGGGTATGGTAGGCCAATAGATTAGAAAAAGATAATGAAAAATCTTTTAGTTCTATCTACTTTTTCATGCAAGTACCTAATCTTTTCAATAGGTTGACAACTTTGTAAAGGGTACTGAGAAATAGGGAATACATCATGGGAAGGTAGGTCCATTTTACTTTTATTGTACCAATCTACCTTCATGAGTTGATATAAATAGCATGCCTATTTACCTACACAACTTTGTGCCTATAGCAAACATGTTTCCTTTGTACATTGATGGTCACTAGTCATTTAGTGTCTTCTCATGTCTTTAGTATGCTTCCTATCTCATAAGGTCTTCTCACAAAATGCCTAAGTTATGTTTTTTACATTACCTTTTTCACTCCTGATATTCTTCATATTTCTTCTTGAGAAATATTATTTTTTTCACTAATCACTCCCCTAGTGATTCCATTTGTGAGTTGCATTGTAAAACCCATTTGTGAGTTGTATTTTAAGACCATGGATAAGATCTAACCTTCCTTAAATATTACAATAGTTTCACATTCATATTACCAACATACCTTATTACTAGATTTTTATATTTATTCCACCTCATTGGTGTTCCCTTTGTGAGTTTTAGTGTAAGACCATGGATAGGCCCTGACATTCCTTACAAAATTTTCCAATAATCTAAGTCATAATCAAAGTTACATATGTCAAATATGAGATAAGATGTGTTTAATTATGAAGTTACACATCATTAACATACTTCCCAATTTTATTTAGTATTTTTTATGCTTACTTCATTTTTTCTTTTACTTTTATCTTCTTATTTTTTGATTGCATGTAAGAATCCTACCATTTCTTGAAATTTTCATATTTCCCATCTTGAATTAGTTTGATAATTTTAAGACCAATTTTTCCAATTTTATTTATCTCTTATACTTCCCAACATGATTTAGTATGATTTATTGACTTAATTTATTTTGTTTTTATACCATTTATCCTTTCATGTGCTTTCCACTTTATTACATTACTTTCATACTTCCCAATGTGATTTAGTGTGATTTTACTTTTTTTAATTTGGTGCCAATTTTTGGTTTAAAAACAAACTTTCACCATCTTATTTTACCACCCTTTTGGTTCTTTATACTTAGTCATTTTTAATTGTTATTTCACATTTCCCAATGTGAAAAAATGTTTAGTACATTTTTGATTAATTATATTTTACCAAGTCCTTTTTTTCATATTTATTTTTAACCATGCATGTGTTCTACATAATTCTAGAAAAGAAACCACAACTCATATATTTCCCATAGAATATACAAAAAATATCAAAATACATGTTCTATAAATAAATATATCTAAGCATCCACAACCAAAACCATAATACAAACCTATACAATCAACAATCTAAATCCAAAAATGAGACATCTCTATATATATCATGAGTTTTAATATAAAAATATAGCCATATACAAAGCTCCATCTCTATAGGTAGACCCCATCTTGCCCATCTCATGGCCTAGCCATGCTATCCATAAATGCCTCAGTCTGACTCCTCTGAACAAGAGATTGTAAAGAGGCTATCCAAGATCTTAGTCCTAATACTACACCTATAGATGAGCCATCTAAGCCTGCACCTATGCCAACTGGGCCAGGGTCACTAGATGTGTTTCTCTCTCCTACTCCTATACTTGTGTCATATGGGCTAGGGTCATTACATGTGTCACTCTCTCTTGGGCCTATACCTATCCTTTTTATGTCATGGTATCTAGATGCTCAGCTCTATCCTTAGTTAGGGCCGAGCATGACCATGCCTCTCCTACACTAACCTCCACTAATGGCTTCATCCCATCTTTATGTGCTCACAACTACCTCATAGCCTCTCTAGATAATCTAAACTAGCTCACCTAAGCTATCATAGATGGTACCATGGGATCCTCCAATGTAGCGGGATCATACAACATCAGTGCCTCATCTAGGATATCATGGAGTGCTCCCCTCACTAGAGACCCCATCTAGTCTCCTCATCCTCTTCCACACTTACAAATAACAAACTAGATAGATATTAGATCATTGATATATCTCAAAATCTATCTATCTTTAGCATATCTCAAATAAACATAAGTAAAAATTTAACCATCTTTTATTACATATTTGTGTGTTGACCACTACTGTCTCACCATCTGCACACCCATTGAGCATAGTCTCCACATTAGTGTATCCTCTAAAAATATCATCTATAGGTTTTTACATAAATAAAACCTTAAGTTTTCCATTCATATCAGTTTTAGGCTATGTTTGAGTGGTCTCTCTATAGTCCATCTCTAACATATCATGCGTAATTGGTCATTTGACATGTCTAATGTCTCTACTCTCTCTTGATCCTACTACCTTCATCGATGTCATATCTATGGTGGTCACTGCTACTTATGCTATAGAGATAGTGGTAGTACCTCTAATACTCTTGCCTCTACATCCATATCTTCCTACTCTACTTCCCATCATGCCTGACTTGTCTATGGTCTCTCACATTATGGTCTGAGCACCAGACTAGCAACTGGTGACCCTAGTCCTCCTCTCCCCTATGGCTCTCTCACATGTCAATCCCAAAACATGGGAACCATTATCATTTATATTGGGTGAGGCAATCCCATCTACCCTATTACATGTTCCATTAGATGTAATTTTGTCCACTAGGCATAGTGCCCTATCACCTCTATTTATGTCAAAGCTAGTGTCATTGTCTCCTAGCTAGGCCATATCATAGTGATGTGACCATATAGTTTACATATAATATCTACTAATCTCACCATATATAGCATTGGCATGTGGGGCATGACCCACACTAACTATTCTTATCTCCATCTCTAAACCCAAGGTAACCTATCATTGACTGTATGGGGTAACCCAGCTAATCAATACATGGGAAACCTATCATATATCTATGTTGTCAACAATATAATTGGTCCCACTATATTTTTACCTATGGATAACACTCCATATATGTCATGTATGAGTTATACTCAGATGATAGATCCCAAGTGATATAACACCATCTGCATTAATATCATTTGGCTCAAGGCTATCACAAATAGTGGTATCTTACCATTCAACTTGTGACACAACACCCATGTTATCACAAGTCCTATCACAACCTTCTATATATTTGAAATTTTAAGGTATATAAATCAAACATGCTCTCTCTCAATCCAAGGGTATCATCTCTAAGCCTATCACCCATATAGCTAGGGCTCTCCTCTCCTCATCACTATCTGGTACCCTTGTGACCATAGGTGTACCTTTTATGGGTAGTATTAGGATGGAATGGACATCCTCTAAGGTGATACCCACCTATATGATATTCCCCTCTATCTCCTACCTGATGGTGTTAGTCAACCATTCTTAGCCTCCCAAGAACATGATTAATAAATTTGAACTAAGTGGTATCCTACACATATCTACAATACCTCCTAGGCCTAATGAGATCAATCTAACTTTATCCTCTATATAAAAGTTCTCTAATAAGTCTGAGAGCCATGATGCATACACTAAATACAAAAATATGGGCCATCCCTACAACCATAAAATAATAAAACATATATTAGATCCTCCATGTCATATATAGTCAAAATACATTCTTTTAAAATTTTAATAAAAAACAAGCCTAATTTAATTTAATTTATTCATTTTTAATCAATTCAACATATTTTTAGCCTACTCAACCCTTTTATCCCTTAGTCGACCATTTTGGGCATTTCTATCACTCTTTTGGCCTTTTTCACACATTACCATACTATTATGGTCCCTTGGTCAAACACTAGTTTGACCAAAATTTCTTTATTTTGAATTGATTGACTTCATAAACTAAGTTAACCCTTCTATCATTCCCCTCTTAATATTGATTTATCATAGTGACTTTTTATACTAGGTTAGTAATAATTTACTAGGTCAGTACTCTAGAAAACAAACTACATTGAGACATACCTACTAGGTTGGTAGTATGGATATTACCAAGTTTTAGCTTATTAGGTTGATTGGGTTGACCTATTTGTTTTTACCTTTAGACTCCTTAAATTTTACAAAATAAATGCCTTCCAATAGTTATTTCCCCAAATCCTTCAAACCCATTTCCCTAAATGGTTTTTCCTACCCTTAACATCTATTTTGGCTTCATTTTGATGTCTATAAATGCATTAAATTACAAAATAATAAAATATACTCACAACCATTAAAATATTAAAAAAGTATCTTGAGATTCTTAGTTGCCTACCTATAGTGCACCTACCCTTGCCACTGGGGGTCCCTCTGATCTAGTCTATTGTCTCCTTACCATCCTAGCTCATTTGGTCTTTTAAAGCTCTTTTTTACTCCTTCACAAGTCAAAAAAAACAAATGACTTCCATTTGACCTTATTTAAACTTACTTTTAAAAATTTTGAATCTTTCAAATATCTTTCGTCAGATTCCTTATTTTACCTATATCTTTGTTTGTACTAATCAATTTTTGGAACCATAAAATGCTATGGAATCATGATGATATAGAGAATATTTTCCACTACTATATTCCTATCTTCCAAAACTTTCAATTTTTGTCTATTTTTGCACTAACTTCTATAGGTTCATCTAATGTTTTTCACATTGGACACCTTAACTTCTCTTCCAATCTACTTCTTTATCTACAACACTAAGGTAAGTAAAGGTATGTGGTTTTCAATTCTATCCTTTCATTTATCTTATTTTATGCTTACTATACCTTACTTAGCATCAAAATTATGTGTTATCATGCTCTATTCTTGAAGCACCATCCCATGTTGCACTCACATGACACGTGTTGAGCTTCAAGTGGGGTATATGTATACACATAATATTTTAAAAAAATTATCACTTACTAATACATTGTATCTTGTAATAACCCATGGAGCCTCAATCTCTTTGAGTGCACACCTTGAGGGGTGCATTGGGAAAGGGGTGGATAGACCACTAGTGCTTGACAAGATTATTGTCCCTTTTGCCACTTGTTATCTATAAACTTGTCTCCTAAAAACATTATCCTTAATATTTTTATTATCTATTATAAATTCTCTAGTCATTTGTTACATTTTATCCTCATATTCCTCACCTTAGTCACCTTTTTTAAGTCAATTTTATTAGGTCGACTAGGTTAATCCTATACATTTTTGGGTAATTTTCACTTAGGAACTAGTTTGGCATTTGGCTGACCTAACTCATGACCTAGTGATTAATTATCCAAAATTATTCTAGGATGACTAGGTCAACCCTATCGGCCAAGATTTTTAGAAGGATTTAGGGTGAAATCTACCTATATATACAAGTTTTATTTATCCATTATTTAGAGAAGATAATAATAAGTAAGATATATTGTTCATCTACTTATCCACCATTCTACTTGAGAAGTAGACTTAAGGTTACATACTTTTTTTGGAGATACATATCTTATCTTATGGGGAAGTATTTTGGATGTATTGATAGGCTGTGTAGCCTATAACTTATTTTTATTTGTCATATTTACATACCAAAACAACCTCTTGTGAAGCCCCTTTGCCAAGGGAGAGATTGAGGCTCGGTGGGTTCATCTTCAAAGGTAGTATTCCTAACTTTGTTCCTCCTTTCTAAGAGTAGATAGATATTAATTTATAGTTTGCTTTCATACATTACAATTTCATATAAATTGACATGAGTATATGTATTCTATATAAGTTTACTTTTATTGTTTATAACCCCCACTTTGTGCCACAAGCTTTGGTGAGCACTAGATTAGATTTAATTTACTTGTTAGTTTAGTGAGATATCAAAACATAGGATAACCTTAGGGTTATTGTGTGATTGTGTTTTACTGAAGGATTTGGAACCCTCCTTAGCACTATGTATTATGATAAGAGATCCCCTAATTAGGTTTATAGGATCCCCATCTTGGTCATGCTCTCTATTAACAAATGTGTCCCCAATTGGAAGTGTATGGTATGATCTATCTTATTTGAGTTAGGATTGATTTATAAACATGATGCATTTATAATTGCATACACACCCTATCCTTGTGTTGGAATACCTCTAAGTTCCTTTGCTTCCATAAAAACCATAAAATATAGATTGAAAAAACAAGCCAAAGTTTATGAAAGAAAGGATGAACTTTAACTTTAACACAAGTATAACTAGAAGAAATGTTTAACCAACCAATATCAAAGTCAAAAACCACATTCCAACACTTAAGATAACTTTTCCATAGGTTATATGCATATGGATAAGAGAAAAAGACATGTTCAATAGTTTCAATCTCACTACAAAATGAACAAAAAGGTTGGGCATAACCACATTTACTCAAAATATATCCAATATCCAACTTATTATACATCAACAACCACCAAAAATAGATTTTTTTTTGGTTCAAGGAAAGAGACCCAAATAACATCAAATATAAAAGAGCAAGCACATAGAGGATCATAAATAGATGAAATGTGGTTAAGGATGAGGTAGGAGACTTTAGAAAATGATAGCTTAATATATACCATTTTAGTGGAAAACTTAAACAAAGTGGGGCCCTTTGTCCACTTCACACTATCCTAGAACTCACCCTCCTCATCCATGAAGACAACACTATTCTTTCCATGCAATGATTTTTGAAGAAGAGTATAGGTTCTGCACTAGGTGGTAGGAATTTGAAATCTAGCTCTAATTTTTTACCAAGATTCCCAACTAGAATGTGAATAGAGATACTTTAACTCCCTTAACCCTTTAGTGAACCATTCAAAGGTAGATCAGCCCCTAGTGAGAGAAAGTGTGTTTTTATTGATAGACAAGTTCCACAATATGGATTTGTACCCCTGATAACATGCCCCAAACCAATTGAAAATTTGCTTAGATATGATAAAAGGTTTAACAACATCCCAAGCTGACTAAATGTAAGCAAAGATAGGTAAACCAACCACTCTAATAGAAAAGGGGCCAATGAGTAAATCTATAATGTTTAGTCCTTTCTAAAATGGTTTTCTTTTAGGAAATCCCTTCAAGATATTAATCCTAACCAATATTTTATAGGAATCATCCCCTTTGAATTCTCTTGTGATCCATTTAAAAAACATGATTATACCCTGTATCCTAATATCTTTTAGTCCTAAGCCCCTAATATTTTTTGGTTTTGAGTAGAATTGCTAAGATACTACATGTATTTTCTTCCCTCCTTTCCCATCAGACCAAAGGAAATATATTTTGATCATGTGGATCATATTAATATGATATTTATTAAATAACCAATAAGAAGCATAGTAAATACCATAAGAGGAACGAACCTTTTGAGATAATTGAATCCACCCAAGTATGGAAAGTAGCTGTCCCTGCCACTTTGTAATTTTCTTATTGATTTTGTCAAAAATTTATTCCCACATGAGTTTTAAGGAAGGTATAATTGTGAATGGGATGCCCAAATATTTAACCATTTCATCTAGTCCTTTCCATGACCAGCCAAATTTTGACAACCAATCAGGAGGGTGTTATTTTCATCCTAGCATGTGTTTTATGCATTACCACCTTGGACCCAGAGGTAGAGCAATATATATCTAATCTAGCAGCAACCTATGTCAAGTTATTTTTCTCCAATGTGATAAAAAAGGTAGTGACATCAACAAAAAGTACATCAATAAGGGATTCATAATTGGGTGGAGATATTACTCTGATAGGTGGTCCAATATCAGAGAATATAAGAACATAATGCAGTGATTTTGAACCCAAACTACAAAGTAAAGGGGCAAGAGGACATCCTTATCTAATGGAACATTGAAGATCTTGGGATTTAGTCAATTATCCATTAAATTCAATGACAACTAAAGCATCTTTTAAGTGGATGTTAATCATTCTATAGAACTTATCTTAAAAACCAAAAACCTATAACACTCTCTCAATGAATGGCCATTCAATTTTGTCATATACTTTCTCAAAGTCAAGAAAAATCATGCCTATATCCTGATTAGAGTCTCAGTCAAAAATTTATCAATTTAACTAATATGTATCTACATTCAACAAATCCAGTTTGAGTTTTTGAAATAATTGAGGGTAGTAAGAAGGAGATTTTATTTGCTAGAATCTTTGCCAAAACCTTATAAGATGCATTAAGGAGGGTGATTGGTCTCTATTTTTTAACCAAAGAGAGGTTAACTTAATTAGAGATGAGTTTAATTACCCCTATGTTGATATCTAAGACAAGAATTCTATTATCGATCTCTTCTTTATAGACCTCTAGGTAGTCTTTATCCAATCACTCCTTATTGGCTTTGTAGAAATTAGTAGGGAAACCATCCATTCAAGGTGATTTTTCATTCTTGAGTGATTCAATGGTATTATTTATTTCATCTAGCATAATATTGTCATTGAGGGAACTCTTTTTCACTCATGACACCTTTTTTAGAATGCAAGCATCTCATATCACCCTATTTTTCTCAATGAGATCATTGGAGCCATTAGAAAGGAATATACTAGGGTAGAACTCATAGAAAGATTCTTTTATATTAGAAGAGTCCTGCATAATCTAGCTAGGGATTTTGATACCATTTATTTTGCTTCTTTTATGCTTAGCTTTCAAAAATCTAAATAAAAACTTAGAACCTCTATCACTAATTTTCATCTAGGTTAGTCTTGATCATATCTACACCCCCTAACAAGGTAATTTTGGGATTATCTAGCTTGATGTTTCAATAGATTAAGTTCTTTAACAAGTTTACCATTAGACAAGTCAAGTTGGAGAGAGAATTCAAAATATATTAGATTTTCTTGAGTAACCCTTGTAGATTTTATGTGATTTTCAGCATTAGTCTATACATAGGTTCTAGCAAAATTTTTAGTGACTTCCATGCAATAATTCCATAAATCAATTCTATAGATGGATCTACAAGTGAATTTCCCAATATTTTAGGAAGATTGAAGACCCCCCACACATACTCAGTCAGCCAGGTGGGATACATTAAACTTATAGAGTCCTTTGAAAGAAGAGGTATCTATTTTGTCCTCAAGATTAAGTGAGAATGACATTTCAATGGGATGGTTATCTAAAATTGTATAGGGTAAAATAGTCACTATGTTTCCATCCCTATTAAGGGTCACAGTGAATGAGTCCCTATTCAATTAGAACCTATCAAGTATGGAGTAATGTCTTATATTATTACTCTAATTATTACACCAAGTACACCAAATTTATTTACTTTGTTTTTTCCCTTTTTGAAGAAAGTCTAAAATTTTGTGCATTCTCTTGAATTTAGACTAGAAGAAAAGCTCATTGCCTTTCTAGGACTAATGTTCACCTCTAATTTTATCCTCTTTTTCTTCCACCATATTAAAATCTCCTCCAAATATCTAGGAATTTTTTTTATATTGGTAGATATCCAATTCCACATATCAGAACAATTTTTGTAATCATTAGGGGCATAGATGTTACACAATCCAAAGCACTAATTTTGGATTTCTATCAGGACTAAAACAACTTTATTACAAGGGGAGACACCATGGTTAATAATACATTATTTTAGGTTAGGGTTGACCAAGATAGAATCCTCTCCTTTTCCTCTTTGATGATTAGTGGAGATCTGAGGAAAATTAGGCTAAATGAAATTTAGGACTAAGGATAATTGGGACCCCATAGCCTTAACTTCTTCAATACATAGAAAGTTAAAATTTTATCTTGAATGTCTTAACTATCTCATGAAGGCTTTTCTATTAAAGGATTACAATCTCCTAACATTACAACTTATAATTTACATAAAATAGGGGATAGAGAAGGGTAAATTAGATTGACCATTTGGCATAACCCCACTATTATATAGTCTTTTGAAGCAGTCTAGAACTTATTATCTTTGCCCTTTTTTTGAAAAAAGGGTCATGGATAACTATATGGGGTCTTTTTATTTTTTTATTTTATTTGACTAAAGAGTGATCCATCAGGGTGTAACTTGACTTTGTTCTTAGTCTTTTCCCACCCCTTTTAGACATCCAATTCTCATTAGAATTTGTGTCCTTATGAGATATGGGATCAATCACTAATACATCCATCTATGAGCTAGACATATTAGGTCCTTATTTATCTAGATAAATAGCCATTTGGTAAGCTCCATTTTCAAATTTACTAAAATTATCTAAGCGCACACTATTAGGGTTAGAATTTCAAACATCATCAATTTGAGATAGAAGAACCACATATTACTCAAAGGGATATTCTAGAAGAGTTCTGTATTTAATAAAGGCATCATGTAATTTGTTTGAAAAATAATTGGTCACATTTGATAGGGAATTCAAGATGCCAATAAAAGGTGACAAGGAGATAGGCAACTAAGGAGTGAAGAGAGACTCATATTAACCCAATTCATTGGTCACCTATGAGTCATCCTTCCTAATAGCTTCCTTAGGGGGGCACTAATATTCAGTTATTCACTATTAAATAAAGGGTTTTCAAAGACCTACATATCATTCAACACTAAATCATCATTCTAGGTATCCTTCTCTCTTTTTTGGTTTTGTAGGTTTTCTTTATTTATTAACATTAGGTAGTGTTTCCTAAAATTCTATCTTTTTTACAAAATAAATAGGCATTCAGGCCATCCAAACCTATAATATCACAATTATGGGAAATCCCTTTAATTTTTAAGTTAAGGGAATTGAAAAAGAAATCTAGGGGTTCTAGAGAGAGTAAAACCCTAGCATTCATATGAGCAAGTGACCTCCTAGTATCCTCAATTACCAAGACTTCCCCAAGGGGTTTCAATCCCTATGGTAGAAAATTACATACTTGTGTATACACTTCTTCAATGTCTACCCATGTAGAATTATTTTTAAATATGAGGTCATTGAAGTTCATATCTAGGCTCCATGGGACTACCTTAAAAATATATTGGAAAACATTCCACAAGGGTTTGATAATAGATCTATGCTGCATATTATAATTTAAATAATAATAATAATAACCCCTTTTTTATCATTTGGTAGAAACTAATATGTAAACCTAATTTTTTCCCTAAATAGAGTTGAGCTAGTTATCAAAAAAAAATCTAGAAGCGAGAGAATTCTTGTTTAAACAAATAAAAAAATCCCAACATTTTAAACCTAGTTTATACATATTAAAGGTCAATTTCCATGAAATCATTTATTACAATATTCAAGGTCTTATCATGGATAAGAAACTTACTTATTTGACCTCCATAGTGCTCATGCTCTCCATGTTCCTCATAAATTGCCATAAATTCGACTCGTTCTCAATGCTTCACCTCTTCCTCCTATTATAGGATTTCATTAAATAGATTTTTTGGTAGACCAAACATGCCTTCTTCCACTTGAGACATAATAGATATACCACCCTTATGATTACAATCTTTATCAAACCCCAATAAATCAATTAGCACATTAAGGCCACCATTTTCACCCTTCTCCATACATTCAGGGCCATCAATTCTAAAGGTTTCCTTTAAAAAGACCAATTAATTCATGCCACTTAAAAAAACCAAAGGATATGGGATGAGTGAATAGGATGGTATGCACATATAAGTATGACCAACATAACACCATCCACTAGGTAGACTTAAATACAAAGTAAGACTTAAGACAAATGAAACAAGAAAACATAAAATATAATTAAAACATGCTTAAGAAAGAATTAAATTAAAATAACACCATATGTATCAAGGAGAGAAGAACATGAAGCACAAAAGAAGTAAAGGTAATCAAATCAATCCTCTTAGATAAATCTTGAATCACCATTAATGGAGGATGACTCTTCATCTCCTTATTGTAGAGCTTCAATTTTCTCTTCAAAGCTTCCACAATTGTCTTAAATGATTGTGGAACAAGTACTTATATCATGCATAATCAATAAATGATAATTTTAACTTGAATTATGAGCCTTATTCTAAGGGAGTTTTATATTTATATGGGTCAGCTTCCAAGATTATTAGCATAATCAAAGGTTTGCAACTTATTCTTCATGATTATCCTACTTTTAGTATTCCTTAAGATGTTGTGGTTGTGCATATGCCACCTCATTTTTCACTTTAGTTTTCAACATATTTTTCTACTAATAATGGAGGATAATTGAATTCAGATTAGTCCTATATGACATTTAGGAATAGGTATGGTGCTAAGGTATCAATCAAATCTAAACCTCTATCTAGTTTTCATGTAGACCCATATGTGCCTTATACATCTAATATGAATTGTAATATCATTGATGAGGAATATCATCCTAGTGATCAAGAACCTCTAACACTTCCTAATGGAATAGCTAACTTGTATCTTGAGGAATGGGGAGTTGAGTAGTTGGATTTGGAAAAACTAGTTTTGGTACATACATCATCCATGAATAATATTATGTTTTTCTTGAGGTAAATTATGATGAAACTCTAGAATAATTTACATGGGACAACTATATTTTGCACATGGATGATGATGTTTATATACCAGTGGTAACAAAGCATGATAGTCCTAGTGAGCATTCAATTATGCTTACCAAAGAGGAGGATGTTCATGATAATGAACCTTAATAAGAGGTGGATGATATGTGGTAACAATTCAATTCCATAATCTAGGAGTTTTTTGAGGTAAGAAGGTCTACAAATTTTCCAAAATAATATAGACCTAATGATGAGGTCAACCATGCACCTAATGAACACAAAGAAGAACTTGCGTATCTAATAAGAAAGAAAGCCTTGATGACTCCCAATAGTAAACATATCATGATTCAAATACATTTGAAGTTGGGAAGGCTTTCATGACTCCAAATTATCATATTGAGGAGTGGAAAGTGAACATTATAGATTTCAAACAAGTTATAAAGTTAAACAAGACTCTAGAAGGGCTAGATGGAATGTTCATGATAGCTCCAAGTGATGCACTTATAATTATTACAATCTCTAACACTATTAAGTCATTTGACTATGTCCATAAACAATTAATCATTGACAAACATGCACCATATGATGGATTATTTTCATGGAGCAGTAGTGATTCTAGAAGCATTGTCTTTAAACCTAGTTGAAGTAATGAAGAGTTGTCTTTCACCTCAAGTGTTTTGAGGTCTTGTAAAAATTAAGATAGGTGTGTGTTTTCCCTAAGTTCTTTGAGTAAAATTGTATTTCTTTGTGTCTTGTTTTATGTGTTTATTTATTTTTATGTTTGGTGTAAGTTTGGATTCTTTTCAGAGGCATATTAGTGTCTATTATAATATATGGGTGACTCCATTTCCCAAGGATAGGAGAAGGCAACTAGTCCTTAGCATAGTAAGCATTATACCCACTATAAATCACCAAAATGTTGACCAAGTTTTACCTTAGGTAAAAATAGGTCAACCCCCTTTTCATATTCAAACTTTTCATAAGGTCTTATAGGTTTGAAATGTTCACCATGGTCCTAAGTGAGGTCAAAAAATATGTTCTAACCTTTGTCATACTTGGTCATTTGTCTTAATGTCATTTTATGTCACAATTGTGTCATTTTAATTAATTTTACATGAATATCACCTAAAGGACAAATTTAAGGCTCAAGATAACATATCACATGTCAGGGAAGTGTCAAAGATAGTTATAAAATTAAAATGTTATAGGTTCAATGTAAAATAAATATCATCTTCAAAAATTAATTTCAGATGCTTGTATAGATTAATGTGACTCATCTAGATTGTGTGAAGGATTTAGTAAGGTTTCTTGATATCCCCAAAATTAATTTATAGGCTCATATGGTTTCAACAAACCCAAAATTATCATAAACCAATTTATA
Organism: Torreya grandis; assembly: GCA_037957365.1. Classification (NCBI taxonomy): domain Eukaryota; kingdom Viridiplantae; phylum Streptophyta; class Pinopsida; order Cupressales; family Taxaceae; genus Torreya; species Torreya grandis. The sequence continues at coordinate 36,494 of JARHVA010009498.1, read as the reverse complement.
TTTCCTATTGCTCTCTTGGGAAGGTTAATAAGGGTCTACAATTTTCACTTGGTATAGATAGGATAAGAATGGTTAGAGTGAGTGAAATTGGTGGATGTTAGGGGTCCATGTATAATTAACTTTCATGGTAATAATTTAAATATTGATGGTCTATACTAAATGAACAATTAGTAAGATTGTTAAAAACTCCAAACTACCTATACAACCCTAACATCTTAGTTTTCTCATGTGATTGCATTGATCTACATGAATAAAGAAGTGTATGTGGACTCATAGCGAATTTACACTCATGTTATGCTGATTCCAACCTAGTGTGTCATGTGAAAACATGGAAGGATGATCATAATAACTCCATGTGCTAGAAGTGAACACCATTGAGGTTTGTAAAATAGTGTTTTGGTAGTTTTCGGTGAAGGTATGAAGTGGAGGTTTAAAAAGTAACTTGAAATGAACATCCTCAGTGAAATGTGTTTTATAAACCTTAGTTGACCATAAACACATCTAATTTGAGGTCATAATTGACCTACATTCTCATTTTCATCCATAGGCAGAGTACACATTGAATATGTATGTTTCATTGGATTGGAGATTTCAATTATCTAAGAAAGAGCCAAGTTGTATGCTATGAGATTTGTTATAGGTCTCCATCATATTCAAGGCCTGTAATATATTATACCAATTTAAGAAAAGGGTTGGGTTTTCAAAATAGTGAGATTATTTACTATAATCAAACATAGATACCTATAGAAGTGAGAATACCATAAAGGTCCAATGCATTGAAAAAGTGGGAAGAGATTCAAGGAATGCAAATTTTGGGTCTATTGATAAGATATATCTCATATATACTTGTTGAGATGGTGAGACATATTTATACCTTAGCCTAGGATCAAAAACCTACGATAAATAATCATAGAGTTGAATAAAGGTTTTAGAATGGGTGTTTACCTTAAATTCTTTGAAAAGAGATTTTGCTTCAAACAATGTCATCTATTGGTGGAAGTTTATGAGGTCTGTGTAAAATTAATAACTTCATCCTCATATCCTAGGCCCAGAGGTAACATATGAACATAGGAGGGGATGATTAGGTCAAGATAAGAGGATGGTTGAATTGTATTATAATGTAGTCAAGTCCTAATGGAAGCACTCAAAAAATTATAGTGTTAAGAATCAAAATGAACCTAGAACTTACATGTGACCTATAGTGTATTGATGATAGTGGGATGATGCATGGTCTCAAGAAGAAATTAGTCAATTGGGTGTGAGATGGTCCTATTGAAATTAGAAAAAACCAAAATCATGATGTATGGTTCTCAAACACATATCACCACATAAAGGAATCCCTTATATTCCTAAATTAACACCTATAGTTTGAAGTGAGGATTGTAAACTAACCTAAGCTAATGAGAGATGTAGTTTGGTTCATATAAAAATAATTAAGGTTGACAATCATCTAATAAATCACTCTTAGATTGATAATATCACATTTTCATGAGATTCTTGGAGTCATATGAAAATAGAGAAGGTTAAGAAAACTAGTTCAAAACCTCATCCATAGTCTAGGCTTATAAATCCTGCACATAGTCACAGACCTAGAAGCTAGTCTTAAGAAGTTGAGATGTTGAGGGATATATAAGTATGATCAAGATTTGAAAATTGACTAAAATTTTCATTAGGAGTTGGAATAGACCTATATTATCTCATTTGGGTGAAACTAATATGGGAAGAGTTCTCTATTTTGTCTTAGGCTAGAGGCATTGCAAAATAACACAACCTATAGACCTAGTGCATCCATTTTGATAGGATGAAATGGAAGAGAAAATATATATTTTGGATTATGTATAGGTTTAAATTAGGGATTATCAAAGGATGGGAAAGCCTTGTAGTCACTATAAACACTCATAAGTGACCATATATTTAGAAACATAGTATATGCCTAATAAGCCTAAAACTGGACATGACCATCAGGATTAAAAAAATCACTCATAGGGATCATGTGATCTCCCCAAATAATTTAATATCCTTAAGGGGATATTATAGGGTTGATTAGACTCAGTGGTTTTTAGAGAACAACTCAAAATTGGTCATTTCAGTGTAAATTTGTCTCAAGGGTGTCTAGAATGCATAGTAAGAACTTGAGAGTCAATTTCTTTCACTCATATCTATATGGACAATGTGCATGGGATCTCAATTACTTAGTTGTTGAGGGGGGTCATATAATTTAACTCAGTGGCATTGTTTTGAAGGCTAAGGGCTTAAACTTAATGAATCATTGTTAAGAACTTGAATGACCTAAAGCCCTCACAAGAGCCTGATGAGAAAGATATGAATATAAATACATATAGAAGGGTAAAATAACATATAAAGTGAGTTGTATAAACTTGAAACTCTCTCAAGCTCCTTGACACTCAGTTGTTTTGTACCATCACTTGTATAGATAGGCTAAATTCTATGTTTTCTATAAGTTTTAAGGTAATTTGAAGGTATAAAAGGGAATAAACAAGTGAAAGTCATGGTGTAATGTGTGTAGATATGTGTTATAACTCCTCATACACCATTCTCAACTCAATAATTCATGAAAACCCCTCTTCTAAACTAATTATTATAGGCAGTCTTAGATATAATAGTGAGAAGCAAGGTAGCTTCCAGGTTGAAGATGAGAACTGTTGTTTGGAGTTATTTTGAGGTCTACATGAAAAAATAGAGGACAAATAGGTTATAATTATGTGTCTCACATCTCTATAATGAGCACTCTTGATCATCCATAGGTCACCCTAGTTACAAGTGTGAGAATTTAGGCCTAGAGGACTAGTTAGTGATTGTAACAAAGTGAATGACAAGTGGTAAAGAGAAATTCATCAATTAAGGGGTGTATCATGACCTTCACAAATATTTTTTCCACCTTTCCAAGTTAGTGCATATGTTTCAATGACTTATAAGTTAGTTTAAGATAAATAGGTGGACTCCTCATCAAGGATGGTAATTTCAAGAAGGATAATGAAGTGCCCCTTCACCAACTTCAAGGAGATGTCATGTTTATGATTGGCACTTATTCAAGAGAGATTCATGACCTATTTTCTAACTCCTTATATTACATTTTAACTAGTCTTCAAGACTTGACACTTGGCATTATGATTGTTCAACTTCACTCCTCTCTCCTCTCATAAGATCTATATATTGAAGCTATTTTAGCATTATAAACTATCCATAATTGGTATGGCTAAGCCTTACTAGTTTGACATCTTGTTTTAAATTTGAATAAAGTTATGAAGTTGATTTAATCTCTATAATTATTTCCTAAGTTGTTAAAGTAGTACATTTGGATGATAAATGATGAATGCCTTCTCCTTTTTCCCATTATAATTTTATATCCATTGTGTGAGTAATACTTCTTATAACATATCTCATGAAGTGTATGTGTTTTTTAGGTATATTTTGAAGTGTGAAGGAGATTAATAGTGTCTAATATTAGACTCCTTATTTACCCACCTTTGTAAATGCATAATAATCTACCTCTGTGTAGAAACACTTATTCTAGAATAACTTTTGAGTTGAGATCAATTCTAGTAGTCCACCCTCTTAATGTAAATGTAAGTATGATTGTGGAGATATCCCATATGTATCACCTCTATTAGTGTAGGTTAATTTTATGTTTCCTTCTTCCCTTTTCAATCCCAATAGTGATTATATTAGTGTAGTGTGTGAGCCTAAACATTTAGATTAAGGGAGCTAACCCATAATCTAGAGATCTATCTCTTGTAGAAGTTTGATTATATGTAGAGATAGTTCTATGTTATCCCAAATTTGAGAAGGTCTAGTTGGCTTCTCCAGGGTGCAAATTTGGGCTATAATAGTTACTTTAGTTCTATTTTTATACTTAGTTTATTTTATTTTTTTAATTGACTATAAATATTATTTAATTTATATATGTCTTAAATTAGTTTTTTGGTAAATTTTAGACACTTTCTAGTGATTTCTTAAAAAATAGATAGAAATGCTAGTTAACTCTAGTTCATTATCTGAGTCTTGGAATGGGTTTTTCAAGAGGTGGGGAATATTTTTAGTTTTATTTAATTTAAATTAATGTATATTAAATCTAAATTAAAAAAATTAGGTAATTTTGGACACCATAGTTGGGTAGGTTGCATGATTTGGTAGCTTGTTGGGCAAGGCTTCTTGCATGTTGAGGTTTTCTTGAATGATAGTAAACCATGTTTTCTTGAGTCTTTTTTAAGTTGTCTTTGAGTATAATTTTATAAGTATAATTATAGATTATTTAATTTTCAATAAAATTTATTATTTATTTTTTAATTTATATTTTTATTAAAATAACTTGTCATGCAAGTTATATTGTAATATGTTTGTTTTAATATTTATTTAGTAATAGATAATTGTGCACAATTATAACATAATAAATCCTTTTGAAACTTTGTGTTATATATTTTTATATAATTTTTTTATTTAGGTATTCATAAAGGAATATCAATAATCATATATTTGTAGTTTTTAAATTATTTAGTACAAATTTTGGTCAACAATTTCACTTACAACACAACTAGTTTAACTACTAGTGATTCTAGAATAGATTTGTTGATACATTAGATTCAATTTAAGATTTATTAAGAGTTGAGTTTTACTTATTCCATACATCAAAAACTTTAATTTGGTATCAAAACCCTATTTAATCAAGGTTTAGAAGGTTTTTCAGGCCATTATCAGAAGAAACAATGGATTCAATAAATTATGTTTCCATGAATATTCATGTTTTCAAAGGTGACAACTTTGAGTATTGGAGAGATTGGTTGAAAATAAATCTTGTGTGGAACTAATTTTTGGAGAAATTTATCTATGGGTAAACACCACCCAATGATTGGAACACCTTGACACAATATTAGAAAAGAATAAAATAGGATGAAGAAAAGGGAGATGAACAAACTTTCTTATACCTTAAGAGTATCATACACCTAAACATTTATCCAAGAATTACAAGATGAAATAATTTCCATGATGGATGGAATACATACAAATATTCATAGAAATTATCCATTAAGGTAAGGTAATTAAAAATGAAAACCATTAAAATAATTTTTTTGGAATTTGAGAATGTCAGATTCTGAAGGAGTGGGAAATTATTGCATAAGGATAAATTATTTAGTTCATAAAAAAGAGTGTTTATGAAGAAACTATAAAAGATAGTTTTATAGTAAGAAAAAAATTTATATTTTAAAGCCAAATATAGATGTATATTTTGATCTCTCTTGAAGAGTGTAAATACATGAAAGCTATAAGTGTTGATGAGTTAGTGGGTTCTCTTTTGTCTCATGGAGACAAGATGAGACTATATGCAAGAGATCTAGAACATGGTCAGGAAAAGACAATTGAAATTAGGGTAAGGGTTTCAAAGAAAAAATATGTAAATAAAAATAACAATGAATGGAATTTAAAAAAATATAATTAATATGGAAAACATGAAGCTAACTTCATATTTAACACAATAGAAACATTACTTCTCATTACTGAATAAACCCATGACACGTGATTAAAGATTTCATGATGATTCAAAGCATAATAGTGTGTCTCACTATTTGGAATAAATAGGCCACACACACTTACAATTTATCCTCAAAATATCTCTTGATTTAGGTGCAACATATAATTATACTTTGAACTTGATAATAATAACTAATAATCAAGATAATCAAGAGAGTGAAAAAATATATTTTAAATATGATAAAATTGATATTCAAGAGGGATCATATGTTTGTATCACATTTGTTTCAAGAATAGAGGATGAAAATAATTTTTTTCTCTTTATTTAGGTTTCTCAAATCACATGACAAGTCATGAAGATAGTTTCAACAAGCTAAGTGATTCCTTCAAAATCCAAGTGAAATTGAGAGATGAAAATCCCATCCAATTTTAAGGAAAGTGCAACATAAAAAATCACAAAAAATAATTGAAGTTTGATATAGAGGATCCTAAGATTATTTATCACAATTTCATATGTTATAATGATAAATGTAAGGTAGATAAGTTTTATAATCCTACTAGTAAATCCATAATTGTTTCTAGGGTTTGTAATTTTTTTAAAAAATTAAGTGTATTATAATTTTGATCATGTAGATACATAATAAGTGAAGGTGTTCATATTATTTAATTTAATTTTCATGGATTAAAAATTATTACATAGGTTTCTAGTTTAACAAGAAATAATACTATCTCTTTGTAAGAGACTAGTCATCCTTATACATCAACACCAATCAAGAACAAACATTTGTTTAATCCTCATCCATCCAATCATATGTTGGATCATAATTATAAGATTAGAATAAAAAGTCTAAAAAATTAGGAATGATTTTGGATCATAATTATAATATTATGATCAAAATTCCACAACATCAAGAATGTAACTTATTTTATGATAATTATGATTAAAATACTATGTTTACATTATCACTTATGACTAGTGAACTTATAAGTTATATAAAATCTAATCAAAAGAAACAATGGGTTGATGATATAAAACTAGATATGAATTAAATTTAGAGGAATGATAAGTGTAATTTATTTCATACTAATTTGAATAAATATATCATTAGTACAAATCGGGTCTGCAAGACCAAGGTTAAAAGTGATGGCACGGTTGACAAGTTAATTGTAAAAGGATTTACACAAATATATGGGGTTGAATATGATGAAACATATGCACCTATCATACATAAAGATACTATAATAATAATTATTATTATTTATTTTATCTACTCCTACATTATGTAAAATACCTCAAATGGATGTCAAAATTGTATTTCTAAATGGATTGATTGAAGAAAAAGTGTATGTGAGGCAGCCAAAAATCTTTATGGTAAAGGATAAAATATTTTGGGTTTATAAGTTGAAAAATTATATTTATGGTTTGAATAAATATCCAAGATATTTTTACTAAATAATTTATACCTTTTTATTGGATCAAGGATTTGTAAGAAGTCAAACTAAACCAACTCTTTACATATAAGAATCTAGTTCTCATGTTTTGTATGTATGTCTCTATGTAGATGATTTGATCTTTAAAGGTAACTATATGGAGATGTTGATTTTAGTTATTTTTGGTGTTTAATTAATTTACATCCTAAATTAGTTGTTTTTTAATTTTTGGACACTTTCTAATGATTCTTCAAAAATAATTGGAATTGCTAGTTCATTGCAAGTTCACTATCTAAGTACTTGAATGTGTTCCTAAGAGGTGGGGTAAATTTTAATGATATTTAATTGAAATTAAAGTGTATTTAATTTAATTATTATTTTTTAATGAATTTATGATGCCATATTTAGGCAAGTTATATGATTTTATGACTTGTTGAACAAGGCTTTTTACATGTTAACCTTGTCTGGAATGTAACCCAACCTTGTTTACTTTAGTCATTTTCAAGTTATTTTAGATTATAATTTGATAAATATAATTATAAACTATTTAAACTTAAATTAAATTTATTTATTGATTTTTGAGTTTATTATTTTCCTAAAATAGCTTGTCATTATTGTTATATTATAATAGGCTTATTTTAAACATTATTTATGAATATATAATTGTGCACAAGTTTAGCACATTAATTAATTTTGGAAAAAAAAGTATTTAATATTATTATATATGATTTTTTAATGTATTTATTAACAAATTAAAACTAATAATCACATGTTTTTTGTTTTGAAGTCATTCAGTATAGGGTTTGGTTGATAATTTCACTTACAACACAACTAGTTTAATAACTAATGATTCCAAGATAGATTGGTTGATACATAACTTTAATTTAAAATTAATTATTATTTTTTTAATCCCATCCATAAATTTAAAACATTTATAACTTGAGATTAAACTTAATATTAAAAAACTCACACGTCTCCTCCAACACCTTCATGATCAATGAAATTCTGATATTCAAGTCAATAAACTAGAAAACTCTTTTTTAGGAAAGATGGTTCAGTACATAGTAATAAATATATTAATAGATACGATAATTCACATACAATATAGTTGGATATTAGTCTGATTTCCAACTCATTTAACATTTATATTGGGATATGTCCTTGGAATATCAATCATTTATCACAATCTCAATATTCTAAGTATGGTATAAAATAATAACATTAAGTAATGGAAAAGAAAATTATAGGTGTGTAGATAATCTGATGAAGATCTTCATTGGTGGTAATAATTATGATATATAAATATCAATTAAAACTAATAGTTATGGATTTTGGTGGTAGATATTGAGAAGATACCATTAACAGGTTGAGCATCCTCTAAATAATATTTTTAAATAGAATTTTCTAAAATACAATTTTGGGTGATCTGAAATTTCAAATTATAGATGATTATATCCAATGACCTAATTGTGTTTTGTCATTGTTGCTTGATAGTTTCAATGTATTTTTTTAAAATTTATGATCCTAATCCTCCATATGGGGTTTATTCAACATATATTTTGTTCATGCCTTAAAATTCTCATTTATTATAAGTATTAACAACCATGTGTTCTTTATACATGCCATAATTTATAGGTTTTTCTTTAGAAGATGGAAGAGGAATGTTTAATACATTATGTTTACTTATTTATTTTTTAATTACCAATTAATATATAAAAAATAATTTTAAATTTTAATATTTTTTATTATGTATTTTTTTAGTTTTATATATTTGAGATAAACATATTTTTTATTTTCAATTAATTTAAATTAGTATACATATCTTAAATAAATATATGTAAAAGACACTGAGAGATATCATTCTTGAGGTGAAAATTCCACTTATGTCATATAGCCAATATAATATAGGTGTGTATTCCAATTATGTCATGGATCCAATATAATATAGGTGCCTCAAAATTGACATCTTTTACATAAATTTATCTAATATATTTTTATTTTATTTGTCTATCTAACATGTGTGTATAGATATTTTTATATTGATCTATTAAATATGTTTTATTCTAAGTTTTCTATAAATTTAATTTATTCAACTAAGATTCTATTTAAAAGTCATAATAATTTTAGACAATGTAATGCTCATCTTAATGTTTCTTCATCTCATGTTCTAAGGGTAGTATACGAATGGTTATATCATAACTCTAATTGAGTGTTTCAAGATTGATAAAATTTAGAACTTACCTATTCCCCCCAAACCTAATATATGTAACCACATATGTCCTTTAAATGTCTCACTTAATTATCGATATTGCTTAGTATAATCTTAAACTGTTATATACTAGTACTCTCTTTGTATATTCTTGTACTTGTACTCTCTTGTATTATGAATTAATTAATTGTGTATTAAATTTAATTTGTTTCCATTAATATGTTTTCTAATAAGTTCTATGTACTTATGTATATGATATATTAATGTATATGGGTTGATGGAGATGTCGACATGTGTCACATATCCCCCTTAGTTATATGGGTCCAATATATTAGGATAAATAAGTAGATTATGAAAATAGTACATTGGGTAATGATTAGCCTACATTGGGATTATGAGGTTACCATCCATTGTTAGTTATATAGAGGTATATATATAAAGGAAGTGAATATCATTATAAATGAATAAAGTAAGCATTAATTCTTTTATTATAAGAGGATATTGAAGGTTATCCCCTCAAAGAGATATTGTAGAGTTATTCCTTCCTAAAGGAGTAGTGTATGGTGTTGCCCTACCTTAAGGGTAATTATTATATTTATGCATATATTGAATATTTGGGCATCTTGGCCAACGTATATATTTTGTGTTATACTGATCTACATTACATTATGCATATTTATAATATTATAAGTGTGGATCATATCAAGTGGTATCAAAGCTTTGATTTGGGGAATTTGTATAGGGAAAAATCCTAGTTTTGTGGAATCATTAATATATTGAAATTAGTTATGAATTTTTTCACAATTTATTTATTGGATTTGAAGAGTATTTTAAGGAAGTCATAGTAAAAAAATTGATGTTTTATGATCAGTTTGAGGGAGTTATTGATATTTTAGGGTTTGTAATAATTCTATCATATCTACCAAAATACAAGGACTTTTTTCTATAAATTGTTTTGTGATATTATATTATAATACAAGAGAGTTATAGTAAAAAAATTAAAATTTTGTGAAATGTTTTAAGTGATTTATTGTGATTTTATGATTATTCATAGATTTTCTCTATAGGCTACATATTTTATAATTTTTTCACAAAATTTTCACTAAAATTGCATTATCATACTTGGAAGATACAACAAAAATTTTGATAGTTTGGATTATTTTTTGCATGAATTATTAAAATTTTAGGTGTTTTTATTTACCTAGATTTTGTGAATCATGAAGTTATAAGTATTTTTAGGGGAGGATGATATTGATGTTAGATAATGGTGGATCCCATTTAAGGATAATAATGTTAGAAAAATTTGGTGGAAATTTTTTTATATAATTTTCTTTGGTCTTGCACCACTTTTGTGGGATGAGCTAGGGGTAAAATGATGGAAGTTTTCATGGGAAGAAATAGAACATGTTTTCATAAATCTATGGGATATAAAAGAAAAAGAGAGTAAATAAGAGGATGAAAATAATGATGATGAAGACAACATAGGTGATGACTAAGAAAAAATAAAGGAAGAAAATTAGGACAATGATGAAGAGAATATAGGGGATGAAGAAGAAAAAGCAACGACACATAATGATGATGATGAGGCTACAGATCTTGTAGAAAGAGAGGTAGAGGATATAAAAGAGGAATAATAAACATTGGATGATAAGGGTTCAAATATTTTGGATCCAAAGAAATCAGAGTCAATTTTTCAATTTCATGGATACACTCAAAATAAGGTCATTGTGTTCATAAACCCTATAAGCAAGTATAATTTCATCAACATGGATGTGGCTCAACATCTACATGTTCAAATAAAGAATATCAAGGAGGATCAAATATATGGTCAAAATATTCAATTTTTTAAAGATTTGAAGCTCATTATGGACAAATATGGTTTGCATTCAAATTTTTGTGCTTTTTATCAGGATGGTTTGGATATGGTTCTTGGATATCCATGGTTAGATACTTTTGGAACAATCAATATTAATGTTAAAAAAAAACCATGAAAATTTGGTATAAGAAAAAGAAGGTCACTTTATAGGATATCATAGTTAGAAAGGCACAAATAATAGCTAAGGTAGAGCATGAGGATAAGATTGAAATAAGTGATGAAGAGCATGAGGAATATTAAAATGATGACATATATGAAGAAATAATACAAGTAGAAAAGAATACTTCATCTACTCAAGATATAAAATAACCACCAAAGGTGCATAAGGTTAAAGTATCAAAAAAGTTTAGGTATATAAACACCTACATCATTGTGAGAGGAAACAATCATGTAGCCATGTGAGGGAGTGTCATAACAATAATCACTTTGGTTATACATGAAATCAAAGGACCAATCACTATGCCTATGCATGGAAGCAAAAGAACTACTATGGTCAAGTATGGAATTAGAGTAATATAGAAACCTATGAAACATGGAATCAATGGTAAAATCACTATGACTATATATGGAAGAATAAATACTATGGTCATGAATAGAATCAGAGTAGTACAATAGAATATGATACATGAAATTAACGAAGGAATAATTATGTATGAATACCAAGTAAGTATAATTATGATCATGAATGAAATCAAAGTAGAATAATGGAATTTGTAAATAAGGTTGGATAACTATCACCCACCAAAATCACACATGGATGGTTAGATGATTGATAGTGGAGATAAGTGTGCAATGATTTTAATCATACTAATTGTTTGGTTTTTTCTTGTGTTTCAGGGATGAAAAAAGTCAATGATGGAATGAATGTTATGTACATATGGATATGATATATTGATGTATATGGGTTTATCTATATGTTGACATGTGTCAAAAATCCCCCTTAGTTAGTTATATAGATCCAATATATTATAATAAATAAGTAACTTGTGTAATTATAGCATTGGTAATGGCCGACCTACATTAGGATTAAGAGGTTACCCATCTATTTTTAGATATATAGAGGTCTATATAAATGAGGTGAATACAATTTTAAATTAATGAAGTAAGAATTGAGTCATATATTATAAGAGGATACTAGAGGTTGTCCCCTCGAAGATATATTATGGAGTTATTTCTTCCTAAAGGAGTACTGTATGGTGTTTCTCTACCTTAAAGGTAATTATTCTATTTCTACTTATATATTTTAAGTTATGTGATATACATTATATTTTACATATTTTAAATATTATAAATGTGGATTATATCAATAAATGTGGTATTCCCTTGATCACTCCTTTTTATTTATTGTGTAATCTTCATTTACCATAAGCGAATGAAATACGTAATGTTTGATTATGTTTTACTTATGGTATTTTTAGTAAATGAGTGTAAAGTGTACTTCTCACACATTTTTTATATAAATGAAAATATGTGACATATGTACAAGTTTATATGTTTTGAATAATTAGTCATATATCTCAATGTAACTATTGGAATATAAAATGTCTACCTCAAATTGAGAATAAGAGGAAATGAAAGGTTAAATAAGTAAAGAGTCATGTTCAATTCAAATTCTATAAATACATAATAGGAGTAAAATATTATGATTATCTTTGTTAAATAATTTATAATTCAATATAAATATTTATATTTTTAAATATTTAATCATGTGATCTACATTGGGTTATTTGTGAACTAATGTATCTTTGTATTTTTTGTTAGTGTAATTTTTGTTTATTTATATAGAAATATGAACATGGTGTGTGAATGAACTTAATGTAAATTAATTGATATATGTTATGTTCAATCCATATATAACCTTGATAAAGTTAAGATGATCCCATAAATTCTCTTATAGCTATGTTCTAATTTAAATTCTTAACATTTGGTTAGCTCTATCATAACATATAAGACTACAAATATTAATATGTCATGATGAGGAAAATTAGGGACCACTATTAATAATGTCATAATTACTAAGGACCTCATAATTATAATATTTTTTCTTAGTTATAGGGACTTAAATGTTTTTGTGTACTTTAGGATACATGCTTTCACATAAAAATAATATATTATGTTAGGAGTGCATGCCTAAGAGATCATTTCTACCCATGTCTAAGGAGAAATATATAAATTATTATTATTTGAGTTTCCTAAGTTATAAAAAACATGGATATTAATTACATAATTCTATTATTTCAAACCTCATAGAATGGAACATTTTATTTGTAGTGAAGAAAATTTTGAATGATGGTGTAACGTAGACATTGAGTAGACCCTTGTATTTGATCAATTGGTGAAAACTACTAGTAATAGGTATGTTGATGATTTTTATGTGTATGGGTGCATTGAATTTTAATTTTAATAGGATTTTTTTAAGGGGAATAAAATTTAAATTTATGAATTGAATTCCTTTATTTTGAAAATATTGGTAAAATAAAATGCCATGGTACCAATTCTAACTAGCATGGAATAGCCAAGTAGAAGTAGAATGAAGATGTGAACTAAAGGAGGATGAATGAAGGAAAAAGGAACTTTTAACATATCTATAATTTAATTAAAATTGAATTATAGATATAAATAAATCATAATATGCTAAAAAACCTTAAGATTCAATGATAGATGGGACAACACAAATGATGGAACAAGAAAAAATGTATAAAAGATAAAGAGCTAAATAAAGATATAAGTAAGAGTTATAGAGAGAATATGAAATGAATGAAAGGAAATATACCTCCAATAGAAGATAATTATTCTAATGTTTAGAAAGAGATGGAAAAGATCAAAGGGAATGTAAAAAATCAAATATAACATAGGGACTAACTAAGAATTGGAGACCAAAGTAAAAAGTGGAAAGAAAGGTGAATCAAGAGGCATCTAATAAAACATTATAGAGTAGTTATAAACAATTAGTAGTAGTTTTAGTTAATAACTACATATATAATGACTATATTAATAATGTGAAGGATAATATTTCTTAGGTGCTTTGATGAAACTTAAGTTTTAGGTTAGGTTCAAGAGTTATCATTATATACACTCCAAGAATAGTTCATTCACTCCAAGGGGATGGGTTCCTTGCACCTAATTTAATTATAAGGATCATTATATAAAAATTATTTAAAGATTTAATAGTAGTTGGGAAGTGGTTTTAAGATGTTATATAATTATTAGAGATACACAAGAAGGAATTATAAGGTGAGGAAAGAACATCATTTGATATCAGTGTACTTAATATATAATTATTGCAAACATTCTATAAAATAGTCATAATTTATCTCTTTTCAAGAATTATGGCACTTCATTTTTTATCATTTGTCACATTAATACTATATGATGTGTTTGCTCACCTTGAACAATATATTTTGAACTACAAAATGAAGTTGTAAGCTAAGGGTGTAATTTTAAATGAGGATAATAAGTGTGAGATTATAGGATCTTCAATGACATATCTCTAGAGTTAATATTCAATAATAAATACACTAAATTGTAACTAACAATAATAATAATAATAATAATAATTTTATAGGATAATTTAAAATGCATAAGTGTGCCACTCAAACTATCAAAGATTTGAACGAATTAAACAAAATACATGAGAATATGAATAGGATTTTGATTGTCGATTCTCTAATGTTTTAAATAAAGTGAATTTTTAATCTCATAATGCTGATAAAGTTACATGGTTTTTTTAGTAACTATGTAGTAAGATTCATTTAAAATAACTCAAAGTTAGCTTCTATCCACGTATAATAGTAGGGGTAACCACAACTAGGATGAATAAAATAAAGGATTGTGGAAAATATTATTCTATCAATATGAATATTGATGCCAAACTAGTTGTGGTACTACACAAAATGAATGATATTTAATAATTAAACATACCTAGGTTAGTCATATGGTGCATTGAGTGTGGGCATTAAGTGATCCATTAAAATGAATGTCTAATAATAAAAATAGAATTATGTGAGTTTTGTGGAGAAATGGGCCATGTAACTACTAATTATCACTTAGTGAAATATTATGTGTGACAATTATAAAGTGTATATTATAGATTATTTAAATCTCATAACCATGATGAAAATAATTTTAGATATCTTTAATATCTAAAGGATGATATTAATAGAAATATCTTTGTAGTCATTGTGTATAAAATCCCTAGGGCTATAGCATCTCCATAGTATAAATCTAATTGGGCTCTACATATGGAATAATGTGAGTCTTATTGGAAACTACATCACCTCAAAGGAAATATGGAGGATATTCTAATCAGAAGAATGGATAGGTGTCATCTCAAGGATAGGTAGGTAATCAAGGCAATAACCAAAATTTAAGGAAAGTGAATAGACAACCTTGGTGACTGATTATTTTTTACCTCTGTGGTGAAATGATCCATATACAATTAAAATTTACATGTAATCCTCAATGAGAAACTTATTGTGCATAATGCATACTTTTAAGACAACATAATACTAAGTTTTTCCTATTTTTATAAAAATAGATCAAAGAGAATACAGTGTGAAATGTAAACATGGTAAGCTCTCATCCAAAGGAAAAATATATTTCCCAATCTATTACTAGGAATCAAGATAGGAAAAATATAATCCACCATAGGGATGCCTACTTAAAAGATAATAAAGAAGATAAAATATAGCATGTGTAAAGATATGTGTGGTCAACTTGTGGCTTACAAACCTTTCATATTATCATATTAAATTTTTATATGTACTTAATAAGGTCAGCATATGGAATAACCATAAATAATTAGGGCATATATAAGAGGTACTGGTTATAATTTTATCATCATTTTATGAATTACACTCTTATTGCATTGTTGTGAAAGTTTCCCCATTAAAGTGGCTAAGTCATATTTGTCAAGTATTTTGATTTTTTATCAATTATTATTGTGGATCTACTTATTCTTCTCTTAATTTTATGTGATATTATTCCACTATTGATAACATCTAATTAATTTCATTACAAGTTTTATAAGAGTGTCAGTTGGGTAAATTTTCTTTAGTGTCATTTTTTAGATTTGGTTTTATAACTATCCAAAGAGCCAAAGAATTGAAAAAACATAACTTTTGATCTAGTAAGACTTTAACATTTTGGTCACTATAGTGTTGTTTGAATTAGTTTACAAAAAAATAACCCTTATTCCAATTAAAATTAATTAGATTTGTCTTTTTGATATCATTGAAATTATATAATATATTCGCACACTTTTTTGGGCCCAAAACCCGTAATCTTAGGGTTTTTGTATGCTTGGTCTTAACACTTGTGGCTACAAGAAAGGGAAAGACACTCTAAAAACTCTTTACAAGGATGACACATAGTTCAAAAATTTAGATCCTTTAATTTATAAGGAATTTAACTAACTTTAGTTAGATATAAAAATCATGGTGAGTAAATATGATCTATATGTGGTAAATGCTAACATGGATTTTGTGAAGTATCAGTTGAAAACTCTGAGTGGGTAGTTGACCAATCTTGCAGCTCAACTTTTGTAAAATAATCCTCCATCACTCCATTTAGGTTATCCTAGTATGAAAAATAATAACTCAAATATTTTTTTAATCACATCATGAATTAATTATAAGTGCACAAGTTTAATGGTAAATATCCACTCATTTGGATCAATTAAATAGAAGATTTATTTGATATACATTAAACCCCACATGTGTATTAGGTGATCATGTCATCTTTGTATCTATAAATTGGGTAGCTTCACTGGTATAGGTGGTTGCGATAAAAATAAAATTTACCTTTGTGGTCACTATGTATAAGATCCTTACATAGTGCATACTACAAATTTTCAAGACAACATAATACTAAGTTTTTCCCAATTTTAGAAAATAAATAAATAAATAAAAGATAATTTAAAAATTGAATATATTACTACTGATGTGGGTTTTATACACAACAAATAACCTGATGAGGTAACCTATAATATTTTAGGATTGATGAATCAAGATTCAATATAAGGCACAAATTTTGAGGTATTGGGCTTTGTAATAACCTTTTGGTGGAATGTCAGTGAATAAAGCAGTCACTAACCTAAGATGGTTCAAATATGGATGGGAATCTTAGATCTATTTGAGGTTCATGGATTGATGTTGGTATTAACCTAAAGTTGTCATAGCCTAAATAAAGCATAAAAATAGAGAAGAATAAGGTAGGAAAGAGGATCTATAAACAAAGTGAATGAATTATTTTAAACTAGCTTCAAAATGAGGACAAGTACCAGAAAATAATGTTTATAGCCTACTACTTTAGAATACATAACTTACAAACACCATGAGGGATTCTTAGGGATAAAACACAATTAACTTAAATTCATTGGCTAAATATTATTTTTATTAAGGTTTTTATTGAAAATTCTAATAAGATATTATATCTAATGACCATAAATCACCTTTGACTAGCTATTGCATAATCTAGGAGGTTACATCAAAATGATATTTTTACACAATTCAAATATTAGTTTATAAAACCTATTGCATGAATGATTAACAATATTCATTAACCTAAAAGTACTATTGCATAGTATTAATTGATAAAATTTTCTTAATTAGCCACATATTATCTAAAATTGTTATAGCACATATCAAATAATTGAACTACCATTTATATTAAACCACATAATCAGTTAAATATAGAAATAGAAGAGAGGGGCATATAACACACACTTTTAGAACAACCTGAAGGATTTCTTATCTATATTTAATATCAAAATTTCTCCTCCCTTTGGAATGAGGAAGCAACACACATATATAGGCTTGGGATGGGGATGCCTCATCTCCAAAAAGATGTCTAAAGTTACACCACATTAGAATAGATCACATGCCATAAACCATTCATAACATATATGGTTACAATAATACCAACTACTCATAAAAGAAAAAAATCATTACAATAAATTATGGTTAAAATAAATGTGTGTAGTTTTGAGAGAAACTACATATGAGGTGGTAGTTGAAAGAGGTGGCACTTGCATATAGGTAAACATCATATCCATTATATTTATAACTAAATTTGTAGTTCTATTGGGCCCTACTATTGAAGGAGTGGTTTCAACTAAAGTGTTTGTGGAGGATTTATATGGGAAGATGCCTATTTATTCACCTAAATTTACAAGTACAAATCATGACTTGCCTAAAACTCAACTTCAATTACCTTGAACTCTAATAAGAGTATTTTTAAAATTTGTGTAAGTTTATCCATTAACTTCTTATGTATTTTTAACACAGCCCAAATATATAATAAAGAGTCTCATATGAAGAACCCTGTTTCTAGAAAAATTTATCAATTGGAGCACATCATCATTAGTATTGTACACCATGCCTTCTACCTCTACCTTGAAACTATTTGTTGTAGTCTAAAGTGGTTCTTCAAAAATGGATCTAAGGACTAGTTATCCATGTGTGTTTATTACATTATTCACTCTAAATAAACCCAAAATTTTAATATTTTTTTTTTCATATTTGATGATTTGCATTACTAAATTTTAAATCTACTAGTGCCATACAATTAGACCATCCCTTTCAGCATCTATATAATTTGAGGCCTAGGAAGTTTTAGGTGTAGTTATCAAATTTAGGTGGTCATAAGTCATATTTTTAGCCACTTGGATTAATAAGTAGAGTTATCCCTTGATTTTTTTTCATTTTCTTATCAAGGGTGCATATATATCCCCACTTGGGTTGTGACTCCCTTCTTGCATTCTTTACTAATTGGATGATATCATAATTCTTTTGGGATTCTCCTTGTACATTATTTATGAGGTCCCTTAGAGGTTGTATGGTATATCTTTCCTATAATTCTTCAATATCTTGATCATAGCCACTGAACATATCCTTTATTACTCCTCATATAGAGTGTACAAAAGAGTAGTGGTCTTCTTTATATTTGATAACATCATAGGGGTTCATTATTCTTCTCTTGGTTAAAGGGAACACATCCTCTCTTTATTCCAACTCTACATTCTATCCCTTAACCTTTATGGTTTTATTTTTTTATTTTCTCATAGTAATAGTTTATTTGTCAAAATGAAACCTAACTATTGGATTTTCAATAATAACTAGGTCTTACCTACCCTCTTCTATTTGTTGTATTCTCTAAATCCATTCAAGTAAATTTAAGGCAACTAGTTTCTTTGTAGATGCTACTTGCTCTACAAGAGTTGAGGATTGAGATTTCACATGGGGAATCATAGGCCTAGGAGAATATTTTAGTAGTTGGGGGAATCACTTTCCTTCAAATAGTGACCTTCCTGGGTACTACTATGTCAACTATCAGCTTCCCTTTTCTAGACCCTTTCCATTTTTTAATTGTATCAGACTTTTTTGGGGATGCATGACCAATTGATAAGCCCAATTGAGTGGTTGGATGGGAGGGGGAAACTATATAATTAAAAATGGTGGTGGAGACAAAGTTTTTAAAATGTACTTGTTTATTAGGCTCAATGGCCTAAGAGACTATGGAATCAAACAGTGAATAAGTGATTAGGGAGTTGAAACAATCTTTTACATAACTGGGCACGAATGCATAAACAATCCCTATAGCACCAAGGGTATTAAAAGTTACTTTTAAATGTTGATAGGGTAGTTCCACAATCTCATCCATGTGCATTTGAACTAGGGTTTAAACAACTAGAATTTTAGTTCCCTAAGCCTTGCCTAATTGGCATAAAGAATCCAAAAAATAAAGGACTTGGGTACTTACATTTTATTTAGAAGAAACTAGGAAAAAATTTATTGTAGATGTCATTATTTTAATTGGAGATGAATGGGATGGGAGAATATTTGATGATTTCCCCTATGTTGGAATGTGTTTTGACTTTGTTTCATGCCTAGTTTCCCCATATGTCCCCAAAATTAATTTACTTGAAAATGAAATTATCCTCAAGATTGTGGTATCACCCAACTAAGACTCCTCTTCTCTAATACATTCATATTTGGGGTCACTTTTTGTGGTCTCACTAATGCACTCACACAATGATGTATCTATCTCATCTTCCCACTCTTCTTATGTGGACCACTCCTTTTCTACAAACCTCTTCTCCTCATTTTCATCACTGCCTAGCACTTTCAGGGGTTATACCTCTCTATAACCTTTTGCTTTATCCAATTCCTCCCCTAAATTATCCATACGTAACTCATTTATTATTGTGCTTAGTGTTGATACTAAAGGAGTTTTTAATTTTATTTTATATACGAGAAGAGGTTGGGTTGGAGTAGAAGTTTGTATTACAAGATTTGAGGCAATAATAGGTAAATTAGGTAGAGAAATAGGTGGAGGTGAGGTGATCTAAGTAGTACCTATTGATGGTGAATTTGTAGGAGTGGACACTTGTCTAGGATATGGAACTACTATGATGAAAGTGATGGTGTAGTGGTTCTAATTGGGTATGAAGGTGGAGTGAAACTAAAAAAGAGGAAGGGTGGGAGGCTTACATGATGTAAATTTGTGAGATGAGGAAATGGAAACATAGATAACCATGTACTTGACTGAGATGCACATATGGAAATTTGTGTGGTAGTAGTAGGCTAAGAGGGAGTAGTAATAATAGTGGTTTTTGTAATGGTGCCCACTAGGATAGGATGTTGAGGAGTCTCTTGGTTGATTTACTACTCTTCTATAATTTCTTGTCTAAATTGACCAAAAGATTCTTTCCTTTGTGATTTTACTTGTGGGGGGGATTCTTGAGCAAGTTTTGAAACCCATTACTCTTTCTCCATTCTCCCAACATCCTCCTTAGTAGTCTCCAAATGATAGTGTATGTCTCTAGCTACCATCATAGACATCCTCACCATTTTCATTCTTATATGGACTTACGTATCATTAAAATAATTCATAAACACTTCCTTATGTAGATAAGATACATATCCATAGTCAATGTTCACTTTTCATGTAATTCTATTTAGGTGTTACCTAACCTTTCGCTTAGGATGGAAATGTTATGACCTAGTGTATTAGATATTACCAATGCTAATAGGGTCAGATGAAAGGCTCCTTGTTTGGATGATATTAATGGAACATCTATCAAGTCTACCAATTAATCTATAATTTCATATTTTTTAACCTTATTTGGGACTAGTATAGGTAGATACATAAAAAGAGCCCTAGTACCCTATATTATGATGATAGTGTGATCACGGTAAAACCAATAGTCCATAATATTACCAATGTTTTTCCTAATTTTATCAATCATTATAGGCATGTCTTTACCATAAATGTCTTAATATACCATTGGGTATAAGGTTTTAGTTAGCCTAGTCATCTTTCTCCTAAACCTATGTATATGGAGCATATTAAACTGATCACAAATATAATTATTTTAGATCTCAATTGATGGCTCCTAGGGTTATTCAAAGGTCTATTTAATAGTCTTAGTTATAACATACACAAGATAGGACATTATTAGAAGTCACCATCTAGTGCACTTGCTAAATTACCAGCTTAGATGATCAAATTGGCACTGATAATTTCTCCTATAACAATGATTTTAGTAGAGGTGAGGATGTTGTCCAATAGGTGAATCCAAATGCCATTAACATAAGTGATACTATGAAAACCATATATTTTGTTCAATAATTCCATGTCAATCCTAATTTTAACCCTAAAAACAATAATGGGGATGGTAGATATGGGGCCTAGCATTGTAAAAGTTGTTGGGTCGTATGAACACTCTTGCAACATTTTTGTTACATTATTGGCATACATCCATGAATTAACCATGATCTAATTATTTGTCATTTTAATGAGAGGGATCTTATAGTATTTCTAAAAGGTATGCCCTCTAATCTATTCCACTATCATGTTGTGTTTTTATAAATGCCAAATGTTTCCTAAAATTTGACCATTCACAAATAAATCAAATACTAGGTCAATATAGGGCATTACCACAAGCTTAGCCACTATGCCATGTAGGCCCACTAACTTTATGTTCAATAGGTCATCCCTATATCTCTATGTGAATGTTGATAGTTGATCCATCAAGCATACAATTTTCTATGTCAACTTCCTCACATATAGAATATTAGTGTTTTAGTCCACGGTTGAGAGTTATTCTATCAAACCTTTTGTTTTTGTACTATCTAGACCTTGTAATGGAGAACACCGATGGAGGAGGTGGAAGGCATAATGGGGAAGCCATCATTATGCACTTAGGGAGATCTAGTTATATAAAAATTATAGGATCACCTAGTCATAATAGAGATCAAATTTCCATTTACAACAATTAGATTGAGTTCAATGTAATTATAATCAGATTTGTGAATCCCATATATTGCCTTTGGATTCATTAGCTCCACTGAATTGAATGAATTTCATTGGCTAATTCATGTGGATTAATGACATTAATGATTTTTATTTCCTTCACTCTTTGCCCTTTTCCTATTTGAATTCTATCTTTTGAAGTGACACTTTTTGTGGTTTCTAATGTTAGGTGACTTTTCCTTCTTCATCTTGAGTACCTTGTGTTTCAGTTAATTTTCACTCATTTATTAATTTTGAAAGTAGATAATGAAACCACTAATAGGGTGTATAGAAAAATACCTACTAAATTTGAGCACGTGAATCTAAGTATTATTCTACACACCCTATTACTAATTTCATTATTTACTTTCAAAATTATGAAAAGAGTGAAAATTAACTAAAACATTTTGGCATGCCTGGTGGGACCCAGTTCCTTTTTTTCTTTCTTTATTGTTTGCTAGTTAAATGAAATCGATAATTTTTTTAGGCTTAAAATAAATCTCTGACATACATTGATTGCCTGCTTGTCTTAGTTCATCTAATAACTTAGGAAGCAAAGGAATTAATCATAGATTTCACACTTATTATCTCACACCAAGCCAAACCAAAAAGTAATTAACACATCAAAACATACCTAAGACAAGGCCTAACTAGGATTTCATCACCTAACAGTAGCCTCACCCCTTTCTAGCTATCCTATTTAGATTTCACCACCAATGGGAGAACCAATTCAACTCTCTGGTTGAGTATAGACTCTGAACTTGATATATTTTGGTTAAGCACCTGACACTCTTACTACTATAAGACTGTGAAGTGAGGGGGTAGGCCCCAATACCAAGCCATGTATAGAAGTTCGACACATATTTCTCTCTTAAGCACAAAAACAACCTAAAACCAACCATATATTTTCTCTTTATTACCTGATCTACAAACCAAATTCCCTCTTCACACTTTCTAATGCATAAGCCAAAAGTGATCTAAAAAGAATCCTAGGTTTTAACACACTTTTAGTGTATGTATTGTTTGCCTTAAATTATTTTCTTTTGATCACTCTTTTTTTGAGGTGTGAGTTTTGTCATATTATTTTCTTATGGTCTTTACTAGACAATAGCTAGGAAATGAAACCAATCAACCACCACCTTCTTCTTCTTCCTCCATGGAATATAATTCTAATGATGAGGTTTCACCTAATTTTTCTCCCCTCCTACCAAAATCTTGATTATTTTTTAGGGTGATGCAGACTTCACTGTCTTCCTTGACAATAATATAATTGCCCTTCAACACTATATTAACAACTTACCTCACCATACCTCTAATGCTTTAGTTCCTTCTATGGACCCTCCTTATGGTATGCCCCCCCATCTTATGGTGGATACCACCTCAACCCAACCCTTGCTGACCAAAACCTCTTTTTCTTCTAATATCCCATCTAATACCACTATCTAAACCCAATCCAATATTCCAACCTCTAACCAAAAACCTCCTACTACACCCTGAACTTCACATATAGGTTTAAATTTACCTTTAGTTACCTATACTCCACCTACCATAGGGTTATCTTCTACCCCTATTTCCACCCTTCCCCTTATCTCAATCAATCCACCAACTTCTACACCATTTTAGAACTTAGTGCATTCTATACCCTAAACACTTACACCCATTAGTACTAGACTCACCACTCAACCTCAAATTACCCAACCTCAACCCACTACCTTAGCCATAGCTTTATGTCAACCCACATCCATCCCTTAACAAGTACCCATGATAACCTATCAATATGTCTCTAACCCATAAGGGTATATAGCACCTTCTACTTAACCATTTGTACCAATTAAACCTTATATGGGACCATTGCAACCTCATGTGACCACTTACAAATATGTGGCTTCTTTAGTGCCTTCTATCACTTATCCAAATATAGTTTCCACCCAACCTCAATAGAATGTACCCCTTAATTTTTTAGCTTCCTAACCCCAACCAAATTTGATCAAGATGTTAATGGACAAAATAACCAACTTGAATTCATCCATCTCCAGGTCTCATAACCTTTTATACTATGATCAAATTTATAATGGACCCATTCATCCATCTGTTCCCATCCATTCATATCCTCCTCAATGGAAATTACCCAAAATTTTCAAATTCCAAGGCAAGGAGGACCCCCAATAACATTTGAGAGGATTCCATAATTCTTGTTATTTAATTGCATATAATGATGCTCTCCTTCTTTAAACCTTCCCCACGTCCTTATATGGATCCACCCTTGATTGGTATAGTGATCTTCCCATGCACTGTATCTTTTATTTCTCCCAACTATATTTTTAGAGCATTTCTTGATAAATATATCTAAAAATGTTTCTATTACTAACATTTATTCCATTAAGTAATTTGATGATGAGTCAATTATTGATTTTATTTCTAGGAAAGGTTTCATCAACCAAATTTATTTCTCCTTACCCCAACTTGAATTGATTAAACTATTCTCTTAGGGATGTGCCAAACATATTTCCCCCACTCTTCAAGTTCAAACTTGTAAAACATTTGATGAGGCATTCACCATGGCACGTAAACTAGGAAATCACACCATTGATGAAAGGAAATTGAAATTACAAAACAAAAACCACTAACCAACCCAATACCAAATAAAAATCATCCACAAACTTAGTTGTTTTAAAAATAACTCCACCTCCAACTATCGACAACCACCTCAAACTAATTATTCCAACCCTCCCTATCAACAAAACCAAAACCAAAACTGAGTTACTCCAAAATAATATACTCCCATTATAGAATCTTATGCATCAATTTTTGATAAATATCTGAAAGCTAACCTCATCCAACTTCCACCTATTAAACCACCCCAAAAATTTTATGCTTCTCACCCTGTGTTGGGTTGGTATAATGAGAATGACCATTATGCCTTTTACTGAGTTGTAGGACATGACATTAATAGATGTAATACATTTAAAATTCTTATCCAAAATTTGATTGATAGTGGAAAATTTTAATTTGATAATCCCAATTCACCTCTTAATTAATCCATAGACATCTTCTACAAGCCTTTTCCCAATCACACTCCTTACACCCAACACCATGACAATAAACTTGAATCATCTCACTCTCATAAGGCACACACAATAAATGTTATTAATAAAGATCCCATTATTAAAGAGACCATTACCCAAATCATCCAAATGAAAATCATGAACTCACCTCTTATTCCTTCAAATAACCAAATGGAGGAATCAACCACCCTTCTCTCTTCACTTAATGGGACTTAGCCCTATCTACTTCTCCTTTAATGGAAACACTGAAAGAGATAACCATTCCTTCTTCTTCCACTCTACCAATTCAAGTGGTAGATCTACCCCCATTCCTTTGGACACCAACACAAAGGAAGCAACCATGTTTACTCCTTCACTTGGGGAAAACACACCTACCTCCCACATCTCAAAACCATCCATAACTTCTTTGGAAACTATCTTAAACCAAGAGAATATTACCTTATCTACCCAACCACCAATTTTGGAACCATCTATCAATAAAAAAGATAGAGAAACCATTCCCTCTTCTCCACCAAAGGGATTAAGGTTTGAAACCAATGACCAAGGAACTAAACCCATCTACAAGCCCTTTTATAGGCTAGTATAAAGTTTAGAGTTCACTTCCCAACCTAACTTTGATAGAGCCACATTTTGGCATCGACTTGGACATCCTTACCATGCCAAATTTGAACCCTCAACTTCAATTCAATCCATATTTAACCCCATTACCTCTTCACTAAATACCTCTTCCAAAACCATAAGTGAACCATCCCAACCACTTCCATCTAAAATGGCCAAATCACCTTATACCTTTGTCACCAAACCAATCAAGAAATTAGGAATTCTTCCCACAGCTAGTCACACTCACCCCACTTTGAGGTTAGACTTAACCCCATCTAGTCCACCAAAGACAAATCCAACTAAACCAACTAAGAAGGTAGAATTATGCAAACCTCCACCCTAAACTATACCCATACCACATATTTCACATGTACATTCCATCTTAGGACCCAATCCTTTTACCATTCTAGTTACCTATTCTTCCTCTAATAAACCATCCCCCTTTTCTCCACCTACACCCATCAAACCCTCTAGTTCCCCATCATTTTTAACCAATCCATCTACTTCTACTTTCTCTCCTATAGAAAAACCTTCATCCAAGTCTTCCACATCCAAGTCTCCAAACCCCAAACCAATTATAACCAAGTAATTCCAACCAAAACCATCAACTAAAACCATCCTTCCAACTTCCATGGTAAAGCCTATGCCCAAGAAGTTTCCCACTCCTAAGAACAAAAACCCACCACCTCCAACACCTTTGATTGAATCTTATTTAACATTTTTCAATGGTTGTTACAAACCTCTTACATTATCTTACTTCCAATCAAACCTTTTGACTCTTCACATCCTAAACCAACATGGTTCAATGACAATTTGAATTGTCTTTACCATATGACTCCTAGACATGATATGAAGAAATATAAAACTCTCAAAACACTTGTCCATAGCATTTTATATGAATATTATCTATTGTAGGAACCTCCTTTGATCCCATCACCTACCTAATTACCTAACCAACTTATCAAAAAATCACCTACTCCTCCAATCCCACCTAAGAGTGAAGAGAAGGAGCCTAAGTAAAAATTGAACCCCCTTATCCACAATATTCATGTGGTAACCTTGTATTAGGCCCACCAAAAAGATAATGGAAAATCCAAATCATCCATTCCATGAACTTACCCTTCAATCCCTCAATCCACAAACCAAACCCAAACATCTCCACCCTCACCTTCACAACCACCAAAACCCAAAGTATCTCTTTTAAGAGTTTATCCCTCCAACCCTTCTACATTCATATAGTGGTTATTATTGAAACAAATTCACCGAACATCGATGAAAATGAGACTCTAAAAAATAATCAACACTTTGCCTCACCATCACCAAACATTGATCAAAGCTCTGCCATCCATAGAGGTTCAACTAGATGACCCTCAACCTCTTTCACCCTTAATTGGAGCCCTCTAACTTTTTGCCCTCATCACCTTTAAGGATTATGAAATACCACCTGTTCATACTAAATATCCTAATCCTCACCTCTTCATCACAACATACATCAATCAAACCCACATCAAGAGGGTTATGATTGATGGAGGAGCTAGCATCAAAATTATCTCCTCCCATGTATATGACTAACTTCAACTACCCAAAAACATCATGTAATAAAGTATAGTAGTCCTTCACTCATTTAATGATACTATATCCACCACCTTAGGGACCATTGTCCTCCACATTTTCTTGGGGCCTCACACCATTCTTGAACTATTTTATGTTATAGAAAATGAGCTCTAATATAATGTGTTACTTCGATGCCCTTGGATCTGTGTTATGAGTTGCATCACATCCACCTCACATCGATGTGTCATCATGAGGGACAATTTATTACCATAAAATTTGACCCTAATCCCTTTGCCTCTTGAAATATGACATTCCAGCCTAATGATGTTCTTATTCCTCCTCCATCTACCTCACAACTAACTTCTAAAAAAACCACCCTACAAACCAAAACTATCAACACTTATTATCACAATGATGATGAAGCTTTAACTAGTTCAACCATCCCTTTATCCTAAATTCCTATTTAGGACCCCTTACAATCCACATTTCAACATCTATCTCTTAGGTAATAACAACTTTATCCTTATATGCTTTCCCTACTCTTCAAAAATATGAAAATCTCAAATATGACACTTCTTAATATCCCAACATTAGAAACATCATCTCTTTTACGATCCCCAATAATAAAACAAATTTAGTATATGGGGGACTTGATCAACCACTTCTCACTCTCACCATTACCCCATTCATCTTACCATTCACCATTGATTTTTATTACCTAAACAAGCCATATTTTTACAAAGTTTACCTTTACATGTGTACTTGGAAGGGGTTTAGTCTTGGCCTCTATGAACAAAGACCTCAAAAGTTACCCATCATCAAAACTCAAAAACTTTGTGAGTTTTTTGGCCTTGGATTTGTACCACCAAAAGATCCCACATCAACAAAACACATTGACACCATCAATGAAGAACTTTCATCCTCACCAACCCTATCTCCCTCTAACTTTGAGGACTCTGATATCATCCCATCTAAATTTTTTATCAATAGTATTAGTTTGGCCCCCTAACCTATCAAACAGATGGCCAAAAACCCCTTCTTCTCATCCATCCTAAAATGATTGAACATGATTCTCCTACCATCAACACCATCCAATGTCAGAATGATGATTTCATTCTCAGCTACCTTAGTGTGGGAGATTCTTGAATTCATAAATATCTCCCTCTTAAGAACCAAACTATGCTAAATGAATCCACTATTGATGTTAATTTGGTAACTTAAGATAACCCCCTTATCACCAAAATTAACCAATCTTTAAATTCCATGGAACAACAAGATTAACCTTATTTCCTTCTAGACCATAGCATAGTGTTTACATGGTCCTATCAGGATATACCTAGAATTGACCCTTTTATTTCCCTCCACAACATTCGTACTCATCCTAAGGCTAAGGATTTTCATCAAAAGCTTTGTAGAATGCATCATTGCATAGCCGTCCTTATCAAAAAAGAGCTTCAATGTCTCTTATCCATCAACTTCATTTAGCCTATTGATTATCCACAATGGGTTTCTAACATCATTCCCATCACCAAGCCCATAAGGGACTTTGTCTCTACATCAAATTTCATGACTTTAACCTCACTTACCCAAAGGATGACTTTCCTTTACCCAACATCAACCAACTTGTTGATCTTACACCTAGCCATAAAATGTTGTCTCTCATGGATGGTTTCTTGAGATATAATCAATTCTTGATTGGCCCTAAAGATCAGCGTAAAAATCCATTTATCACCCCATGGGGAACCTTATACTATAGGGTCATGCCCTTTGTACTAAATAGTGATGGAGTTACTTATCAACAAGCCATGACCTATATCTTTCATGATCTCATCCATATAATCATAGAAGACTATGTGGATAATCTCCTTGGGAAATCAAAATACTGTAAGGATCACCTAATCATTTTTATTATCATCTTTGATTGACTAATCCATTATCATGTTAGGCTTAACCCTAAGAAATGTATTTTTGGATTCCTATCATGAGATTTTATTAGTTTAATCATCTCTCTTCATGGAATTGAAATAGACCCCATCAAATTTAGAGTAATATTAGAGATGCCTCCTCTTACCAACCTTACCTAACTCCATATCCTATAGGGAAAAATTCAATCCATCTATCATTTCATCTCTTAGCTATTAGATAAATGTCAACCCTTTTACCACATCCTAAAGAAAGATACCTCTTTTAAGTGGACCAAATAATGTCAACAAGCCTTTGATTCAATCAAGGAATATCTTCTCTCTCCACCTATCCTCACCCATTATTAGGAATATCATCCCTTTTACTTATATATCCACCATTGATCATTCCCTAGGGGTAATTCTCACTCATCATGATAAACATAATAAATATCAATTTATCTACTACATTAGCCACACACTTGTCAAATATGAAACTCAGTATACCCATCCAAAATACTCTACCTTGCCTTAGTTTTTGTGGTCTCCAAACTTGTTCACTATCTTATTAATCATAAAACATATGTCATCGCTAACACTAATCCTCTCAAGTATATGCACTCTAAGCCATACCAAAACTAGCATATGGCTAAGTGGCTCATCCTCCTAACTGAGTTTGATCTTGAGTTCCTTTTATAAAATTCCATTAAAGGATAAGTAATCAATGATCAATTGGATGAATCTCCTCTTCCAGACAATCAACCTCTTCCTCTTGCATTCCTAGATGAGTCCATTACAACTCTTTCTTATGAAGAACCCACCTACCAAATGACCATGTTTTTTGATGGATCTAGATGCTAAAACTATGGGGGTGTTAGAGTTATTATCATTCCCCTTAATGGTTAACCTCTTCCCCTTTCCTTTAAACTCAACTTTGAATGCACCAATAACATATCCAAATACAAAGCCCTAGTCATAGGTCTCCAAACAACCCTATCCTTAGGAGTCAAAATAATCAATGTCTTTGGCTACACACAACTAGTCATCAAATAGGTCACATGATCTTATCAATGTAAAAATGATATCATAATGAAGTAAAAACAAATCATGGACATACTCTTAGAATCATTCAGTTGTTACACTATCAGTTAGTTCCTTAATCTAACAATAAATTTGCAAACATAATTACATCCCTTGCTTCCCAAATCCAATCTCAACCTACAAAATCTAAAGTATTTATCACCATCCATCAATTTATCATAGCTTCATATATTATTTTTGATTTTCCTACCATTTCTAGTGTGGAAACATCTCCTTCTGACATACGATATGACCAAACTTTCAACCATCTTTGCCTTGGCATTATTCCTCTCAACCTTTTGAATAATTCCCAAAGGGATTTTGTTCAGAGTACCTATAATTACACCATAATAAGGGGAATAATTTAAAAATGTGTCTTTGACAACATCCTTATCTATTATCTCCATAGTCATAATGCCTCCCATGCCATCAAGGAAACACATAATGGAGTCTGTGGGGGATATTTTAGTGGCCTAATTGTTTCTAAGTGTATCCTTCACCTTGGATACTATTGGACCACACTCAATCAAGACTATTGTGACTATGTAAAAAAGTGTATGAAATGTCAATAACATGCTAACTTACATCATGCACCTCCTCATGGCCTTAAAATATCTAAAGATTATTGTCCCTTATTATAATGGGGTCTTGACCTTATTGGGTAAATCAATCCCCATTCTTCATAATGAAACCAATATATCATTATTACTACTAAATATTTAACCAAGTGGGTGGAATCCATCCCCCTTATATCCACCAAAGATTAAAATATTATCAAATTCATCAATCACCATATTATCCTCCACTTTGATGTTCCTCACAAAATTATCACTGATAATGGCAAATCATTTAAAAACCAAAAAGTCTAAGGTATCTATGATGATTTTGGCATAAAGTTAAGATTATCCTTATCCTATCATCCATAAGCCAATGGATAGGTGAAAGCCTCTAATAAATATCTCATCAAAAGGCTCACCAAAGTAGTAAGTGCTTTAGGTTGGGATTGGCACTTGCATATACCCATTACTTTATGGGCTTATCACACTAGCATTTAAACCTCTATTAGTGCTACCCCTTTCTCTCTCATCTTTATATTCAAGTTATTATTGCTTCTTGAAGTCAAAATTCCATCTCTTTATATATATTTAAAAAAATCTTTTCTAGGAATGACTATCATCAAGAATGTCTCATACATCTTGAATTTTTTAACAAACATCAGCTCACAACACTTAATCACCTTCATGTCTATCAAGAATGAGTTAAGCACGTATACAACAAAAACCTAAAAGAGTGACAATACAACATTAAAGACGTCATCCTTAAGGAAAACTATCATGTAAATAATATGGAGAAAAGAAAAAAGGGAAATTTTGATTTTAATTAGCTATACCCTATATCATAACCCATAATTATGGATCAGGTGCTTATCATTTATCTTCTCTCAAAGGCAAATCAGAACCTGAGCCTCTTAATGCTTTGTATTTACATCCTTTATATTATTGAAATAAATATTGAACTCACATTTATGTCTAACTTAAGCTCATCCCTTATTTTATGATATTTTTACTACCTTTCTCCTACCCATCCCTAATCCCCTTGAGAATAATTAATTACAACATAAAACCATGTGATTATCTATCATAGTTATAGTCTAATCCTAAGCTTGGTCACAATGGATCTACCCATGGCATGTTTCTCATGGATAATTTTTTATCTCTAATCAGATGGAATCCCATGATCAGTTGTCTCTCAAACCACTTTTCCCATCCATCATCAACCTTTTTTGCTAAATTATTTCCTCCATAAAGGTAAAACTTTAGGCTTGAATAGACTTATCCATGTCTAATCTTGCATTTAGAATCCCATGGGTTCATATCTCATGTTGCAGACTACTCCTTTGAAGGATAACTACCCAATAATTAAATGTTGCTTAAAAATAGATTACTCCCTTGAAGGACAACTATAAGAATCCAATTCTAGACCACTCCCTTGATGGATAGCTAAGAGATACTCATTTGAAGCTTCCTACATTGATCAACTTCACCATCTTATCAAAATAGCAAAAGTAACAAATAACCCTATGTATAATTAAAGTAAGCCAGCCATAATCAGCTCTTATAAGTGAAATTTGTAGACTTCCTACATTGATCAGTCTACACATTATCCCATTACGCTACAATCGACTCCTATGTATGGCATTGGTAGACTTCCTACATTTATCAATCTACATATCATATTAAGGTATGGACTTATCTATTATGGTTCTTTGGTCACCTATATAATGGGTAAGCTAACCCACATTAGTGTACATTTTCATTGATTTAGCATTCAACCATCTATTTATCACCTCCCTTCCCTTCAATTCCTCCCTAAAATTAAGCATTTATGAGGTTACTTGATACAAAGTGATTAAGACACCCTCTTTCTTACTGAAAGCATGTTCTGGCAAAACATTCAATAGCTTTATGTTCACTAAGTCAATATAACTATGGTTTCTTATTGTTAAGTCCATGAAAACTGAAAACATCATGCTTTTTCCTTACCCTCTATTTGTTAGTTCATGCAGTCATATGTCTCATGATTCTTATATCTTTCTCACATTATAATTTTTTATCTACACCTATTTTATCTACTTCCATTATATTACCATTGACACAATCATAACATTATGAATCATGAACAAGATAAATATAAACCATATCCTACCCATAAAAAAATATCAGGAACCATAAATCATAAATAATCATAACTTACCATTAAAAAATTGTAACATCATAAGATCATCATCACATATTGTCAACATCATCTTTACAAACTATCATCCCATTTATGAACCATAATATCACATTATTTTATAAGAAATATTACATCCTCATCCTATTTATAAACCATATAAACAACATCATCAAAACCTATCCATCAAATGTTCATGATCATGTGTAGACTAAATTAAATAAAAACAAACATCTTGATCAAAAACATGTTATCAACCACATCATCATATACACAAATAGTCATCATCATCCACCATATCCATCATCAAATACATAAACTAGAGAGTCAACAATAAACCTACACATGAAGCATCATCTATGTCATCCATAAACCATAAACATAACCACATCATGATCCTAACCTATAACTACATCATCATCATACACCAATACATATTCAACTAAATACAATACTACATCAAAAACTATTTGTCATGTCATATAATCAAATGCCATCAACATAATCAACATGATCAACATATAATCATCATATACATCAATAACACAATACATGAAATAGTGTATCAATGTCTCTCTTGCTCATAAACATCTCATGTCATTGGCATGTAGGTTGGTATCAAAATCAAAATCATATACATAACCTCATCTATTAGGCCCTTGGTACACCATTGCCACTGGCCCCATTTGCACCTACACTACCATCTGGTGGTGACCCTTTTGATATCCCTCCCTATCCCACTATGAAAGCCCACTATTCTAGGGTAGCTATAGATGGACTACTTACTAAACTAGCCTTATACTCTCCATATCTCATTTCTGATGGTAGCTAAACTAGCACTATCACCTCATAATACCTTAACTCTTCAATGGTGACTACGCACCGTGTCCTTAGAATTATGTTAGGTGGTTCTCCTACTATGGATGCCCCTACTTTCTATCTCAATAAATCTCTCTCTTGAGTCACTAACCCAAAACATTTCCTCACCTAATCATGCTCACCCATCACTATAGTAACTTACACCTGTAAGGTGATAATTTGTGCCTGTAAAGTGGCCACCTATCCTTATAGCTTGATAATATGGGCCTATGTTATTATCAATACTACTATCACCTAACCATCTTATATTAGTACCCCTATACAGTCTACATCCATAGGTTATTAACCACTATCACCCCATCTAAAGTTAGTTGATGCATATCAGGCCTAGTATCAAGTTACATAGCCATTTTCCATACTAGCATCATCAATGGCTACTCTAGTTGGTAAATCCTCATAATCTAGTTTGAAAATATGTGACTATGGATCTGAAAGTAATAACTCATCCTCTCTCACCTATATCAAGGTAAATATAGTGGGATCCCCTATACTAATCCAAATCACTACCACACTCAATCAAAGGGTATCAAATCAATCTCCCCATCTCTCCTCTCATAAATCCAGTGCTAACTCTATAAGGATAATGTGTGGTACCAATGCTAGGGCCAACTTGACCAATCCAAATATGACCTCCATATCACATCTCCTACTAATAAACCCTATAATTCATCATGGAACCAATCAATGTCTCTATATCTTCCACCTACCCTTGTCAAAAAATTAATATACCTCTATTACATGAAGCCAACTAGAAATGCTAGCCCCAATGGTCTCATAACCTAAATATGCTCATATTCCTAATAGTGGAGCATGAAACTAACACTAATCTCATACCATCTATGTGCTTAAAAGGACCATATCTCCTTATAGATATAGACTAGTATCACTAGGGCCCATCTAAACATAGTCCTCCCCAACATCTCCACTAATAACCCCAGTAATAGGTATGGAAATCATCCAAATATTGAGTCTAGAAATGTGAAACAATTCACTTACATCATCATCATCATCATCATCATCATCATCATCATCATCATCATCAATACACATCTATCCCCTAGGTCCATCTCATATAATGGCTTGATCCTAAATCTACCTGCATGATACTTGGCATGAACTTAATTTGCTCCATATAAGAGATCCATGTGGTAGTCTCATTCCTTTCTCTCAATATGATAGATGGGCTCCCCCCAAATGGGTAGTCATATGATCCTAGTCATATACTCCAATAGGATGGTCATCTTTCTAGTAGGCAACATGAAGGTGTTCATCATTGGGTCCTATTGACCAATTTTGACTTTTAGGTCAAAATAGGGAACCCCTAGTAAAAAATTTCACTTTTAGTCATATAATGGGGTATAATATGTTGTCATAAAGTGTTTCATAGGTCAATTAGTGTCAATTGATGTTGTACCATCTTTGGTTAAAGTGTTCTCTAGGTCCATTTATCATTTAAGTCATTTTGAGGGGTCTAAATAGTGTATTTAATGATTTGTATAGGTTTATTAGGAAATGTGTAAGTGCCAAATGTGATGTCATCCCACATGTCTCATTATAATTCTCAATTAACAATCACTAACTAAAAATTGTAGGTGTTTTAGATAAAAGGTAGTTT
Source organism: Torreya grandis (assembly GCA_037957365.1). Taxonomy (NCBI): domain Eukaryota; kingdom Viridiplantae; phylum Streptophyta; class Pinopsida; order Cupressales; family Taxaceae; genus Torreya; species Torreya grandis. The sequence goes on along the minus strand of JARHVA010009498.1, from coordinate 769 downwards.
TCTTGGCCAAAGAGAGAGAAATGGGCACTTGTATAACTTCTTTGGGAAGTGTGCCACTTGTAAAATGTGAAAATATGACTCTTCACCTTACTAAATCTTATTTCCATGTTTTGGCTGATCTTTAAAATTAAATTTTAATCCAAAACTATTAATATCTCTTTTCCTCCTTTTTAGCATTGAAAAGTGACTTATAGGTTATTACTTGGTATGGTCAACACAAGTGGTTTTAGGTAAAATGATTTTGGTAGCATATTATATATTATGATTCATTCAAATCCATATAATAATTTATATATTTGGATAAATGTGATTCATAAACCATCCCTTAAAATTGGACTATGCAAAACTGCCTAACAATTTGTGTACCCTTCAAGCTTTCCCTCATTCTGAGAAAGTCCATCAAAATTGGTTTTTGATATTACTTATAGATATTTTTGGATTCATGCCCTAATGATTAAAAAAAACTCATGTTTCAATTGGTTTTTATTAGCTAAGCAACTCATTTTGTAGGAAAGTACACTAGTTTGCATTGTGAGGAGTTATTTTCAATTTCTAGGAGTTTCATGCTTTAACAGAGGTTCTAATAGTTGTGATAGGTCATACCTCATGTTTATAATTCAAAAAAATTATCTCATGTATTTTAATCTCACCCTTCAAGACATTTTTCTCCATAATTACATTCATAGAACACTATACAATCATCTTTTTACTCATTCACACTTGCTACCATGAGTAAATCATGTGGAATGGAGGCCTATAAAGCATTCAT
>JARHVA010009497.1:212500-307406 GCA_037957365.1 Torreya grandis | reverse complement strand
ATCTACATTCATGGATCTCTAGGATTTGTAAATCTGTTTCGACTGGTGCTTTTGTTATTCATCACATCTAAGGGTTTTCTCATCATTATTTGATATTCCTCTTCAGATATAGATCATATACTATGTTTAAGCCCTTGGAATTGAGACAAATCCTTTATGTGCATGAAACCATGGTTCCTCACCTTCAATCTAGCTACTAATTCCTTTATTGTTTCTCCTGTTTGAGTCAAATTATGTTCTTTACCTTTATAATTTTTGCAAGCTTCTTTTCTTCAAGTCATTGGCAACTCTGTTGGGGATTTTATCACCCTTTCAAAAGATACTGAATCCTTAATGTGAACTACCTTTTACCAAATGTGCATTTTCATGGATTTATCAAAAAAAATACCAGAATTTTTTAAGATTAAAGTTAGATATATGATTTGGACTCAAATTTTGGATTATGAAAGAATAAATTTTATATGCAAGAAATGCTTTGATTTTTTTAATTTAGCTAAAAATTGCCCCAAGAATTTTATTAGATAACCCAAAAAGAAATTTAATTTGGGTAGTTTTAGAACTTGGTGGAAAGATTCTAATGTGGAACATCTGATTATCTTTGGTAAGGACAGGTATATGAATTTAGGGGGTAGAGGTAAGGCTGATCCCATACACTCAATAAAAGTTTCCTCTCCTCCTTTGGTGGTATCCTCAGAGTTATTATCCTCTTCTCCTTTTTCCAAAAATGAGATTTCTTTTTTTAAATTGGGATTTGATTCAAAAAAAATTGTTTCTCAATCCCCTTGATGTTCGTTGAATCACTATTCACATGTTTTGAGCTCTTCCTATTTGGGGTACACTTTAATGAAATCCTTGAACTCTAGTTTAGTTTCTCCTCAGTATGAAATTATGGTTAATGATTCTAAAGGATGGAAAAAGGTCTCTGATAGGAAAAATTATGCTTTTAAAAGGAATCTGTGTCACATGGTACTTCACTTACATAAGAAAAATCAATACCCTAAGTAGGGTGTGTTGAGCTTGTTGTTGGTCCATTATAGTTTAGAGCATGGATTTTTAATCCCATTAGGTGGTGGATGTTATTGGTCATTGGATTGGTTATTTTTTCTCACCTTTTTTAGCTAAGTTATTTTTGGTGGCTTTGGTTTTATCGATGGCATCAATAAACCAAGATATGTTTTTTTTTTAGTATTTTTGGGAAAGGGACCAATTAAAACCTATTATATATAAGATAAATATATTTTCCTTTTAATATCCCCAAATGGAAGTGTGATTTAAATTTTAGCCCCTTGATCTTGCTTGCATTCAAAAAAAAAACAAAAAGTATACAAATATCAAAAAATAAAATATAAGTGTGATTAAGTGATTTTAAGCACAAAAAAAAGTGTCTATGACATTTTAAAAATTCTTAAGCCTCTCTCTCCCCACCTTAGGAATTTTAAAATGTTAGTGGGTTTACATGTCTAGAAGCTAAATAGCAAACAAGTAAACAACAATCCATTTCAAGCTCTCGAGTTTTAAAAAAACCCAAAGCGAAACCACCATTTGGGAAGGCAAAGTGACCGATTAGTGTACATGAAACCACAAGTTAGGGTAGGTGAATCTATTGAAAAAAATATAAAAATAAGTAGACATAGTGTAAAGTTACTTGGAAATCCACCATTACACAGGGTTAGAATCACCATGTCTGCATAGCAAAGCTACTATTTAGTAGGTCAAATTCATCATTCTCAAGCATTGATTAAAGCACAAATAAATATGAAAAATAAACATGGGGATGATAAAGCAACAATTTCACTGGGTGAATTCATTGATAACTTAAAAAGAGAATGATGTATATTTTAAGGCTAAAACTTTAAACTTGAAGAACTAAATTCATTTATTATAAAAAAATAATGTTAACATATCATTCTCCTTGGACATGTGGGATGCATGGTCTCATTGGGCATGGAGTTATGCACCTTATGTGTTCAAAGAGAAAATAAAATGTAAATTAATCCTTTGTTAGATAAAATGACAAAAATTAGGCATAATAATACACTAGGACTAAACATTGTTTCTTAATATCTAGGGAGAGCATAACATAATAAGCAAGATCACAAAATAGAGATAAAGACAATATAGATTTCTTACCTCCTTTGTCGAGTTTGATGCTCACTTATTGACATAATGATGTTCGTGCTCAGTGTATGATGATTAAAGTCTTGCAAAAATGTTCTTCCATGGTGGTAGCATCTCTCCAATAGTTATTTGTGGCTTGGTGAAAATCTTGGCATAAATTGGATAGTATAACACTACTCTCAAAAGTTCCTTGAAGGTATTCTAGAAAAATAACCTTACACATAAAATCTTCTTGGCATATGGTGTATGTACTTTTATTTATATCTCTAAGAAATAACTTTAATGCTCAGGAGGTTAGGTGAAAATCTAACTTGGGTTGTGTCTAAATTAACCGAGGTTGAGTCAAGCTAACCTTAGGTTGGGTCAAATCACCCATGAAATATTGACACCCTAGTTTTAGATATTTATGAGATGTGACAACTCACTTTAAATATCTATGAGGTGTAACTCATATTTATAGAATATTTAGGAGATAGTAAATACCTTGATTAGCTCCTATGACTTTTGAATTCATATATGGCTAAAAAAAATGTTTTTGGTAAATGAAATTCACTAATTTTATTTAAATTTTTTGTTTAGGCAAGTTAAATAAGATTTGTAATGTAATTAATATTTCTTAGTTGTTTTTAGCTTTTGTCAATAGTTTTAACTATTATTAATTAATATCTTGAAAGGCCAAAAGTGTCAAATTACTTGGTCATAATTTGATTAGGGTTAAAACTGAACTATGTTTTTGGTGTATATAGGTTAATACATCAAATAGGCTAGCCTTATCACATTTATAGATAATTAAATCCATTATGCAAATAAAATTAGGAAATTCAAATGATTTTTAGGTGTAAAATATGTTGTTTGCTAGAAATTGAATTGAATCCTAGCTTAGGCACTAAAGTGGCCAAAACTAAGTGTCTACAAGTACAACCATGGACGTTGGAAAAAATGGGCCTATCGAAGTCCTTAAAGAAGGGGAAAATATGTGAGAAGACTATGAGTATAAAAAATGACTTGAAAAACATGTCCTTGTGGTATGAAAACAGGGATAGAAAAAGTGACTATGAGAACCATTAATTCCATTAATATGTTTGTTGAATGGAAAGATACAGAAAAGGAGATGGAGATGGTGGACATGGTTCTACCAAGTAGAATAAAAGAAGAAAGTGTTGTTGTATATGTGGAAATAGCCCATATAGATGTTAGAGGAGAGACTCTTATGAGTAAAGATTTAAATTATTCTAAAATGAACAAAGAGATTTTAAGGATCATTACACATGGAGTGGTTATGAAGATGAAATCAAGGAAAACTACCTGATGTTGATATAAAGAGTTTATGAAGTGAAGAGGAGCTATCACAAGAATAAAAATAGAGTGGAATTGGATTTGAGAAGCCCATGCTTAGTGAGAATGGAGTTAATAGTTTTAAGATGAAGGAAACACTGATGGGGACTATTAATTATCATTTTTATAAAATGATTTATGAACGTAGGCATTGTGAAGGTACATAAATTAAGAAAATAGAGGCATTCTAAGATGGATTCCAAGGTCAAGAGTTGAACCTAGAAGTGATAAATTATGCATTCAAGAAATAAATTTAAGAGGAATGATGGATTTATATATCATCCAAAACATGTGGAGAATAATATGATGTTGTATTCAAAATGCAGAGGTTTATTGATATAGAAATGTAGACAACAAAATTTGAGAAGGTGAATACTATCCTTGAGGTGATAGCAGAGGTTATGGGTTGTCATTTGGAGATAAGGACATGACAACCATGAGATAAGAACTACAAATAGAGAAGAGTGATCCAAGAATAGGTTTCATATTTAGTAGGCAAATCCAATAAAATTTTATGAAGAGGTCATTGGTCTATGGTAGGTTTAATCCCACAAGGGAGAGTAAGATGAAATAACAAACAAACTGGGGAATGTGGTTGACTAAATATTAGTTTCATCCCAAAAGAAGATGAAGAGCAGAAAATAAGAGCCTTTGGTAGAGGAGGACATAGTATGGTGGTTCTATAAACAAAAAAGCAGGAGTGATGAGAGATAATACAAATATGGAAAGAAAGAGCATAAGAGATATGAAGAGGATAAATTTGAAATTATAAATAACGAGGTAAAAATGGAGGAGCAAGTCTGAATATCAATTGAAGTACTTGGTGTGTTGCATTGGAATTACACAATCACTATACTTCAAGGTAAAAAGATTTTTTTTTCTCCATTTACTCCATCTATGTGAGCACAAGATCACATTTTATAAATATCAATTATTTGATGCATAGGTCATCTAATGGTTCGTGCAATGTTGCATCAACCAAAAATATAGTGCGGTGTGTTTGTGTGGATTTTTGGTTTGTGTCTTTGTTTGTGTGATCTTGTTAACCTCTTAGAATGGTGTTAGAATAGTATTACTTTACCATGGTAAAGTATGTATATCTCTCATCTAGTTTTTATTCTTTATGGATTGTTATGTCATAGACACTTGTCATAAATTATTTTTCAACTATGGTAAGCACTGGATGATTAAATTTTATGAGGTCATATAATATAACACTTGAGATATCTTTAACAAGTTTTAGATCATTTAAAGTTACTAAATAAATGTATTGAATGTTACATTTGGAATGAGGTTTCTTTAATTTTGATATTATTGTGAAAATAATTGGTTGATGAAACTTAGTGGGATAATATACCCTGAAACATAAAACCTTTGAAAAAAATTCCAGAGCATTTAGAGTCACCGTAAAGGCATACCACTTAGTTTTTTCAAAACACATTGTAGATGGTTCTTGAACTTTTGAAAGAGTTGTGGTAAGAATTGGGTTAGCAAAATTGGATTGGTGAAATAAATTATATTTTGAACACTATGTTTCAAATTCTAGCTGAATTATATAAGAGGAAAAATGTTATGATAGATTTTGTAATTATTGTTTAGCCAAAAAATACATTTTTCTAGTTTGTATATGGTTCATTGCCTTTTAGATGATACATATAAGATTTAGGTTACTGAATATGGATAGGTGAAATAAAATATAGCCTACAAGGTGTCTTCAAAGCTTTAACTCAATTAGATAAGTAGCAGTAAATTTATGACATTTTGTGTAGTTATCGTTCAACCAAAAAATGATGTGTCTAGTCTACAAGTGGTTCATCACCTTGTAGAAGAGTTATGATAAGAATTACATTTAACATGTTTTGTGAGTTGATATAAAATGTAGTAATCATGTTATTTTTAAAATTTCAAATCAATTGGATAAACTATGATAAATATATGGTGGTAACTTTTTTTCAACCTAAAAACATCATTTGCATAGTCTGCAACACTTAGAAATGTTGTTCTTTACCTATTCAAGAGTTAGCTAGCAAAATTTGTAGCAGTGATATAAAATGTATTCTACAAGCTCGGTTTAAAATTTAAAATCAATTGGATTAACAATGATGAAGTTATGATTGTTTTGGTAAATGTCATTTGGCTTGAAATTGTAATATGTGTACCGAGGAGTCGTTACTATTAGTTTGGCATTTAATTGCAAAAATTGAAAGATGTAAAACTATTCTACATTATGTGAAAGTTAGGGAAGTTGAATAGACACTTTCATTAAGCTTGGAATGTCAACATGAATACACTATTGAAGGAGAAGAAGTATGTTTTGGGGGACATAAAGTCGAGTGGTGAAGGAATAAAACTTTCTATGAGTAGAACAAAGAGTTGTATCAATCCAAGAGGGATTATATGAGAGCCTAGAACTCTTTCATTTGATGTAGTAAGGCTATGAGGCATGCATGATTTTGAATGTATTCTATTATGATCTTTTAATATTAATATAATGAAAATATGCTACATGTTTCAAATATGACTAAGTACTAATGTGTGACCATAGTAGAATGCAAAACATTAGCAATATAGAGATAAAGGTAGAACTTAATCAGTGTCTCCCTTGTGCTTGAACCAACTTCATGTTGAGATGAGTACTTATAGACTAAATGTAAAGAGTTTGTTGTACCATTGATTGGAGGTCATGAGGTCAAATACTGAGGTTCATGTTGTGGTAATTCATATATTTCATCACTTGAATCCCTACATTATCATCGTTCTTTGCATAGGTTTTATCATAGAACCAACTCCTATTATACATGTATTATAATGCTTAAGTAAATTGTACTCATTTATTTGAATACAATCAAATTAAAATTTTACTGTTATTATCAAAAGGGTTTTAATCCAATTAGTGACGATGATGGTCGCTTATATCCATCGATCAAGGTACAAATCCATCTATATATGTGACACACATAGTCAAGCAGTTATGATGGTATTGTTAACCCTTAATCGTAGCTGCTTTACCAAAAAACTCACTGATTTAAATATATACTTAATCAACATTGTAATATGTTATATGTTTACACCTGTAATATGGATAGAGATATTGACATTCTATGTAATTCAATAATTCCCTATAATACTTAAACATTCAATCAAAAATAAATCAATAAATAAATAAATCAGTCTATTTATAATAAATTTTAAACATCTTGTGTTCACACTTCCACCTCCCTAATGTCGATTCCATTTTCACAAACTATTTAATCAACTTTAATGTCGGACATTCAACATGGTTCGACACTGCAATCTCCACGTAGCCACTGAACAACATTTACGGCTTCACTATGCTTGCATTTTTATTAGGCATCCTATGAAAAATTAGCGGATAAAAATGTAATGGTAAATAATGTAGTGGTAATAATGTAGTATAACAAAAACGTAGTATGACAAAACATCGGGAGGACAAAACATAGCGAGGAAAAAACATAGCGGTATTGGTAATGTCGTGAAGATGACACAAATTTCAACTAAAGGTCCAAACTCATGAAATCGTATTTCCCAAGGGTTAGCTTAAGTGAATCTGAGCAATGATTTAGGTCACCTAGGTCTCAAATTAAATCCTTGGTTTAATTGTGGTGTGTGGAGTAGGGCATTTGCACATCACCTACATTCTGAAATGGCCATGGAGGCACCTTGAGGTAGGGGTCCAAGTTCTCCATGTTTTCTACATGGATCACAGTGGGGTGATTCAGTTGCGAAGCATTTAATGGATATTGCAAACCTGAGCCCACCTCCATTAAGCTTCAGAATTAAATTAATTTAAATCCTCCAGGGTTATACCTCAACAATAAGTCATTGTAATAGTCACCACTAGGTCATGAGTTCAAGCCTTGATTGAACCACAATCGTTGGGTGGGTCACTGACACAAGCTCAAGAGATTAGTCCATTGGACTCATCCTGTGATAGCATGCCTAAGTGTCTCCCAGGTCGTTAGGTCCAACACGATGATAATATCATGCCATAAAAGTTGTGAGACACCCTCGATTACCAAAAAATAAAAATATACAATTATATTAATGTATATTAATAATTTAATTAAGAATGTTTCATATTTTTTCATAAATAAAAATAATTATATTTTTATATATTTATAGTTCAATTCAGGTTTGATGGTAGTTTTGTTGTTGTGTAAATATACAATTTTATTAGGATTTATCGAGTAAATAACTTTGGAACTATAATTATTTAGATGTGAATCAACACAATGAATATCATTAGGGATTTATTTAGGTTTGATCATGGAAACCCTCTAATCCTTTGACATAATTTCATTCAAAATTTACAAGTGTGCTACATTGAAATCTTTAAACATCAATTTAGTAAAGTACTAGGGTTTTAACATTATAATTTGATATCTTGGCATAGGTTTAATGTTATGACTATAAATCAAAATCTAAAGAAACAATAGCTTGGGCATATAAATTAATAAAATAGATTTGACTTAGTTTTTTGGTAGATTTTCTAGTAGATGCATAAATAAGATCGTAACTTATAATTGGGGTTCAGTGGCCCAACATAGAGAATACAATTGATAGTAAGATTTTCAGAGCTAGATCCAAACAAATACACACACACACACACACACACACACACACACACACACACACACACACACACACACACACACACACACACACACACACACACACACACACACACACACACGCACACACACACACACACTTATGTATAGAATTTTACACATGTATGTATATAATTTTATTATAGTGATAGTAAAGATTGAAATAGTATCTGAGTTAGATCCATGCAACTTAATTGGATTCCTCAAAAACATTATGCAAATAATAAATTTAGAGTGCTTTTAATGCTATGCATTCTTGTCATGAAAATAATACTAAAAAAAAAAAAAGAGATTCTTCCAATTACCATGATGATACATGGACAAATGACTTAAAGTATTTGACATCAGGGTTTCAGTCAGAGATAACTTGTATGATTGCACTTAAAGAGTTAGATGAGGAACATCAAACTATGTCATACATTTGATTCACGGTGAAAATAGAAGATATAACCACTTGGGAAAATTGATCTATTTGTTTCAGTTTTTAAATGACTCATGTTGTTTCAATCTTGGATGATCTTTTAGTTAGGTAGATGCAAGGACTAGTTCCCTCTCTTCACCTTTATTTGAGTTTGGTGTTAGGTGTTGGAAATTTTCTTGGTATCAAAGTTGTTTTACTTCATTTTTTATTGTCTTGCTGCAATTTCGAATGGTTTTATATTAAACTATTTATATATTTTACTTACTAACTTTATCATAAAATGCCACTAGTCATATCTCATAATCTAATATTTAATCATAAAACATGAAATATGAATCTATCTTAATTTGTTTTAAATTTTTAATTAATCATTGACGTGAATATCACCTCTTATTATTTGGAAAAAACTTTTAACTTGGATAATTTTTGTGTTGGTCATAAAATTATGCACAACCTTAATACATGGTGCATTTTCACAATCTACTACTTAGTCACATTGTGGAAAAACCTTTCATGAAAATATTAAGGGGAAAACCCACATTGACTCCTAGTGCCACTAGGCATGATATTGCATATTATAAAATAGTCATTTGCTAGCATAGTTAACATGGGATGCCACCCGTTTTTTCGCATTGTGACACAACCCTTCGAAAAAAAAATCTAACGCATGAATGCATCTTGTCCTCACTGTGCCATGTATTTCAATTCCACGCAGTCGTACACTCATAAGTCAGAATGTTGTCGATGTGGAATTTGAGGCATGTGTAATTGTGAAGCAATCTTTGCATTCCCTTGGGTAGCAGCGCATTCATTCAAAACCATATAAATCTGGTCTAAGGTTTTTCATTTGATTAGTCTTTGGTCCTGCATGTAATTCTCATCCCACCACATGGACGGACCTTTCGGCATTGCTTAGCGTAAGGGGTGTGACCCCTTCACCGATGACACGTGAAAAAAATGTCATAATTTCGTGACTTGGATAAAGGCCTTCGTGGTAAGGAAGTCTCCAAGGCTGTAAGTCATTCGATTACAACCGCATGGCAAATCCCCATGCTTTTACGCAATTTTAAGGGATGCGAACCATGAATCCAAGGCACATGCAATTCATTCTCGACATTGTAGCTTGGAAGATATTGCAGTTTATTTTAATGATTCTTCCTCGTCATCTTGATAGAAGGAGAAAAGTTTCACAATAATAATTGATCACAATGGAAACCCAAAGGTCAAGTTCATGTGCTCAAACCCAGTCATGAATATGTAAAATGATGTCATGTAGTATCTAGATTAAATCAATAGAACACAACATCGATCGGTCAACAAGATCATGAAATGCCCAGTTATAACAACCTGACAATACTTGGTTTGAAATTGATGGTTTATTGCCTTTCACCTTGTCTAATAAAAATATGAAGTACAAGTTTTTAGGAAACTTTTGTTGAATTGCTTTGGGTAATTCTTATGAGCTTAAAAATTGATAGACATCGAAACTTCTGTCATATGAAATGTATTGTGCACTGAAATGATTATTCATCTATTTATTTTTTTATCAATGGATTGATCAATGTGTTTGTTCCATTAGGAAGCCATGAGATGAAGGTCAATTTTGAGAAAGACATCTAGATATAGATATTCAACCTTGGTTATATTAGTGTAGGTTTTTATTTTTCCCTATTTTTTAAGTAGGGAAATAGTATTTCTTGTGCATACATGGAGTTTTCCTACATTTATGGGATAGGCTAGCTTATGTGGAGGTGTGTGTCATAGATGTGTCATAGGTATCATAAGAATGTCATAAGTAACTCCCTTGATGGGAGTTACTTCTCTATGCTTAGCACCTTGTCACCACATTTCATGGAGGAGTTACAGTTCATTCTTGGGGTGCCTTGTCCACCTTTTGTGGAGGAGTTACTTACGTACTCTCCTATATATATTCCTCACTTTGGCCATCTCATGTTAATCAGATTTTGGTTTTCTCCATTTTATCTTCTGCAATTTATCTTTTTGTGTAATTTCAAATTGCTTTAGCATTTATGTGGTGTGCACTTGCTTCATCTCGTGTGATCACGTCTCCATTGCATTCGCATTATCTGAATTCTGGCAACAACTCTGATATGGTATCAGAGCCACTATGGTAATCGTGTGTTTGGTTATGCTATTAGTTTATTCTAAAGTTTTTAATTTGCTTCCTTAGTAGGTTTTTTAACTCCGTTGCATTTGAGAGCTTTGGTAGAGTTTCTTGAAAACTCATGCAAATCCATACGGAATTTGTTTTAAATAAATTGCTTCTGGGTTAGAATTTGCCAAGACATCTTGTTTGGATCTATTGTGGCTTTAGCAAAGGCAGTATAATTCCTTTTCTCTTGGTCATTCTGTAGGAAAAGACAGATCTCTGCAACTGGTTTCTGTTCTTGAGTGCCATTGTTGTGTGGAGCAACAAAGGGAGGAGCAGCATCAGCAGCAATATCTTTCTAGGCACTGTTAGTCTAGGCACAACTAGTCTAGGCGCAATATCCTTCCAGTAGCGCTTTTCCTTTTGTTGAGGCTGACTGGGCATTGTTTTCTATTCTGCGTCGCTGTCTACTTTGCATTGTTGATTATGTGTTGCTGACTGTGTGGTGCTGCTGCCACATTTGTACTATTCCATCTATTTTTTTCTGTTTGCTAGGCTCCAAGCAGGGCATACGGCATCCAGCAGGTCTGCAGTTCATTTCTTTTATTTTTTTTGAGCAAATTCTGAACTGTGCCTTTTTTTGGGTGCCACTGCCTGCTTTCTTTCTACTGTTTGGAAACTAGATGTGCGCCCTTGTTTTTGATGACATTATTCTGCCACATCTGTTGTTCATTTGTTTTTTTTGCTAGTATTTTTCTTGAAAATGGTGCTCCCTGTTTGGTTTCCAACACCCATGTGGTGGTCCCTCTCTCTCTTGCTGTTTGATTGATAATTTTGCTATTGTCCAATAATTTTTTTGATATTCATAAGTCATTAATTTGATTTTTTAAATTAAAGACAAATTGGAAATTAGAATTCCATAAAAAATAGTTTAGAGTTTTTTTTAAACTTGTATCCTCAACATACGAAGATCAAGGGTGAGGCCCGGGTTGGCAGGAGGCCAATTCCCCCTCACACAAACCTCCTTTGGATTTCTCATTCTTTGCTGAATCCAATGAGTGGTTGGAAGGCCACTTTCTCTCTCAAAACAGACATTTTTAAAATATTTTAGTGCTTTTTTTGTAAAAACACTAATCTACGAGAAAATTAAACCTTTAATATCTTGCAAGTGGTAGCTCAAATTTGGTTGTCATTTTTTGCAAAAGTGTTCGTAATTCAATTCTCCATAGTGTAGGCTTGTTATTTGTCAAAAACACACTAGTTTATAAAGTGCCTAAAATTTGGGTCTCATAGGACACATTTTCCGCTGAGTCCGACGTCTTGTTTGCTTATAGTCTAACACTAATTACTCTAAGATGCATTTTCCGCTGAGCCCAATGTTTTTTGAGTGTGGACTTGCATATTTGTAGGGGGGCTCAATATTTTAGGGGGCGTGTGATTGCTTTTCACAACTTGCAAATCTTTGTTTTCATTCTCCTTTTTGCATAAATTTAGAACTTGTATTCAACACAAATTCACCTAAATTCAGCTTAAAATAGATTATTTTCAACTTAAACCCCTAACACCTTCAACTATCATGAATGGAAGGTTAAAATGTCAATCATTCTTAGAAGCAAAGGGTTATATAGGATCACCATGGGTACTGAAGTAGAACCCAACACTAATGTTGAAAAGGTCAAGTGGTACAACCATAGTAATGAAGCCTATGGATTACTGAGCTTGTCTATGTCTCCAGAACTTCTCTTTCATTTAGAATCCTCCAAAACTCCCAATGACATGTGGGACACCTTAGAAAACTTATTTGGGAAGCTTGATGAGATGAGAGGTCATGAGCTTGAAAATGAACTCATAAGTCTAAGTCCTAGCAACTTTGACACCCTACACGACTTTTTCATTAAGTTTAAGGCCCTTAAATTGTAATTGAAAGAATGTCAGATAGAGAAGAAAGATGATCAGCTCATACTTTCTATTCTCAAAAAGTTAGGTCCAAGTTATTTAGTCTTTGTCTCTACTTTTCATGCCACAAAAAGTGCCCTTGGCACTACATGGAAAATGCCTTCTTTGGATTCATTCATTACCGACTTGACTAAGGAGAAAGATAAGCTAATTCAAATGGGCACAATGAAGTCTACTCAACCCCAAGCTTTGATAGCTGGAAATGGTAAGGATAAGACTTCAACAAAAGAGAAGAAGAAAAAGAACAAGGACCAAGAGAAGAAGAAAGAAAACAACAATCCTGCCAAAAACAACACTGAGTCTTCCTCCTCCAATGCTAAACCTAAGAAGGAGAAGGTTAAGTGTGCATATTGTAAAAAGACAGGGCGTGATGAACACAAATGCATGAAAAAACAAATAGATCACCTAACTCATCTTCTAGAGAAAAACAACATAGGTGTTCCTGAGTCCATCAAGTAGAATTCATCTACCCAAGATTCTACCAAGGCAAAAGGCAAGGGTAAGGAGAAAGAAAAGGGCAAGGCCCTTATAGCTACTACAGCTTCTACATCAACATGGGTCATTGATTCGGGTGCTTCTCACCACATGGGCTCTTCAATAGTTGATTTTTTATCTGTAGAGCCCTATAGCATGACTTCAATTAGTTTGGGTGATGACACATCAGTTTCTATTGCAGGGAGAGGGTCAGTTGAAATGGAAGTAAGAACATTCAGTAATGTTCTAAGTGTTCCTTCTCTTTCAACCAATCTCCTACCAGTGCACCAAATCACTCACATTGGTCAGGGCATGAGAGTTGAGTTTTCACCAGATTCAGTGGCTATTAGGGAGTTACATAGTGATACTACAGTGGCAGTGGGTAGTGCAGATCACCAAGCAAAGTTATACACCTCACACTTTGCATCAGATTCTTCTCCAACATCATTGCTGACTCATTCAGATGGAGTTACCAAATTATGGCATGAGTGGTTTGGCCACCTTAACTACCACTACCTTGAACAACTTTGCAAAAATGACATGGTCATTGGCTTGCCTAGTGTCTAATTATCAAAAGGACTTTGTGAGGGGTGATCCCTTGGGAAGCATCTCAAAGAAAAATTTGACAAAGGCAAAGCTTGGAGGGCTTCAAAACCTTTGGAGTTAGTCCACAGTGATGTATGAGGACCCTTTCTGAAATCATCTTTCATAAGGGTGAAGTACCTCCTCTCTTTCATTGATGATTTCTCTAGGTACACTTGGATATATTTTCTCAAACAAAAGTCTGACGTTTTTAAAAAAAATTTAGACTTCAAGGCTCTTGTTGAGAAACATAGTGAGAAATTTTATTAAGGTTATTCAAACTGACAATGGAGGGGAGTATGTCAGCATCAGGTTTTTGTAGTTTTCCACCACAGAGGGGATTGATTTGCAGCACACAGTCACTTACAGTCTTTAACAGAATGGGGTTGTAGAATGCAAAAATAGGTTCTTAAAAGAGATGGGTAGATGTATGATTCACTCCAAATCCTTAGCACCACAGTACTAGGTCGAAGCCATCAATTGTGCTTGTTACATTCAAAACAGGGTTCCTCACAAATCTTTCAAAGGGATAACACCCTTTGAAGCTTGGCATAAAAGGAAACCTAATGTTGAGCACCTTAGGGTTTGTGGATCCCCAGCCATGACCCGTATTTCAAAAAAAAAATTCAAAACTATGAAATGTCAGTCCAAGCTTTGCATCTTTGTAGGTTATCTAGATGGTATTAAGGGGTATCGCCTTCTAGATCCAGTCACTCATGGTTGTTCATCGAGAGAAGTGTCCATTTTCAGGAGTCATAGAGACTCAACACTTGAAACTTCTTCTCCCTCATCGGATCTACTTCTTCATGATGATTCCTCAATAGATTCAGATCAACCACATCAAGTTTTTGAGCCAGAGACATCTTCTTCTTCTTCGAGTTTAGACAATGAGGATAGTGATGCAGAGTCATCCACCTCTAGTCAGTCAAAGGATGAGGAGTTAGCACCTAACTTGCCCACTTTTGAGCCACTTTGGGCCAAACAGACACTTGAGAGTGCTAAAACTTGGGTAGGAGATCCCGTAGATGATAGACGTACTAGGGGGGATTTTCAGAGAGATCCACATGCCTTTTTTACTTCAATTTTAGATCCATAAACATTTTGAGAGGCATCGGGGGTACTTGAGTGTGATAATGCTATGAAAGAAGAATATTCTTTCTTAATCAAAAATCACACTTGGGATTTGACTTCACTTCCTAAGGGAAGAAAGATGGTTCGATGTAGGTGGATATATCAGACCAGGTTTGTAGCAGATGGGTCAGTTGACACACACACACACACACATGTTTTAATTATGTTGAAATGTATATTTCACACTCCCAAAAGTCTTGTGTTCATTATCTATTTGTGTGACATTACTTATTTTTAAGTCTGACTACTATTAATATGATGACTATAACTTTTATATTACGCAAAATGTTTTAATTATGATCATTATCATTTTCTACCAATTTTTTACCTATACCTATTTTCTAGCTTCCCAAACACTTGTCTCCTACCTAGATACATACATTGACACAAATGTCCCCTTTCCAACTATGTGTCCAGTGCCCTAAAGTCATCCAATTTGTAAATGAAATGTATCATTATGGTCGAATTAAGTTCATTACTGAGTAATATTTTCAAAAGAGATTTTTATATATACTAAATCACACCTCATTCATTCCTCACCTAGAAAATACTGGGAACTCAAAAGTCAACTTGCCAAGATGTACACAATCAAGCTTTCATGTGAGAAAACATGTCATTTTCATCTTTGATTCCATATCATACATAGGATCATTATCCTTACACATTTGAAATATTATAGGAGCATCCCATGAGCCATACATTTCATGTTATAAGCTAGGTCAATGTATGTGATTTATTATCACATATTACATCCTTATTCACAAACTAGCCAACACATAGGGAGAATTCCATAATTATGAGCCCCTCTTTGAATTATTAGCTATGTAGGTAATGCCCATTGATAGAGAGTTCTTTGAGATAACTTTACATCATATGACCACTAACATATTTTTTCTAAAATTAATCCAAGGGGAGTAAGTTAGTGTTTGATCATTTGAAAAATAGTGACCTTCTATATGCATGATCTAAAGGTATTAGAAAAGTGAATTTTTTTTAGAAGAATACAGTTGGTCACACCTAGATTGTAACAACACCACTAGGTTTAACATGGAAAACATGACTATTTTTTTTAATTTAGTCAACACATATTATTTTATTAGACTTCACCACGAGAATACAATTAGTGATTCAGATAACACTCTAAGTATGTTAACTATAAATAACACATAACATCTAACAATCACTAATCAATATCAGCATATGAAACACATCAAAACCAATATGAAAAGTAATTAAAAATATCCAACCATGTCTAGTAGAATGATATAGCCACTGCTGCCAAAGAATAGATAGATACATCTCATCACAAATTATATCACAATAAACATAAATATAATACAATGTAGAAAATATAAGATACAAATCTTCATAGAGCATGAATTCTTAGACTTTGGTATTTATGACAATCTCATGTGTCATCTCCAAGTAAGTATTGTTGTGGGGAGGGAGAGTATCATCTGAAAAAAATTCAAACTAATCATGGACCGTCAATCCCCTGCACATTTTTCATCAGGGAATGACCCTCCCTTCATGGATGAGTAAATAGTGATGGTGCGAGAATTCGAAGATACAAGCTAGTACCCATGCATTGTATGATTTGTAAAAGTTAAACATCTAGTGTATCATAACTTATAAACACGTTCCAAAAATATTTCTAACAAAAATATAAATCATAATCATGAAATGATAGTATCTCACTAACATTACCTAGCCAAAATTTTCAAATAGTTATTGATCACCATGATCAATCAATTTCATACACACTACTTAATCGGATTACCATTATCTAACATTTTGATGCTAGTAAGCTATTGAAGTCCATCTCACTACTTACTCTGTAAAAATAATGTAAGATTTTATTAAAACACACACACACACACACACACACACACCAGATTCATAAATATTTTTTCCTATTAGCAATCACAAAACATGCTAAGCTTGGGAATAATCAAAATGCATACATTTAATCATCAAACATGTGAATGAATCTTCATAATATCATTTATTACATAATTAATAAGCAAACAAGTGTAGATTATACCAATTGGGTATGATTTATATATTAAGCTACATATTCTAATTTTTCTAAGCAGATATAATATAGGACATTCTACTAGCTATCATAAAACATGATAAATATAGCAATAATCAAAATACATACATTTAGTATGCCAAATGTCTAATTGAATCTATACACACAATTATAGTTTGTTCCACCTAGGTATAACATACATTTAGACTATAGTTTTATAAATATAAACATCCTATGACATCCCATAATACCATAGTTCATTATTCATGAGCATAAATACTCAATTACAAATAACCAATCTTACAATTTCAAGAATAAAATTTTCATAATTTTAAATAATAGTAATTAAGTACAATTATATCAACCAGTTATACCCTATGTTTTGAGAGACAAATTAAAACTTTCATATTTGATTCATGAACTTCAGGTGATTATATACGATCACCAATCGGTTACATACTTGACACCTAAGCACATAACCGTAAAGCAACTAATAATCAAACTATTAAATATAACAAAATAATTTAATAGTTAACTAATTATGCCAACATTCCCTCCTCTATTATATTGTTTTTACAAATGTACCCCCAAAATACATCAAATTTCACGTTGCCAAGAGACATGATGAGTATATCTACTATCTGTGAATCCATTAGGCAGTACTTAAGCTGAATATGCTGGTTCAAAACTTGTTCTCTGATGTAATGACACCGAACCTAAATGTGTTTGGTTCATTCATGAAAAAATGGATTATTCACAAGCTTCAACACACCTTCATTATCATAGAATTGAATTTGTGGCTGATCTTTAGGAATCTCTATATTAGGCAAAATGTGATGTATCCATATTGCTTCACACACAACTCCTTGTGTGGTGCAATACTCTATTTCTATGGATGAGAAAGCAACTACTGATTATTTTTTGATTATCCATGAAATGGGTCAAGATCTAAGATGAAAAATGTATCTTTAAGTAGATTTTCTATCATCAATAGATCCAACATATTCAGAATCAATGTACCCCTCCAAGAAGAACTGACTATTCTTCTTGTATTCCAGACCATACTCAAGTGTACCTCAAACATATCTTAAAACATGTTTTACTGAAATCTTGTGACATGTTTTTGGTTCCTACATAAATCTAGAAAGATAGCTCACAACAAAACATATATCTAGTTTGGGGTAGGTCAAGTAGATGAGACTCCCAATGAGCTATTCATAGAGAGGTGAATCCACTTGAGGGGAATATTATAATCGATAGAGTTGTAAATCTTTCTCCATAGGTGTTGAAAGAGAATTAAAATCTGACATTCTTTACTTTTCTCGGATTATCTTGGCATATTACATCTGGGAGATATAAATGTGATTTTGTTTTTTCCAAATCTCTAAGCCAAGATAGTAATGTGGTAGCCCCAAACCACTCATTTTGAAGGATTTCTTCAGGTCACTACTGCATCAACAAGATTATCTGAGCTGTTAGTGATCACAACATCATCTACATACTAGAGAATAATGACACTATCTGTACCAACCTTCTTGATATACAAATTGGAATTATAGGGGTTATGAGTGAAACCATGTTGTAATAGGTGATCATCTATTTTTATGTAACATGCATGAGGTGCTTGTTTAATTCCATAAAGTGACTTAACTAGAAGAGATACCTTTTGTGGATGTTTGCCATTGATGAAACCTTTTGGTTGGGTCATGTATACTTCTTCTTTCATATCACCATTCAGGAAAGAACCATTGACATTCATCTACTAAAGTTTTCATCCATACTATGTTGCCACTGCACAAATAATTCTAATTGTCTTGATCTTTGTAGTGGGTACAAAGGTCTCCTCATAATTAATGCCCTCTTACTAAGCATAACCATTTGCAACAAGTTATGCTTTGTGTTTGTTGATGGATCCATCTACCTTGTAATTTGTTTTGAAAATCCATTTTGAAGATAATGGATTTCTTCCATATAGGCAAATCAATAAGTTCCCATGCCCCATTTTTGATGAGGGCATCATATTAAGTATCCATAGCTTTCTTCCACTGAGGTTGACTTAAGGCCTCTTGAACTGTCTTTGGTTTGGTGCTATCCACTACTAAAGTCATGAGTGCAAGATTTACTTCATGTCTCACCTAACTTCTTGTTTGAACTCTTGATGAAGTGTTTAGAGGAGAGCTTAGGTGTGAGTCCTTGATTGTGAACTATAACCATTTAGGACGTTGATATAGCTACCAATTTTAATGAAAAATTGTCTTGTAGATTACAAATATCAATGAATAATTCTCCTTTTTATAGCTCACCTTCTTCATGCTCATCATCTAATTGAGGGAAAAGTGTGTAAGAGGTGGTATGGTCTATCTCCTTCTATGCCAATGATTCAAATGATGATTCATCATAGACCACATCACAAGTTTCATAAATCTTCTTTATCTCATGATCTATGAGATGGTAGATCCTGAGATGGTATGTTTTTGAGGTTGTATTATACCCCAATAACATAAACTAGAGGGTCTTTGGTTTGATCTTCTCCTTTTTTTATTTGGAACGTGCATATAAGAATTACAACCAAATACTCAAAGATGGGAAATAGATGGTTTATGACCACAACATACCTCTTTCAGTGTCTTATCTAGCAAGATCTTTGTTTGTACTCTATTGAGAAGATAGATAGTCATATCTACTGATTTTATGCATAATTGTGTCATCAACTTTACAAATCTTAAATTAAATATTAACTGAAATGTCAAATATAAAAAAACAATGTTATATGAGTTAACAAATTATGCCAACATTTCCCCCTTTATTACATTGTTTTTACAAATGTACCCCCAAAATAGATAAAATTTTAACTTGATAAGAGATTTGGTGAGTATATCTTCTATCTGTAAATCCATCAGGTAGTACTGGAGCTAAATATGGTGGTTCAAAGCTTGTTCTCTGATGTAATGACACTGAACCTCAATGTGCTTAGTTCATTCATAAAATACTAGAATTTTCATAAGCTTTAACACACCTTGATTACCATAGAATAGAACTGGTGGTTGATCTTCAAGAATCTTCATATCAAATAAAATGTGATGTATCCATATAGATTCACACATAGATCCTCATGCAACATGATACTCTACTTTCATGAATGAGAGAGCAACTACTAATTGTGTTTTACTAATCAACAAAATGGGTTTGGATCTAAGATGAAAAATGTATCCTGAAGTAGATTTTATATCATCAACAAATCTAGCATAGTCTGAGTCAGTGTACCCTTATAAGAAAAACTAACTATCCTTCTTCTATTTTAAACCATACTAAAGTGTACCTCAAACATATCGCAAAACATGTTTTGTTAATATCTAGTGAGTTTTCTTTTGTTCTTGCATAAATCGAGAAAGATAGATCATAGTAAAACATATATCTGGTCTAGTGTAGGTCAAGTAGATGAGACTCCCAATGAGCTATCTATAGAGAGTTTCATCCACTTAAAGAGAATCCTAGAATTGAGAGAGTTTCAAAACTTTATCCATTGGTGTTGAAAGAGGTTTGCAATATGACAATTTATACTTTTCCAGGAGTGTCTTGGCATATTTTATCTAGGAGATAAAGATGTGATTCTATTTTTGACATATCTCTAAGCCAAGATAGTAATGTAGTAGCCCCAAATTAGTTATGTTGAAGGATTTCCTTAGGTCATTCTTTACTACATCAATAGGATCATCTAAACTACCAGTGATCACAAGATCATCCACATAGAAGACAATAATGACAATATTTGTACCAACCTTCTTGATATACAAATTAAAATCAGAGGGGATATGAATGAAACCATTCTATTAGAGGTGGTCATCTATTTTTATGTTCCATGCCTGAGGTGCTTGTTTAAGTCCATAAAGTGCCTTAACTAGATGACATACCTTTTATGTATGTTTGTCATCAATGAAACCTTCTTGTTGGATCATGTATACTTCTTCTATAAGATCACCATTTAGGAAGACACTCTTGATGTCCATCTTCTGGTGTTTCCATCCATACTATGCTGCTAGTGTGCAAATAATTCTTATAGTTTTAATCATCATAGTGGGTACAAAGGTCTCTTCATAATAATGCCTTCTCAATGAGCCTAACCCTTTGAAATAAGTCATGTTTTGTGTTTGTAGATTGATCCATCTACCTTGTACTTTTTTTAAAAAATCCATTTGTAGCCAATGGATTTATTCCCTCTAAGCATATCAACAAGTTCCTATGTCCCATTTTTGATGAGGTCATCATATTCACCATCCATATCTTTCTTCTACTGAGGTTAACTAAAGGCCTCTCAAACTATATTTTGTTTGGTGATATCAAGTACTAAACTCATGAGTGCAAGATTGACTTCATGTCTCACCTATCTTCTTATTCTAACCCCCGATGATGTGTTTGGAGGAGAGCTTAGGTGTGAGTCCTTGATTATGGAATCTATCCATTTAAGACATCGATGTGGCTACTAATTTGATGAATAAATTTCTTGTATATTACCAAGATCAATAAATAATTCTTCTTCTTGTAGCTCACCTTCTTCATGTTCATCATCTAACTATGGGAAGTGTCTGTGAGAGGTAGTCTAGTTTATCTCCTTCTATGCCAATGAGTCAAATGATGATTTGTCATAGACCACATCATGACTTTTATAAATATTCTTCATCATAGGATCTATGAGATGGTATGCTTTGAAGGTAGTCATATACCCCAAGAAAATACACTAGAGGGCCTTTAGTTCAATCTTCTTCTTCTTTTTATATGGAACATCCATATAAGAAGTACAACCAAATAATTGAAGATGGGAAATTGATGATTTAGGACCACACCACACCTCTTTTGGTTTATTGTCGAGAAAGATATTTTTTGGTGATCTATTGAGAAGATAGATAGTCATCTCTACTACTTCTACCCAGAATTTTGTCAACAACTTTACAAATCATAAAGCAACTAATAACCAAACTGTCAAATATAACAAAACAATGTAAAATGAGTTAAAAAATTATGCCAACATTCCCTTTTTTACTACATTGTTTTTAAAAAATTACCCTCGAAATAGATCAAATTTTAACTTGCCAAGAGTCTTGGTGAGTATATCAGCTATCTATAAATCCATCAGATAGTACTAGAGCTGAATATGGTGGTTCAAAATTTGTTCTCTGATGTAATGACATTGAACCTTAATGTGATTAGTTCATTTATAAAATATTATATTCTTCAAAGTTTCAACACACTTTGATTATCATAGAATATAATTGGTGGTTTATCTTCAAGAATCTCCATATTAGACAAAATGTGATGTATCCATATATCTTCACACACAGCTCCTCATGCAACATGATACTCTACTTTCATGAATGAGAGAGCAACTACTAATTATTTTTTGTTGATCCATGAAATGGGTCCTGATCTGAGATGAAAAAGGTATCCTAAAGTATATATTCTACCATCAACAGATCTAGCATAGTTCGAGTCGGTGTACCCCTGCAATAAAAACTGACTATTCTTATTCTATTCTAGACCATACTCAAATGTACCTCAGACATATCTCAAGACATGTTTTCCTGTAATCTATTGACATTTGTTTTGCTCCTACATAAATTTAGAAAGATAGATCAAAATAAAACATATATCTAGTCTGGTGTAAGTCAAGTAGATGAGACTCCCAACAAGGTATCTATAGAGAGTTGCATCCACTTGAGGAGAATCTTGGAATCGAGAGAGATTTAAACATTTATCTATTGGTGTTGAAAGAGGTTTAAAATTTGACATTATATACTTTTTCAATAGTGTCTTGGAGTCTTTCATCTGGGAGATAAATATGTGATTCTATTTTTGCCATATCTCAAAGCCATTATAGTAATATAGTAGCATGAAATTAGTCATGTTGAAGGATTTCTTTAGTTCATTCTTTACTACATCAACAAGATCATCTGAACTACCAGTGATCACAAGATCATCCACATACAAGACAAGAATGACAATAGCTATACTCACCATCTTGATATATAAATTGAAATTAGAGGGGTTATGAATGAAACCATTCTATAATAGGTGATCATCTATTTTAATGTACCATGCCTAAGGTGATTGTTTAAGTCCATAAAGTGACTTAACTAGATGACATACCTTTTACGGATGTTTGTCATCAATGAAACCTTATTGTTGGGTGATGTCTACTTCTTCTTTTAGATCACCATTTAGGAGAATACTCTTGATGATCATCTACTAAAGTTTCCATCCATATTATACTACCAGTGCACAAATAATTTTGATGGTCTTGATCATCACAGTGGGTGAAAAGGTCTCCTCATAATCAATGCCTTCTTACTGAGATTAACCCTTTGAAATCAGTCATGCTTTGTGTTTATTGATGGATCCATCTGCCTTGCACTTTATTTTGAAAATACATTTGTAGCAAATATATTTCTTCTCTATAGGCAGATCAACAAGTTCCCATGTGCCATTTTTGATGAAGGCATCATATTCAACATCCATATCTTTCTTCCACTAAGCTTGACTTAAGGCCTCTCAAAATATCTTTGGTTTGGTGTTGTCAACTACTAAACTCATGAGTGAAACATTAACTTCATGTCTTACCTGTCTTCTTGTTCAAACACCTGATGAAGTGTTTACAGGAGAATTCAGGTGTGAGTCATTAATATTGGAATCTATCCATTTACGATATCAATGTGGCTATTGATTTTATAAAGAAATACCTTGTGGATTACCAAGATTAATGAAAAATTCTTCTTCTTACAACTCACCTTCTTCATTCTCATCATCTAACTATGGGAAGTGTCTTTAAGAGGTGGTCTAGTCTATCTCCTTAAATGCCAATGAGTTAAATGATGATTTGTCACAGACCACATCATGAGTTTCATAAATATTCTTCATCATAGGGTCCATGAGATGGTATTCTTTGGAGGTAGTGATATACCACAAGAAAATACACTCAAGGGTATTTTTTTTGATCTACTTCTTTTTATTTAGAACATGCATATAAGAAGTACAACCAAATACTCAAATATGGGAAATTGATGGTTTATGACCACTCCACACCTCTTTCAATGTCTTGTCTAGCAAGATATATGTTGGTGATCTATTGAGAAAATAGATAGCCATCTCTACTATTTCTACCTAAAATTATTTCACCAACTTTGTAGGCGATAACATGCAATGAGCCATCTCCATGACTAAGCGATTGTGTCATTTTGCAATTCTATTTTATTGAGGTGTATTGGGAGTGGTTAGGTGTTGCTTGATATTTGAAGGGATGTTGGTAGGGGTCTATACATATCAGTATGTACATAAAAAGGCATTCCTTGGCATGAGAGGAACTTGTATCAAATTGAACCTGATGTTGTTTAACCACAAGACAACTAGAAAATATTGGAAAAGAATGGGAAAGCTAAGGAATTCCATGTAACATTGCCTTAGAACTAAGTTGGAAGAGGGAACAAGAAAATAGATTCCCATAGTGGTAGTGCCAAAGTGTATTGGATTCTATCATAGAGGTAATGAGTGAAACTTGATAGGTTGAAACTGCATCTAAGGCAAATAACTGATCTTCAAGAAGGCTTTAGTAATAACCTGACCTTCTCAGGAAATGAGAGAAGATTTGATGCCTTGTTAACCTATAAACTCTAATATTATCTTGTGATTTAAAATTTGATTGATAGATAAGAGATTTGTTATCAAACCAATGACATAGGGTACCTTTATGCAAACATAGTTTCTTATCCTGAGAGGAATAGTGACATGTCCAATTCCTTTTGAAATGTACTCTTTATCATTAACAATTCAAACTTGATCTTTAGTTAGGTGAGTTATCATTAAATTAAAGAGTCCTTTATATCTAATCGTGTGCTTGTTGGCACCAAATTATATTAACCAAAAATAGCTCACTTCTATCAAGGTTTCGGAGACTAGTAAAAGGTCATCATGGGCTCCATATGTTGCTTATTCTATTGCTTCATCATCTAATGCATTTTTCTCTTTATTTTATGATACTACATCCCCATTCTTCTTCCATTATTGAGGATTTATTTTATATTTCTTTGAATCTTCTTTATTGGAAGATCCCTCTTGACTAGATTGGCCATGAGCCAAGGCATTATACCAACAATGATCAGTATAGTGTGCATCGGTTTTGAAAATGTAAAACCATCACTTTATATTCTTAGTCTTCTACTATTATTTATGTTGTTATGACTAATTTTGAGGTCCCTTCTTAAATTTTGGACCTCATTGCTTGGAGATCAGGGCTTTATCCTCAAATTCTTTATGCATGGACTAAATTGCTCCATCTTATGGAAGAAAATTCACCAATTCTTTGAAAGACACTACTTGCTTAGTAATGTTGAGTGTCGTAACAAATGTGCAAAACTGATATGGGAGAGATCTCAGTGTGATCAAAACTAACATCTTGTCCTCGATCTTTTCTCCAAGTGTAACAAATTCTACTCATAGTTTTGCAGCCCGATGTAAGAACTCCTCAAAATTTTCACCTAAATTCACAGTGAGTGGATGAAGAAGTGACTATAGATACAAGATTCTAGTTTGGTTCTTCACCTTGTAAATTATGGATAAAATATCCCATGCCTATTTCAATTTCTATGCATCATGAACATGCAATTGAACTTGAGAGTTATCATCATGAGCAATTTGACATCTAAATTATCAAGCTTCTTTTTCTCGTCAAATCTAGGAGGACAGGTCATTGTTCTAGTGATGATGCCCCTTAATTCTTCAAATTGAATAATCATTCACTTCTTCATCTTCTAAGTGGAAAAATTAGGCCCTTTCAAGAGCTAGGAATCTGACAGTAAGAACTCAGGTGTAGACATTTTCTAATAGTTTCCTTACTTTACTTTTGCAAGAAAATACAAGCTAGAACAAGAAATATTTCTTCAAATTTGCAAAAAATTTATTTTTGAAGGATGTACCTGAAAATAATGTTGTTTTCTTACATAACACTATCTCAGGCTTGTGCTTTAGTTGCATATGAGTAAATTTCAATGCTCCAGGGTTCTATTTTGCATGATCTATTTCTACACTTTGACTGCCAACTCTTATTACAAAGGGAAGAAGTTTATCTTCTGGTTTTCTATCCTCTTCTCTCCATGGGTTCTACACCATCGGACATCTTTATATTCACTACAAATACAAATCTGAAAGATAAATGCTTCTAGAGTTATCTCAAGCATTGGGCTATTGTCCCAAGCTTTCAACACTCCAAGATTTAGGCTGTCCTGTATGCTTGAAAAGTTACAAGCTTTGATACCACAAGATCCTCTAATGATTCATTGTTTTTTCTCTAAGATTACACCACTACTCTAATAACATATTAAAATATAGAATGAAACTTCTATATTTAAATTACTCCAAAAATTAGATATATATACACAATGTAGAAATAATTATAAAACTGTCACTGATCAACACCTATGCAAAATTGAAATACAACTAGAATAAATAACAAAGCATTAGAAGATAAACTTCTTCCCTTTGCAATAAGAGTTAGAAACCAAAGTGTAGAACCAAATCATGCATAGTAGAAGTCTAGAGCATTGAAACTTGCTCACATGCAACCAAATCATAAGTTTGAGATGGTGTCATGCAAGAGGGCAACATTATTTTAAGGTACATCGTTCAAATACAGAAGTTTTTAAACTTTGAAGAAATATTACTTGTTTTGGCTTATATTTTTTTGTAAAAGTAAAAGTAAAGAAATTATTTAAAAATGTCTACACCCAATTTGTTATTGTCAGATGCCCCAAATCAGTCATATAAAAGGATTTCTTTAGGTCATTATTTACTACATCAACAAGATCATCTAAACTACCAGTGATTACAAGATCATCCAAATACAAGACACGAATGACAATATCTGTACCAACCTTCTTCATATACAAATTGGAATCAGAGGGGCTATGAACAAAACCATGATACAATAGGTGATTATTTATTTTTATATTCCATGCTCGAGGTGATTGTATAAGTCCATAAAGTGACTTAACTAGATGACATACCTTTTGTGGATGTTTGTCATCGATGAAACCTTCTGGTTGGGTCATGTATAATTCTTCTTTCAAATCACCATTCAAGAAAACACTCTTGATGTAGATCTATTGATGTTTCCATCCATATTATGCTACCAGTGCAAAAACAATTCTAATGGTCTTGATCTTCAAATTGGGTGCAAAGGTCTCTTCAACATCAATGCCTTCTTGTTGAGCCTAACCCTTTTAAACAATATATGCTTTGTGTTTGTTGATGGATCCATCTACCTTGTATTATGATTTGAAAATTCATTTGTAGAGAATGGATTTATTCCCTATATGCAAATCAATAAGTTCCCACATCCCATTTTGATGAGGGCATAATATTCAACATCCACAGCTTTCATCAATTGAGGTTGAATTAAGGCCTCTCAAACTATCTCTAGTTTAGTGTTAACTACTGAAATCATAAGTGAAATATTGAATTCATGTCTCACATGTCTTCTTGTTTAAAATCCTGATGAAGTGTTTGGAGGAGAGCTCATATTTGAGTCCTTGATTATAGAATCTAGACATTTAAGACATTGATTCAACTATTGATTTGATAAAGAAATGCCTTGTAGATTACCAAGATCAATGAATAATTCTTCTTCTTACAGTTTTCCTTCATGCTCATCATATAACTATGAGAAGTGTTTATGAGAGGTGGTCTAGTCTATCTCCTTCTATGGAAATGAGTCAAATGATGTTTTTTCATAGACCACATCATGAATTTCATAAATCTTCTTCGTCTCAGGGGACATGAGATGGTATGCTTTGGAGCTAGTGTTATACCCTAATAAAATACACTAGAGGGTCTTTGGTTCAATCTTCTTCCTCTTTTTATCTGGAATGTGCATATAAGAAGTATAACCAAATGCTAAAAGATGGTAAATTAATGGTTTCCAACCAATCCATACCTCTTTTAGTCTCTTATCTAGCATGATCATTATTGGTGCTCTATTGAGAAGATAGATAGCCATCTGTAATGCTTCTACCCAAAATTGTGTCATCAACTTTATAGTGGATAACATATAATGAGCCATCTCCCTGAATGAGCGATTGTGTCATTATAAAATTTTATTATACTAAGGTATATAGGGAGCATTCAGGTGCTTCTTGATTTCATGTTTCTTTAGGAATGCCAAGAACATTTTTGATGTGGATTTTCCCCTCGATATAAGTGAAAGAGTTGAAGTCACTTCTTAGACTGTGTAACAACATGTTGATCAAAGGCCTTGAAACGTGCAAGGGCTTCAATCTTATTTTTGAGAAATAACACTAAATTCTTATGATAAAAATCATGAAAAAATAATTGAAAGTACCTAAATTCTCAAAGGGATGTTGGCAGGGGTCTACACATATCAGTATGTACCACAACAAGATGTTCCTTGGCATGAGAGGAACTTGGCTCAAATGGAACCTCATGTTGTTTGCTTGCAATAAAAATAGAACATAATGGAAAATAATAAGAAATATGAGTAATTCCACATACCATTACCTTAGAATTGAGCTGGAAGAAGGAACCAGAAGATAGATACCCATAGTGGTAGTGTCAAAGTCTAGTGGATTCTACCATAGAGGTAGTGAGTGTAGCTTCACTGGATTAAATTACATCTAATTCAAATAAATGATCTCTAAGAAGGCTTTAGAAAGAACCTAAACTTCTCTAGAAATGAGACAATATTTGATGCCTTGTTCCACTAGAAACTCTACTCTTATCTTATCATTATCAATTTGAACTTAATATTTATTTGGGTGAGTTATCAGTGAATCAAAGAGTTCCTTACATCTAGTCATGTGCTTGTTGGCACCAGAGTCTATTAACCAAACTTTTCTCACTTTTGTTGAGGTTTGGGAGACTAATACAAGGTCATCATGGGGTCCATATGATAATTATTCTAATTCTTCATCATCAGATGCATTCTAGTCTTGATTTTGTGTTGCTATATGCCATTTCTACTTTCATTGTCATGGAAATATTTTATTTTTCTTTGAATCTTCTTTACTAGAAGATCCCTCTTTACTAGATTGGCCTTCAGCCAAGGCATTATACTAGTAGTGATCAGTATCGTGTGTATGGTTTTTGTAAATGTAACACCACCACCTTAGCTTCTCAATATTCTACTATTATTGATGTTGTTATGGCTAATTTTGAGGTCCCTTCCTGAATTTTGGACCCCATTTCTTGGAGATCAGAGCTTTGTCTCCAAATTCTTCATGTACGAATTGAATTGCTTCCTCTTGTTGAAGAAAATTGATCAGTTATTTGAAAGTAACTAATTACTTAGTAATGTTGAGTGTCATAACAAACATGCAAAATTGAGATGGGAGAGCTCTCATTGTGATCGAAACTAACATCTTGTCCTTAGTCTTTTCTCCAAGTGCAACAAATTTTGCTCATAGTTTTGTAACCTAATGTAAAAAATCATCAACCTTTTCACAAAAATTCATACTGAGTGTATGAATAAGTGATTACAGATATAGGATTCTATTCTAGTTCTTCACATCACAGACTATGGATAAAATGTTCCATTCCTCTTTCAATATGTGTGCATTATGAACATGCAGTTGAACTTCATTATTAATACTATGAGTTATCAACATGAGCAGTTTCAAATCTGACTTATAAAACTTCTTTTGCTCATCAAGTCTAGTAAGATGGGTCATTGTTCATTTGAAGATGCCCCATAATTATTCAAATTGAAGAATCATTCACATCTTTGTATTCCAAGTGGTAAAATTAGGCCCTTTTAAGAGTTAAGCATCTGATAGTAACAACATGGGTGCAGACATTTTCTAGCAATTTCATTACTTTACTTTTGCAAGAAAATACAAGCCAAAACAAGAAATATTGCTTCAATGTTTCAAAATTTATTTATTTTAAGGATGTGCCTTACAATAATGTTACTTTCTTACATGACACCATTTCAGGATTGTGCTTTGGTTGTATATGAGAAAGTTTTAATGCTCCAGACTTCCGTTGTGCATGATCCACTTCTACACCTTGGCTACCAACTCTTATTGCAAATGGAAGAAGTTTATCTCCTAGTTTTCCTCTTGCTTCTCTACACCAGTTATACACCATCAGTCTTCCTTGCATTCACTGCAGATGGAGTATGAATTCTCTTTTGGAAATCAGCTCTATACACTTAAAAATAACATTCTCAAAAAATTTATCTCTAGCACAAATGTACCTTACATAAACCCTCATCTTACTGGTGATTATAACTTTAGTAAAGGGTATGGTATCTTGTACCTCTTAAAGCTAAAACTACGTACATCAAAATTGCTATTGATGATGACGACGACGACGACGATGACGATGATGGTGATGGTGATGGTGATGGTGATGGTGATGGTGATGGTGATGGTGATGGTGATGGTGATGGTGATGATGATGATGATGCCATTATTAAGTTATATGTATTCCTTCCTAACAAGAATAATTAAATTTTTTTTATTGAATGGACCCAGATTATCTGCATGGTTTTTTGAAAGTGTGATGCCATAGGTAAACATAGATGGGCTTCTATTAGCCTAATGATTTGGTTTTTTATTTTTACTGTTGCCCACCTCCCTATTCCCCTTTTTTAATTTGTGTATAAAATTTTTATTTTTATTTTTTATTATATTTAGATTAATTGGTGGAATAGACAATCCAACAAAGCTAGCACCACCTTTTTAAGCAAATTTCAATAAGGTAAGCCTTTATAGTTTTCAAAGGGCATCTAAATTCTCCACTCTAAAAGCAACAAAAAAATGAAGGAGCAAAGTGATATAATTTTATTAACTTTAGAATATTCTTATGAATAATATCCATTTGGATTGTGAGTCATGATTTATCTGAGGATAGAAAATATAAATATAAATTATGTTATTCATATACTTAAGAATTACTAAATATTAAACATTTATTTCATTTTCATATAGGTATCTTAAATGTTGAATCTGTACACTTAATCAAGGTTGGAATTTAAAAAATTGGAATAATATATTATTTTTAAAGTTCTAACAGTTTATAAGATCATTTTATGGTAAAGAGTTGATGTGTTTTAATAATTATTTCTATTATTATAAAAATAAAATAGTGGATCTTTTTCAAGAGTTTCCATTTTAAAAACTTTTTATATTTTTTAAATTATACATGTTTTAATTATGTTTAAATGTATATTTCATGCTTTTAAAAGTCCTATGTTCACCATATGTTTGTGTGACATCACTTACCTCTATATTTGAATACTATTAATATGATGACTATAACTTCTATATTATGAAAAATTCTTTAAGTATGATTATTATCATTCTCTACAAATTTTGGACCTATAACTATTTTCTAGCTTCCCAAACACTTGCGTCCTACCTAGATACCTACATCAACACAGGTGTCCCTTTTCCAACTATGTGTCCAATGCCTTGAAGTCATCCAATTTGTAAATGAAATGTATCGTTATGGTTGAATTAAGTTATTTATTGAGTAATATTTTCAAAAGATATATATATATATATATATATATATATATATATATATATATATATATATATATATATATATATATATATATATATATATATATATGAATGAATGAATGATGGTTGATTTAGTGTGTATATATATACACACTAAATCAACCATCATTCATTCCTATTTATACACACACACACACACACACACACACACACACACACACTAAATCAACCATCATTCATTCCTCACCTAGAAAATACTGGGAACTCAAAAGTCAACTTACCAAGATGTACGCAATCAAGCTTTCATGTGAGAAAACATGCCATATTCATCTTTGTTTCCATATCAGACATAAGATCACTATCCTTATACATTTGAATTATTATAGGAGCATCCCATGAGCCATATATTTCAGGTTATAAGGTAGTTCAATGTATGTGATTTATTATCACATATTACATCCTTATGCACATACTATCCAACACAAAGGGGGAACTCCATAATTATGAGCCCCTCTTTGAAGTATTAGCTATGTACGCAATGCCCATTGATAAAGAGGTCTTTGAGGTGACTTTACATTATATGACCACTAACATATTTTTTATAAAATTAATCCAAGGGGAGTAATTTAGTGCTTGATCGTTTGACAAAAAGTGACAGTCTATGTGCATGATCTAAAGATATCATAAAAGTGAAAGATATTTTAGAAGAATATAGTTTGTCACACCTAGATTTTAACAACCCCACTATGCTTAACATAAAAAACATGATAATTTATTTTAATTTAGTCAACACATATTTTTTTATTAGACTTCACCATGAGAATCCAATTAGTGATTCAAATAACACTCTAAGTATGTTAACTATAAATAACACATAACATCTAAGAGTCATTGATCAATATCAACATATGAAACACATCAAAACCAATATGGAATGTAATTACAAATATCCAACCATGTCTGGTAGAATAATATAGCCACTACTGCCAAATAATAGATAACTGCATCTCATTACAAATTATATCTCAATAATAATAAATACAATATAATTTACAAAATACAAGATACAAATCTTCATAGAGAATGAATTCCTAGACTCTGGTATTTATGGCAATCTCATGTGTCATCTCTGAGTAAGTATATTTATAGGGAGGGAGACTATCATTTGAGCACTTTTTCACACCAACCATGGACTACCGATCCCTTGCATATTTGTCATCAGGGAATGACCCTCTCTTCATTGATGAGTAAATAGTGATGGTGCGGGAATTCAAAGATACAAGATAATACCCATCTATTGTA
Organism: Torreya grandis; assembly: GCA_037957365.1. NCBI lineage: Eukaryota > Viridiplantae > Streptophyta > Pinopsida > Cupressales > Taxaceae > Torreya > Torreya grandis. The sequence goes on along the minus strand of JARHVA010009497.1, from coordinate 274,786 downwards.
TGATTTATAAAAATTAAACATCCAATGCACAATAACTTATAAACATGTTCTATAAACATATCACACAAACATATAAATCATAAACACGAAATGATAATATCTCACTGACATTACCTTGTCAAAATTTTCAAATAGTTATTGATCACTAGGATCAATCAATTTTATACACACCACTTGATCAGATTACCATTATCTAGCATTTTGATTCTAGTAAGCTAGCAAAGTCCATCTCACTACTTAATCTGTAAAAACAATACAATATTTTATTATCACACACACACACACACACACACACACACACACACACACACACACACACACACACACACACACACACACACCAGATTCATATATATTTCTTCCTACCAAGAATCACAAAACATGATAAGCATAGGAATAATCAAAATGCATACATTTAATCTATCAAACATATGAATGAATATTCATAATATAATTTATTACATAATTAATAAGAAAACAAGTGTAGATTATACCAATTGGGTATGATTTATTATTAAGCTACATATTCTAATTTCTATAAGCAGATATAATATAGGAATTTATACTAGTAGCATAAAACATGAAAAATATTGCAATAACCAAAATACATACATCTAATATGCCAAATGTATGAATGAATCTATACACACAATTATAGTTTGTACCACCTAGGTATAACATACATTTAGACTGTAGTTTTCTAAATATAAACATCCTATGAGATGACATAATATCATAGTTCATTATTTATGAGCATAACTACTCAATTACAAATAACCAATCTTACGATTTCAAGAATCAATTTCTCATATTCATAAATAATAATCAATTAAGTATAATTATGTCAACTAGGTATACCCTATGTTTTGAGAGATAAATTAAAATTTTGATATTTTATTCATCAACTTCAGGTGATTACATATGATCACCAATTGGTTACATTCCTGACACCCAAGTATATAAATGTAAAACAACTAATAACCAAACTATCAAATATAACAAAACAATGTTATAGTTAACTAGTTACGCCAACATTCCCCCCTTTATTATATTTTGTTTACAAATGTACCCCTAAAATAGAACAAATTTCACCTTGCCAAAAGACTTGGTGAGTATATATACTATCTGTGAATCCATGAGGTAGTATTGGAGCTAAATGTGGTGGTTCAAAACTTGTTCTTTGATGTAATGACATTGAACCTCAATGTGTTTGGCTCATTCATGAAAAAATGGATTCTTCAAAAGCTTCAACACACTTTGATTATCATAAAATATAATTGGTGGCTAATCTTTAAGAACCTCCATATCAGACAAAATGCGACGTATCCATATTGCTTCACACATAGCTCCTTGTACAGTATAATACTTTTCTTTCATGGATGAGAGAGCAACTATTGATTATTTTTTGTTGATCCATGAAATGGGTCTAAATATGAGATGAAAAATGAATGCTAAAGTATATTTTATGTCATCAATAGATCTAACATAGTCCAAATCAGTATACCCTTACAAGAAGAACTAACTATTCTTCTTGTATTCTAGTCCATACTGAAGTGTACTTTAGACATATCTCAAAACATGTTTTGTTGTAATCTAGTGACATTTCTTCAATTCCTACATAAAAATGGAAATATAGCTCATAATAAAACATATATCTGGTCTGGCGTAGGTCAAATAAATGAGACTCCTAATGAGCTATCTGTAGAGAGTTACATCCACTTGAGGGGAATTTTAGAATCGAGAGAGTTTCAAATCTTTTGCCATAGGTGTTGAAAGAGATTTACAATTTGAAATTCTATACTTTTATAGGAGAATCTTAGTGTATGCTATTTGGGAGATATAAATGTGATTTTATTTTTTCCATATCTCCAAGCCAAGATAGTAATGTAGTAGCCCCAAATCACTCATGTTGAAGGATTTCTTTAGGTCATTCTTTACAGCATCAAGAAGATAATTTGAACTACTAGTGAGCACAATATCATCCACATACAAGATAATAATGATAATATATGTACCAACCTTCTTGATATATGAATTGGAATTAGAGGGGCTATGAATGAAACCATACTTCAATAGGTGATCATATATTTTTATGTACCATTCATGAGGTACTTGTTTAAGTCCATAAAGTGACTTAACTAAATGACATTCCTTTTATGGATGTTTGTCACCGATGAAACCTTTTATTTTGGTTATGTATACTTCTTCTTTTAGATCACCATTCAAGAAGCAATCTCAACATCCATCTATTGAAGTTTTCATCCATATTATGCTACCATTGCATAATTAATTTTGATGGTCTTGATCTTCGTAGTGGGTGAAAAGGTCTCCTCATAGTCAATGCCCTATTGTTGAGCATAAACCTTTGTAACAAATAATAATTTATGTTTGTCGATGGATTTGTCTACCTTATAATTTGTTTTGAAAATCCATTTTACATCAAAAATATTTCTTCCATATAGGCAGATCAACAATTTCTCATGTCCCATTTTTGATGAGGGTATCATATTTAATATCCATATCTTTCTTCCACTAAGGTTAAATTAAGGCCTCTCAAACTATCTATGGTTTGGTGCAATCAACTACTGAACACATGAGTGTAAAATTGACTTCATGTCTCACCTGTCTTCTTGTTAAAAATCTTGATGAATTATCTAGAAGAGAGCTTAGGTGTGAGTCCTTGATTATGAAATATAACCATTTAGGATGTTAATACAACTACTTATTTGATGAAGACATATCTTATAGATTACCAAGATCAATGAACAATTCTCCTTTTTATAGATCATCTTATTTATGCTTGTCATCTAAGTATGGGAGAAGTCTATGAGAGTTGGTCTTGTCTATCTCCGTTTATACCAATGAGTCAAATGATGATTCATCACAGACCACATCATGTGTTTCATCAATCTTCTTTGTCTCAAGATCTATGAGATGGTATGCTTTGGAGGTTGTTTTATACCCCATGAAAATACACTGGAGGGGCTTTGGTTCAATCTTCTTCCTCTTTTTAACCATAACATGAATATAAGTATTTCAACCAAATACTTGAAGATGGGAAATTGATGGTTTATGACCACACCATACCTCTTTTGGTGACTTATCTAGAAATATCTTTGTTGGTGCTCTATTGAGAAGATAGATAATCATCTCTATTGCTTCTAAGCATAAAGAAACTAATAACTAAATTATAAAATGTTAAAAAACAATGTAATATGAGTTAATAAATTATGCCAACATTTCTCCCTTTATTACATTGTTTTTAAAAATGTATCCCAAAAATAGATCAAATTTTAACTTGCTACAAGACTTGGTGAGTATATCTGCTATCTGTTAATCCATCGAGTAGTACTAGAGTTGAATATGGTGGTTCAAAACTTGTTCTCTGATGTAATGACACTGAATGTTAATTTGCTTAGTTTATTCATAAAATATAAGATTCTTCACAAGCTTCAACACACCTTGATTGTCGTAGAATAGAGTTGGTGGCTGATCTTTAGGAATCTCCATATTAGACAAAATGCAATGTATCCATATAGCTACGTACAAAGCTCCTTGTGCAACATGATACTCTACTTCCATAAATGAGAGAGCAACTACTGATTACTTTTTATTGATCTACAAAATGGGTCCAAATTCGAGATTGAAAATGTATCTTGAAGTAGATTTTCTATAATCAACAGATCTAGCATAGTTCGAGTTTAGTGTACCCCTACAAGAAAAATTGACTATTATTCTTGTATTCTAGACTATACTCAAGTTTACCTTAAACATATCTCAAAACATGTTTTGTTTCTATCTAGTGACATTACTTTTGCTCCTACATAAATTTGGAAAGATAGCTCACAACAAAACATATATCTGGTCTAGTGTAGGTCAAGTAGATGAGACTCCGAATGAGCTATCTATAGAGAGTTGCATTCACTTGAGGAGAATATTAGAATCAATAGAGTTGTAAACATTTCTCCATTGGTGTTGAAAGAGGTTTACAATCTGACATTCTATACTTTTCCAGGAGTGTCTTGGTGTATTTCATCTGGGAGATAAAGATGTGATTCTATTTTTACCATATCTCCAAGCCAAGATAGTAATGTAGTATCCCCAAATTAGTCATGTTGATGGATTTATTCAAGTCATTCTGTACTATATTAGCAAGATCATCTTAACTACTAGTGATCACAAGATCATCCACATACAAGAAAAAAATGACAATATCTATACCAATGTTCTTGATATACAAATTTAAATTAGAGGGGATACAAATGAAACTATTCTATAATAGGTGATCATTTATTTTTATGTGCCATATCCGATGTGATTTTTTAAGTCCATAAAGTGACTTAACTAGATGACATATCTTTTATGGATGTTTGTCATCGATGAAACCTTCTGGTTGGGTCATGTATACTTTTTATTTTAGATCACAATTCAGGAAAACACTCTTGATGTCCATCTATTAAAGTTGCCATCGATACTGTGCTGCTAGTGCACAAATAATTTTGATGATCTTGATAGTCATAGTGGGTGTAAAGGTCTCATCATAATCAATGCCTTCTTACTGCTCCTAACCATTTACAATTAGTCATGCTTTGTGTTTGTTGATGGATCCATCTACCTTGTACTTTATTTTAAAAATCCATTTGTAGCCAATGGATTTCTTCCCTATAAGTAGATCAATAAGTTCACATGTCCCATTTTTGATGAGGGCATCATATTCAACATCCATAGATTTCTTCCACTAAGGTTTACTTAAGGCCTCTCAAACTATCTCTTGTTTGGTGTTGTCAACTACTAAACTCATGAGTGCAAGATTGACTTCACGTCTCACCTATCTTCTTGTTTGAACACCTAATGAAGTGTTTGGAGGAGAGATCAAGTGTGATTCTTTGATTTTGGAATCTAACCATTTAGGATGTCCATGCAGCAACTAATTTGATGAAGAACTACCTTGTAGATTACTGAGATCAATGAACAATTCTTCTTTTTATAGCTCACCTTCTTCATGCTCATCATCTAACTATGGGAAGTGTCTGTGAGAGGTGGTCTAGTCTGTCTCTTTCTATGCAAATGAGTCAAATGATGATTTGTCACAAACCACATCATGACTTTCATAAATATTCTTCACCATATGTTCCATGAGATGGCATGCTTTGGAGGTAGTGATATACCCCAAAAAAATACACTAGAGTGTATTTAGTTTGATCTTCTTCTTCTTTTATCTATAACATGCATATAATAAGTATAACCAAATACGCAAAGATGGTAAATTGAATGTTTATGACCACACCATACCTCTTTCAGTGTCTTGTCTAGAAATATCTTTGTTGGTGCTCTATTGAGAAGATAGAGAATCGTCTCTATTGCATCTGCCTAGAATTGTGTCATCAATTTTAATAATCATATAAGAACTAATAATCGAACTTTAAAATATATAAAAAAATGTAGTATGAGTTAAAAAATTATGCCAACATTCCCCCATTTATTACATTGTTGAAATAGATCAAATTTGAACTTTCCAAGAGAGTTGGTGAGCATATCTATTATTTGTATATTCATCATGTAGTATTGCAGCTAAATATGGTTTTTCAAAACTTGTTCTCTGATATAATGAAACTAAACCTCAATGTGCTTAGTTCATTTATAAAATATTGGATTCTTCATAAGCATCAACACACCTTGATTTTCGTATAATAGAATTGGTGGCTGATCTTCAGGAATCTCCATATTAGACAAAATGTGATGTATCCATATAGCTTCGCACACATATCCTAAGGGAGCACGTTACTATACTTCTATGAATTAGAGAGCAACTACTAATTAATTTTTATTGATCCATGAAATGGGTCTAGATATGAGATGAAAAATGTATCTTGAAGTATATTTTCTATCATCAACAAATCCCTCATAGTTAGAGTTAGTGTACCCATACAAGAAAAACTAACTATTCTTCTTCTATTCTAGACCATACTCAAGTGTACCTCAGACATATCTCAAATCATGTTTTGATACAATCTAGTGACATTTATTTCACTCTTGCATAAATTTGGAAAGATAGCTCATAACAAAACATATATCTGGTCTAGTGTAGGTAAAGTAGGTTAGACTCCCAATGCACTGTCTATAGAGAGTTGCATCCACTTGAGAAGAATCTTGGAATCGAGAGAGTTTTAAAATTTTCTCCATTAGTGTTGAAAGTAGTTTACAATCTAACATTCTATACTCTTCTAAGAGTGTCTTGACATATTTCATCTGAGAGATAAAATTGTGATTCTATTTTTTCCGTATCTCCAATCCAAGATAGTAATGTAGTAGCCCCAAATTAGTCATGTCGATGAATTTCTTTAGGTCATTCTTTACTACATCAAGAAGATCATCTGAACTACCAGTGATCACAAGATCATCAACATACAAGACAAGAATGATAATATCTATACCAACCTTCTTGATATACAAATTAAAATTAGAGGGGATATGAATGAAACCATTATATAATAGGTGATCATCTATTTTTATATACAATGCCTAAAGTGCTTATTTTAGTCCATAAAGTGACCTAACTAGATGACATACCTTTTATGGATATTTTTCATCAATGAAATCTTCTGATTGGGTCATGTATAGTTCTTCTTTCAGATCACCAATCAAGAAAAAACTCTTGATGTCCATCTACTAAAGTTTCCATCCATACTATGTTGCTAGTGCACAAATAATTCTTATGTTCTTGATCATCACAGTGGGTGTAAAGGTCTTCACATAATAAATGCCTTCTTACTAATCCTAACCATTTACAACAAGTCATGCTTCGTGCTTGTCAATGGATCCATTTGACTTATAATTTGTTTTTAAAATCCATTTGTATCCAATGGATTTCTTTGAATAATAACTCCAACCATACACTATTTAGTATAGTCTAATTTGTAGCAAACCCTGACCTAATTTTTTATGGGATCAAAGAATCTGGCCACATAAACCCCTAGAAATCCTAGTATCACATGCCCACTTTATATACCCCATGGTGGATTGGGGTTGGAACAATGTTAAAAGATGAAACCCCAAGTCAACACACCCCTAAAGAACATGTGATGGATAAACAGGATCCCTCCTTCAATCTAAATGGAATTAAATACATTTAGAAGGCTTTAGATGTCATTTCTAAATCACCTAAGTCACTCAAAGCTTGGGTAGAGCATACATGACAAATTTTACAATAAGACCAAACAAACAAGGAAATAAACTAAACACATTTGGTCACTTGAGTTCACTAAAGGGGGTGGGGGTGGAGCATTACTGCAATATATTATAATTTACTACAAACAAAGAGATCTAACTATGAAATTTCAAATTTAAATAGTAACAAAAAAAACCATAAAGTGAAAAAACTCGTAAGAGTTCTAACCAAAATGTATGTTCCTTTGAATTCTAAGCTCAACTTTAATATCTACATGGGTGTTGGGAATGGAAAGGTGTGAAATTAATTTTTGATATCATCACATCACTTCTTCTCATTCATTCCTAGCACTCAGATCTTTACCAGCCATGTTCACCATCAACTTTTTATGGACTTTCCATGTGCTATATTGGCTTTGGTGTAGACTACATGCAGGCTATTCCTTCTTTTAGTGTAGGTTTTCTTTGTATTAGGTGTAATCTATGTTTTCCCTGATAACATTCATTTACTTCTTGTGTTTCTTCTACCTTCAAGGGGTTTTTAATGGTTATAATGGGCTTTAGTCTACTAGAAACTGCATAGAGGGATCTGTTACGCAATTCAGGGTCTTCTTCTTTCTCCTATCCTTTGTGTGTTACCAATGAGGTTTGTGTTTTGGTTTTTACTCATATATTGAGCACTCCGATGGTGGTCTATGATGTTAATATGGTTGATATATTTGATGTGATTCTAAGGGAGGAAGCTTGGTTATCTTCTGTAGCAATAATTTATTAATTTCAAAAAAATTAGCCAAGCAAAGGGGATCTACATTCATGGATCTCTAGGATTTGGAAATCTCTTTCAGCTGGTGCTTTTGTTATTCATCACTTCTAAGGGTTTTCTCATCATTATTTGATATTCCTCTTCAGATATAGATCATATACTATGTTTAAGCCCTTGGAATTGAGACAAAGCCTTTATGTGCATGAAACCATGGTTCCTCACCTTCAATCTAGCTACTAATTCCTTTATTGTTTCTCCTGTTTGAGTCAAATTATGTTCTTTACCTTTGTAATTTTTGCAAGCTTCTTCTCTTCAAGTCATTGGCAACTCTATTGGGGATTTTATCACCCTTTCAAAAGATACTGAATCCTTAATGTGAACTACCTTTTACAAAATATGCATTTTCATGGATTTATCTAAAAAAATTGCCAGAATTTGTTAAGATTAAAGTTAGATATATGATTTGGACTCAAATTTTGGATTATGAAAGAATAAATTTTATATGCAAGAAATGCTTTGATTTTTTTAATTTAGCTAAAAACTGCCCCAAGAATTTTATTAGATAACCCAACAAGAAATTTAATTTGGGTAGTTTTAGAACTTGGTGGAAAGATTATAATGTGGAACATCTGATTATCTTTGGTAAGGACAGGTATATGAAATTTGGGGTTAGAGGTAAGGATGATCCCATATACTCAATAAAAGTTTCCTCTCCTCCTTTGGTGGTATCCTCAGAGTTATTATCCTCTTCTCCTTTATCCAAAAATGAGATTTCTTTTTTTAAATTGGGATTTGATTCAAAAAAAATTGTTTCTCAATCCCCTTGATGTTCGTTGAATCACTACTCACATGTTTTGAGCTCTTCCTATTTGGGGTACACTTTAATGAAATCCTTGAACTCTAGTTTAGTTTCTCCTCAGTATGAAATTATGGTTAATGATTCTGAAGGATGGAAAAAGGTCTTTGATAGGAAAAATTATGCTTTTAAAAAGAATCTGTGTCACATGGTACTTCACTTACATAAGAAAAATCAATCCCCTAAGTAGGGTGTGTTGAGCTTGTTGTTGGTCCATTATAGTTTAGAGCATGGATTTTTCATCCCATTAGGTGGTGGATGTTATTTTTCATTGGACTGGTTATTTTTTCTCACCTTTTTTAGCTAAGTTATTTTTGGTGGCTTTGGTTTTATCGATGGCATCAATAAACCAAGATATGTTTTTTTTTTAGTCTTTTTGGGCAAGGGACCAATTAAACCCTATTATATATAAGATAAATATATTTTCCTTTTAATATCTCCAAATGGAAGTGTGATTTAAATTTTGGCCCCTTGATCTTGCTTGCATTCAGAAAAAAACAAAAAGTATACAAACATCAAAAAATAAAATATAAGTGTGATTAAGTGATTTTGAGCATAAAAAAAAGTGTCTATGACATTTTAAAAATTCTTAGGCCTCTCTCTCCCCACCTTAGGAATTGTAAAATGTTAGTGTGTTTACATGTCTAGAAGCTAAATAGCAAGCAAGTAAACAACAATCCATTTCAAGCTCTCGAGTTTGGAAAAAACCCAAAGCGAAACCACCATTTGGTAAGGCAAAGTGACCGATTAGTGTACATGAAACCACAAGTTAGGGTAGGTGAATCTATTGAAAAAAATAGAAAAATAAGTAGACATAGTGTAAAGTTACTTGGAAATCCACCATTACACAGGGTTAGAGTCACCAAGTCTGCATAACAAAGCTACTATTTAGTAGGTCAAAGTCATCATTCTCAAGCATTGATTCATGCACAAATAAATATGAAAAATAAACATGGGGATGATAAAGCAACCATTTCACTGGGTGAATTCATTGATAACTTAAAAAGAGAATGATGTATATTTTAAGGCTAAAACTTTAAACTTGAAGAATTAAATGCATTTGTTATAAAAAAATAATGTTAACATATCATTCTCCTTGGACATGTGGGGTGCATGGTCTCATTGGGCATGGAGTTATGCACCTTATGTGTTCAAAGAGAAAATAAAATGTAAATTAATCCTTTGTTAGATAAAATGACAAAAATTAGGCATAATAATACACTAGGACTAAACATTGTTTCTTAATATCTAGGGAGAGCATAACATAATAAGCAAGATCACAAAATAGAGATAAAGACAATATAGATTTCTTACCTCCTTTGTCGAGTTTGATGCTCACTTATTGGCATAATGATGTTCGTGCTCAGTCTATGATGATTAAAGTCTTGCAAAAATGTTCTTCCATGGTGGTAGCATCTCTCCAATAGTTATTTGTGGCTTGGTGAAAATCTTGGCATAAAATGGATAGTATAACACTACTCTCAAAATTTCCTTGAAGGTATTCTAGAAAAATAACCTTACACATAAAATCTTCTTGGCATATGGTGTATGTACTTTTATTTATAGCTCTAAGAAATAACTTTAATGCTCAGGAAGTTAGGTGAAAATCTAACTTGGGTTGTGTCTAAATTAACCGAGGTTGAGTCAAGCTAACCTTAGGTTGGGTCAAATCACCCATGAAATATTGACACCCTAGTTTTAGATATTTATGAGATGTGACAACTCACTTTAAATATCTATGAGGTGTAACTCATATTTATAGAATATTTAGGAGATAGTAAATACCTTGATTAGCTCCTATGACTTTTGAATTCATATATGGCTAAAAAAATGTTTTTGGTAAATGAAATTCACTAATTTTATTTAAATTTTTTGTTTAGGCAAGTTAATTAAGATTTTTAATGTAATTAATATTTCTTAGTTGTTTTTAGCTTTTGTCAATAGTTTTAACTATTATTAATTAATATCTTGAAAGGCCAAAAGTGTCAAATTACTTGGTCATAATTTGATTAGGGTTAAAACTGAACTATGTTTTTGGTGTATATAGGTTAATACATCAAATAAGCTAGCCTTATCACATTTATAGATAATTAAATCCCTTATGCAGATAAAATTAGGAAATCCAAATGATTTTTAGGTGTAAAATATGTTTTTTGCTAGAAATTGAATTGAATCCTAGCTTAGGCACTAAATTGGCCAAAACTAAGTGTCTACAAGTACAACCATGGAGGTTGGAAAAATCCTATCGAAGTCCTTAAAGAAGGGGAAAATATGTGAGAAGACTATGAGTATAAAAAATGACTTGAAAAACATGTCCTTGTGGTATGAAAATAGGGATAGAAAAAGTGACTATGAGAACCATTAATTCCATTAATATGTTTGTTAAATGGAAAGATACATAAAAGAAGATGGAGATGGTGGACATGGTTCTACCAAGTAGAATAAAAGAAGAAAGTGTTGTTGTATATGTGTAAATAGCCCATATAGATGTTAGAGGAGAGACTCTTATGAGTAAAGGTTTAAATTATTCTAAAATGAACAAAGAGATTTTAAGGATCATTACACATGGAGTGGTTATGAAGATGAAATCAAGGAAAACTACCTGATGTTGATATAAAGAGTTTATGAAGTGAAGAGGAGCTATCACAAGAATAAAAATAGAGTGGAATTGGCTTGAGAAGCCCATGCTTAGTGAGAATGGAGTTAATATTTTTAAGATGAAGGAAACACTGATGGGGACTATTAATTATCATTTTTATAAAATGATTTATGAATGTAGGCATTGTGAAGGTACATAAATTAATAAAATAGAGGCATTCTAAGATGGATTCCAAGGTCAAGAGTTGAACCTAGAAGTGATAAATTATGCATTCAAGAAATAAAGTTAAGAGGAATGACAGATTTATATATCATCCAAAACATGTGGAGAATAATATGATGTTGTATTCAAAATGGAGAGGTTTATTGATATAGAAATGTAGACAGCAAAATTTGAGAAGGTGAATACTATCCTTGAGGTGATAGTAGAGGTTATGGGTTGTCATTTGGAGATAAGAACATGACAACCATGAGATAAGAACTACAAATAGAGAAGAGTGATCCAAGAATAGGTTTCATATTTAGTAGGAAAATCCAATAAAATTTTATGAAGAGGTCATTGGTCTATGGTAGGTTTAATCCCACAAGGGAGAGTAAGATGAAATAACAAACAAACTGGGGAATGTGGTTGACTAAATATTAGTTTCATCCCAAAAGAAGATGAAGAGCAGAAAATAAGAGCCTTTGGTAGAGGAGGACATAGTATGGTGGTTCTAAAAACAAAAAAGCAGGAGTGATGAGAGATAATACAAATATGGAAAGAAAGAGCATAAGAGATATGAAGAGGATAAATTTTAAATTAGAAATAGTGAGGTAAAAATGGAGGAGCAAGTCTGAATATCAATTGAAGTACTTGGTGTGTTGCATTGGAATTACACAATCACTATACTTCAAGGTAAATTTTTTTTTTCCCTCCATTTACTCCATCTATGTGAGCACAAGATCACATTTTATAAATATCAATTATTTGATGCATAGGTCATCTAATGGTTCGTTCAATGTTGCATCAACCAAAAATATAGTGCGGTGTGTTTGTGTGGATTTTTGGTTTGTGTCTTTATTTGTGTGATCTTGTTAACCTCTTAGAATGGTGTTAGAATAGTATTACTTTACCATGGGAAAGTATGTATATCTCTCATCTAGTTTTTATTCTTTATGGATTGTTATGTCATAGACACTTGTCATAAATTATTTTTCAACTATGGTAAGCACTGGATGATTAAATTTTATGAGGTCATATAATATAACACTTGAGATATCTTTACCAAGTTTTAGATCATTTAAAGTTACTAAATAAATGTATTGAATGTTACATTTGGAATGAGGTTTCTTTAATTTTGATATTATTGTGAAAATAATTGGTTGATGAAACTTAGTGGGATAGTATACCCTGAAACATAAAACCTTTGAAAAAAAATCCAGAGCATTTAGAGTCACCGTAAAGGCATACCACTTAGTTTTTTCAGAACACATTGTAGATGGTTCTTGAACTTTTGAAAGAGTTGTGGTAAGAATTGGGTTAGAAAAATTGGATTGGTGAAATAAATTATATTTTGAACACTATGTTTCAAATTCTAGCTGAATTATATAAGAGGAAAAATGTTATGATAGATTTTGTAATTATTGTTTAGCCAAAAAATACATTTTTCTAGTTTGTATATGGTTCATTGCCTTTTAGATGATACATATAAGATTTAGGTTATTGAATATGGATAGGTGAAATAAAATATAGCCTACAAGGCGTCTTCAAAGCTTTAACTCAATTAGATAAGTAGCAGTAAATCTATGACATTTTGTGTAACTATCATTCAAACAAAAAATGATGTGTCTAGTCTACAAGTGGTTCATCGCCTTGTAGAAGAGTTATGATAAGAATTACATTTAACATGTTTTGTGAGTTGATATAAAATGTAGTAATCATGTTATTTTTAAAATTTCAAATCAATTGGATAAACTATGATAAATATATGGTGGTAACTTCTTTTCAACCTAAAAACATCATTTGCATAGTCTGCAACACTTAGAAATGTTGTTCTTTACCTATGCAAGAGTTAGCTGGCAAAATTTGTAGTAGTGTTATAAAATGTATTCTACAAGCTTGGTTTAAAATTTAAAATCAATTGGATTAACAATGATGAAGTTATGATTGTTTTGGTAAATGTCATTAGGCTTGAAATTGTAATATGTGTACCGAGGAGTCGTTACTATTAGTTTGGCATTTAATTGCAAAAATTGAAAGATGTAAAAGTATTCTACATTATGTGAAAGTTAGGTAAGTTGAATAGACACTTTCATTAAGCTTGGAATGTCAACATGAATACACTATTGAAGGAGAAGAAGTATGTTTTGGGGGCATAAAGTCGAGTGGTGAAGGAATAAAACTTTCTATGAGTAGAACAAAGAGTTGTATCAATCCAAGAGGGATTATATGAGAGCCTAGAACTCTTTCATTTGATGTAGTAAGGCTATGAGGCATGCATGAGTGTGAATGTATTCTATTATGATCTTTTAATAATAATATAATGAAAATATGCTACATGTTTCAAATACGACTAAGTACTAATGTGTGACCATAGTAGAATGCAAAACATTAGCAATATAGAGATAAAGGTAGAACTTAATTACTATCTCCCTTGTGCTTGAACCAACTTCGTGTTGAGATGAGTACTTATAGACTAAATGTAAAGAGTTTGTTGTACCATTGATTGGAGGTCATGAGGTCAAATACTGAGGTTCATGTTGTGGTAATTCGTATATTTCATCACTTGAATCCCTACATTATCATCATTCTTTGCATAGTTTTTATCATAGAACCAACTCCTATTATACATGTATTATAATGCTTAAGTAAATTGTACTCATTTATTTGAATACAATCAAATTAAAATTTTACTATTATTATCAAAAGTGTTTTAATCCAATTAGTGAGGATAATGGTCGCTTATATCCATCGATCAAGGTACAAATTTGTCTATATATGTGATACACATAGTCAAGCAGTTATGATGGTATTGTTATCCCTTAATCATAGCTGCTTTACCAAAAAACTCACTGATTTTAATATATACTTATTCAACATTGTAATATGTTGTATGTTTACACCTTTAATATGGATAGAGATATTGACATTCTATGTGATTCAGTAATTCCCTATAATATTTAAACATTCAATCAAAAATAAATCAATAAATAAATAAATTAGTCTATTTATAATAAATTTTAAACATCTTGTGTTCACACTTCCACCTCCCTGATGTCAATTCCATTTTCACAAACTATTTAATCAACTTTAATGTCGGACATTCAACATGGTTCGACACTGCAATCTCCACGTAGCCACTGAACAACCTTTACGGCTTCACTATGCTTGCATTTTTATTAGGCATCCTATGAAAAATTAGCGGATAAAAATGTAATGGTAAATAATGTAGTGGTAATAATGTAGTATAACAAAAACGTAGTATGACAAAACATCGTGAGGACAAAACATAGCGAGGAAAAAACATAGCGGTATTGGTAATGTCGTGAAGATGACACAAATTTTAACTAAAGGTCCAAACTCATGAAATCGCATTTTCCTCTGTTATTTTTCTTGTAAATTTGGTGCATTACTTTTTCACCATGAAATGTTAACTACTATCACCAAAATGAACTAAACAACAAATCAACAACTTGATAATCACTAAAATGTCCCAATTATGCTCTTCGTGACATTACCAATACCTCTACATTTTCCTCGCTATGTTTTGTTCTCATGACGTTTTTTCATACTACATTTTTATCATACTACATTTTTACTGCTACGTTTTTGTCTAGTATATTATCACATAGAGCCTTTTATTATATCTCTCGTCTGCTTTCCACCTCATTGATTGCGCGTAGCTTCACACCTCATTGATTGACAAGTCTAGTCTCTTTATGCATTTCAAAGGTAGTAATATCTTTTTGTTCTTCCTCTTTCATACGTAATCACCATACCAGAGTTTCTACAACAATTTTTCATTACTTGCAAGTCAGACATAAATCTCACTCCTGCAAATGGCTCTTCAACGGGGCTGAATCTCTGTTATCGAATGTACAAAAGGATATTCCAACAGACAACTATTTTAGTGACATGGGATATGAGATCTGTGTTCTCAGATACGGTCACCGACTAAAATGGGGGAAAGTCGGTGTCGTTTTAATATATTGAAGAGCAAGTTATATTCTAAATGCTCCGGACAGGTTCGTCGCCGTAGCAATATGCCGCCTCCTTACGTCATAATGTGGACAATTTTACTTTTACCTGATTGGATAATCATAAATATTATTACTCAACATAATAATATACAGCAGTTGCAACAAATTATTTTGTAAATGCTACGGAAAGATTTACTTTATAGCCCCTCTTTCGATCATAATTTGGTCAACTTTACATTAATCTACCAATTAACGCGCAAGCTTCCCGGAGAAGAATTACTGTAGTCTTCTTTCCGACATCAATTCCAAACAGCCATTATTACCTACTAATGACTTCACATTGCAAATCCAAACTGGCCTTAATTTCCTCGTAAATTCCACAGTGCAGAATTGTGTTTATTACACCTCCCTCATTATCGGACACAAAAACCATATAAGGCTTTCAACTTTTGCAATTGAGATATCTCTGTGAGGATGGACTCAAGGAAGCCTTTGATTTCACAAATTCGTGCCCTAATCTGCAAATCCCGTTCCAAGATGAGATTTCTGAATAAAAACAAGCAAAGCTTGAGATTCCAAATGGAATATGAATTCTCTTTTGGAAATAAGTCCTCACGACGGAAAATCACGGTTCTCAGAGATTTTATCTTGGGCATGAAGCTACCTTGCATAAACCCACGCCTTACTGACGATAATAATCTTAGCAGTGGAAGATATAGCAGAGGCCGTATGAGTATCAAGGAAAGGCATAGCAACGAAATGGAGAGAGGAGCGGTTTGTACGGGGGCACACGGTGACTATGAGTCAGTGAATACAAAAGCGGAGATTTTCATAGCAAATTTTTACGATCAGCTTACTCTTCAGCGACAAATTTCAGTCTTACAATACCAAGAAATGCTTCACAGGGGTATTGCATAGATTTCCTTTCGTAGCGGTATGTATGGATGCACACGGTGATTATAAATCAGTAAATACAAAAGGCGAGGTTTTCACAGGAAACTTTTACGATCGGCTTGTTTTTTAATAGCAAACTTATGTCTTATAATACGATCGGAGTGTTGCATACATTGCACGAATTATCATATCTTAGATCTTTTTTAAAGCCTCGAATTATGGGAGCAACCAAAACATCATGTAGTCACTCTGGTTCTATAGTACAAATCCGTTTGTGTAAGTGAAAAATGACAATAGTTCCTATTATTTTTGTTTATATGATTGAAAATATATATATTGTGGTTCATTTTTATTGAAGCAATATACTCTGTATAAATAAAAATTATAGTTATGTTTGGAAGATGCAAATGTTTTTAGATGTGTTATTAATAAGAAATGTCGTAAAAGTTCATATTTTTTATTTTAAGTTAGGGGTTTTTGGCTGCGATTTTTGAATTAAAGTTTACAATTATATTTTAATTTATTTAAAATTTAATTAATTTTTTAAAATTATTTAAATTCAAATATTTTTATGAATTAGTTTTAAGTAAATTATTTTGATGAAGTAAATTATGTTGAAGCAATGCAATGTTATAAAAAAAGATAAGGATTTATGCGCGTATATTGAAAAAAAATGTTATACTCTACATACATATAGTAGGAAAGTTATTGGTCAATAGAATGAAGAAGATGAATAAGTCAATAATTATGAGCAACTTCAATTGTCTCATGCCATGCTAAAGTTTATAATGAAGTTATTCTTTTATTTTTTCTATCTAATTTTGTTTATTTTCTTAACAAATAGTTTTGATGAGAGATTTGAGGTTAGAGTATATAATTATTAAGAAGGGATTGGCATAATTAGAAGAAATTAACTTAGTCTTTATTTATAATTTTATTTTTGTGGAAATACATACAATTTTATCGAGGTTTATAGTTTATTTAATATTTTTAATAATTTTATTTTTGTGAATCAATATATAATTATATTTCCCCAAGAGTTAGTTTGAGTGGTTGAGAGTAATGACTTAAGTCACCCAGGTCTCAGATTTAATCGTTGATTTATCTGTGGTGTGTGGAGTGAGATATTTGCATATCACCTATATTCTGAAGTGGTCATAGCGGCACCTTGAGGTAGGATTTGAACTTCTCCATGTGTTCTACATGGATCACAGTGGGGAAATTCGACTACGGATCATTTGATGAATATTATAGACCTAGGCCCACCCCCATTAAGAGTTAGAAGTAGATTAAAAATCACTTCTCCCCCGCTCTCCCCCAAGGGTTAGCTTCAGTGAATCTGAGCAATGATTTAGGTCACCCAGGTCTCAAATTAAATCCTTGGTTTAATTGTGGTGTGTGGAGTAGGGCATTTGCACATCACCTACATTCTGAAATGGCCATGGAGGCACCTTGAGGTAGGGGTCCAACTTCTCCATGTTTTCTACATGGATCACAGTGGGGTGATTCAGTTGCGAAGCATTTAATGGATATTGCAAACCTGAGCCCACCTCCATTAAGCTTCAGAATTAAATTAATTTAAATCCTCTAGGGTTATACCTCAACAATAAGTCATTGTAATAGTCACCACTAGGTCATGAGTTCAAGCCTTGATTGAACCACAATCGTTGGGTGGGTCACTGGCACAAGCTCAAGAGATTAGTCCATTGGACTCATCCTGTGATAGCATGCCTAAGTGTCTCCCAGGTCGTTAGGTCCAACACGATGATAATGTCATGCCATAAAAGTTGTGAGACACCCTCGATTACCAAAAAATAAAAATATACAATTATATTAATGTTTATTAATAATTTAATGAAGAATGTTTCATATTTTTTCATAAATAAAAATAATTATATTTTTATATATTTATAGTTCAATTCAGGTTTAATGGTAGTTTTGTTGTTGTGTAAATATGCAATTTTATTAGGATTTATCGAGTAAATAACTTTGGAACTATAATTATTTAGATGTGAATCAACACAATGAATATCATTAGGGATTTATTTAGGTTTGATCATGGAAACCCTCTAATCCTTTGACATAATTTCATTCAAAATTTACAAGTGTGCTACATTGAAATCTTCAAACATCAATTTAGTAAAGTACTAGGGTTTTAACATTATAATTTGATATCTTGGCATAGGTTTAATGTTATGACTATAAATCAAAATCTAAAGAAACAATGGCTTGGGCATATAAATTAATAAAATAGATTTGACTTAGTTTTTTGGTAGAGTTTCCAGTAGATGCATAAATAAGATCGTAACTTATAGTTGGTGTTTAGTGGCCCAACATAGAGAATACAATTGATAGTAAGATTTTCAGAGCTAGATCCAAACACACACACACACACACACACACACACACACACACTCTTATGTATAGAATTTTACACATGTATGTATATAATTTTATTATAGTGATAGTAAAGATTGAAATAGTAGCTGAGTTAGATCCATGCAACTTAATTGGATTCCTCAAAAACATTATGCAAATAATAAATTTAGAGTGCTTTTAATGCTATGCATTCTTGTCATGAAAATAATACTAAAAAAAAATAAGATTCTTCCAATTACCATGATGATACATGGACAAATGACTTAAAGTATTTGACATCAGGGTTTCAGTCAGAGATAACTTGTATGATTGCACTTAAAGAGTTAGATGAGGAACATCAAACTATGTCATACATTTGATTCACGGTGAAAATAGAAGATATAACTACTTGGGAAAATTGATCTATTTGTTTCAGTTTTTAAATGACTCATGTTGTTTCAATCTTGGATGATCTTTTAGTTAGGTAGATGCAAGGACTAGTTCCCTCTCTTCACCTTTATTTGAGTTTGGTGTTAGGTGTTGGAAATTTTCTTGGTATCAAAGTTGTTTTACTTCATTTTTTATTGTCTTGCTGCAATTTCGAATGGTTTTATATTAAATTATTTATATATTTTACTTACTAACTTTAACATAAAATGCCACTAGTCATATCTCATAATCTAATATTTAATCATAAAACATGAAATATGAATCTATCTTAATTTGTTTTAAATTTTTAATTAATCATTGACATGAATATCACCTCTTATTATTTGGAAAAAACTTTTAACTTGGATAATTTTTGTGTTGGTCCTAAAATTATGCACAACCTTAATACATGGTGCATTTTCACAATCTACTACTTAGTCACATTGTGGAAAAACCTTTCATGAAAATATTAAGGGGAAAACCCACATTGACTCCTAGTGCCACTAGGCATGATATTGCATATTTATAAAATAGTCATTTGCTAGGATAGTTAACATGGGATGCCACCCGTTTTTTCGCATTGTGACACAACCCTTCGAAAAAAAAATCTAACGCATGAATGCATCTTGTCCTCACTGTGCCATGTGTTTCAATTCCACGCAGTCGTACACTCATAAGTCAGAATGTTGTCGATGTGGAATTTGAGGCATGTGTAATTGTGAAGCAATCTTTGCATTCCCTTGGGTAGCAGCGCATTCATTCAAAACCATATAAATCTGGTCTAAGGTTTTTCATTTGATTAGTCTTTGGTCCTGCATGTAATTCTCATCCCACCACATGGACGGACCTTTCGGCATTGCTTAGCGTAAGGGGTGTGACCCCTTCACCGATGACACGTGAAAAAAATGTCATAATTTCGTGACTTGGATAAAGGCCTTCGTGGTAAGGAAGTCTCCAAGGCTGTAAGTCATTCGATTACAACCGCATGGCAAATCCCCATGCTTTTACGCAATTTTAAGGGATGCGAACCATGAATCCAAGGCACATGCAATTCTTTCTCGACATTGTAGCTTGGAAGATATTGCAGTTTAGTTTAATGATTCTTCCTCGTCATCTTGATAGAAGGAGAAAAGTTTCACAATAATAATTGATCACAATGGAAACCCAAAGGTCAAGTTCATGTGCTCAAACCCAGTCATGAATATGTAAAATGGTGTCATGTAGTATTAAGATTAAATCAATAGAACACAACATCGATCGGTCAACAAGATCATGAAATGGCCAGTTATAACACCCTGACAATACTTGGTTTGAAATTGATGGTTTATTGCCTTTCACCCTATCTAATAAAAATATGAAGTACAAGTTTTTAGGAAACTTTTGTTGAATTGCTTTGGGTAATTCTTATGAGCTCAAAAATTGATAGACATCGAAACTTCTGTCATATGCTTTGTATTGTGCACTGAAATGATTATTCATCTATTTATTTTTTTATCAATGGATTGATCAATGTGTTTGTTCCATTAGGAAGCCATAAGATGAAGGTCAATTTTGAGAAAGACATCTAGATATAGATATTCAACTTTGGTTATATTAGTGTAGGTTTTTATTTTTCCCTATTTTTTAAGTAGGGAAATTGTATTTATTGTGCATACATGGAGTTTTCTTACATTTGTGGGATAGGCTAGTTTATGTGGAGGTGTGTGTCATAGATGTGTCATAGGTGTCATAAGAATGTCATAAGTAACTCCATTGATGGGAGTTACTTCTCTATTCTTAGCACCTTGTCACCACATTTCATGGAGGAGTTACAGTCTATTCTTGGGGTGCCTTGTCCACCTTTTTTGGAAGAGTTACGTACTCTCCTATATGTATTCCTCACTTTGGCCATATCATGTTAATCAGATTTTGGTTTTCTCCATTTTATCTTGTGCAAATTATCTTCTTGTGTAATTTCAAATTGCTTTATAATTTATGTGGTGTGTAGTTGCTTCATCTCGTGTGATCACGTCTCCATTTCATTCGCATTATCTAAATTTTGGAAACAACTCTGATATGGTATCAGAGCCACTCTGGTAATCATGTGTCTAGTTATGCTATTAGTTTATTCTAAAAATTTTACTTTGCTTCTTTAGTAGGTTTTTTAACTCCGTTGCATTTGAGAGCTTTGGTAGAGTTTCTTGAAAACTCATGCAAATCCATATGGAACTTGTTTAAAAAAAATTGCTTCTGGGTTAGAATTTGCCAAGACATCTTGTTTGGATCTGTTGTGGCTTTACCAAAGGCAGTAGAATTTCTTTTCTCTTGGTCATTCTATAGGAAAAGACAGATCTCTGCAACTGGTTTCTGTTCTTGAGTGCCATTGTTGTGTGGAGCAACAAAGGGAGGAGCAGCATCAGTAGCAATATCCTTCTAGGCGCTGTCAGTCTAGGCATAGCTAGTCTAGGTGCAATATCCTTCCAGCAGCACTTTTCCTTTTGTTTACGTTGACTGGGCGTTGTTTTTTGTTGTGCATTTTTGTCTACTTTGCATTGATGATTGTGTGTTGCTAACTGTGTGGCGCATCTGCCACATTTGTACTATTCCAGCTATTTTTTCCTGTTTGTTAGGCTCCAAGCAAGTTGTACGACGTCCAACAGGTCTGCAGTTCATTTCTTTTATTTTTTCTGAGCAAATTCTGAACTGCACCTTTTTTTGGGTGCCACTGCCTGCTTTCTTTCTGCTGTTTGGAAACTAGATGTGTGCCCTTGTTTTTCATGAGATTTTTCTACCACATCTGTTGTTCATTTATATTTTTTGCCAGCATTTTCTTAAAAATGGCGCTCCCTATTTGGTTTCCAACGCCATGTGGTGGTCTCTCTCTCTCTTGCTGTTTGATTGATAATTCTGCTATTGTCCAATAATTTTTCTGATATTCATAAGTCAATAATTTGATTTTTTGAATTAAAGACAAATTGGAAATTAGAATTCCAAAAAAACTAGTTTAGAGTTTTTTTTAAACTTGTATCTTCAAACTAAGAAGATGAAGGGTGAGGCCAGGGTTGGCAGGAGGCCAATTCCCCCTCACACAAACCTCCTTTGAATTTCTCATTTCGTAATGAATCCAACAAGTGGTTAGAAGGCCACTTTCTCTCTCAAAACATGTATTTTTTTAATTTTTTAATATTTTTTTTGCAAAAACACTAGTTTACGAGAAAATTGAACCTTTAATATCTTGCAAATGGTAAGTCAAATTCGGGTGTCATTTTTTGCAAAAGTGTTTGTAATTCAATTCTCTATGGTGTAGGATTTTTATTTGTCAAAAACACACTAGTTTATAAAGTGCCTAAAATTTGGGTCTCCTAGGACGCATTTTCGGCTGAGTCCGACGTCCTGTTTGCTTATAGTCTAGCACTGATTGCTCTAAGACACATATTTAGCTGAGCCCAATGTATTTTGAGTGTGCACTTGCATATTTGGTGGGGGGATCAATATTTCAAGGGGGGTGTGATTGATTTTCACTACTTGTAAATCTTTGCTTTCGTTCTCCTTTCTGCATAAATTTACAAGTTGTAATCAACACAAATTCACCTAAATTCAACTTACAATAGATTATTTTCAACTTAAACCCCTAACACCTTCAACTATCATGAATGGAAGGTTGAAATGTCAATCATTCTTAGAATCAAAGGGTTATATAGGATCACCATGGGTAGTAAAGTAGAACCCAACACTGATGTTGAAAAGGTTAAGTGGTACAAATGTAGTAATGAAGCCTATGGATTACTGAGCTTGTCTGTGTCTCTAAAATTTCTCTTCCATTTAGAATCCTTCAAGGCTCCCAATGACATATGGGACACCTTAGAAAACTTATTTGGGAAGCTTGATGAGATGAGAGGTTATGAGCTCGAAAACGAACTCATAAGTCTAAGTCCTAGCAACTCTGACACCCTACACGACTTCTTCACTAAATTTAAGGCCCTTAGATTGCAATTGAAAGAATGTCGAATAGAGAAGAAAGATGATCAACTCATACTTTCTATTCTCGCAAAGTTAAGTCCAAGCTATTCAGTCTTTGTCTCCACTTTTCATGCCACAAAAAGTGCCCTTGGCACTACATGGAAAATGCCTTCTTTGGATTCATTCATTGCCGACTTGACTAGGGAGCAAGATAAGCTAATTCAAATGGGCACAATGAAGTCTACTCAACCCCAAGCTTTGATAGCTAGAAATGGTAAGGATAAGACTTCAACAAAGGAGAAGAAGAAAAAGAACAAGGACCAGGAGAAGAAGAAAGAAAACAACAATCCTGCCAAAAACAACACTGAGTCTTCCTCCTCCATTGCTAAACCTAAGAAGGAGAAGGTTAAGTGTGCCTATTGTAAAAAGACAGGGCGTGATGAACACAAATGCATGAAGAAACAAATAGATCACCTAACTCATCTTCTAGAGAAAAACAACATAGGTGTTCCTGAGTCCATCAAGTAGAATTCATCTACCCAAGATTCTACCAAGGCAGAAGGCAAGGGTAAGGAGAAAGAAAAGGGCAAGGCCCTTGTAGCTACTGTAGCTTCTACATAAACATGGGTCATTGATTCAGGTGCTTCTCACCACATGGGCTCTTCACTAGTTGAGTTTTCATCTATAGAGCCTTGTAGAATGACTTCAATTAGTCTGGATGATGACACATCAGTTTCTATTGCAAAGAGAGGGTCAGTTGAAATGGAAGGAAGAACATTCAATAATGTTCTAAGTGTTCCTTCTCTTTCAACCAATCTCCTATTAGTGTACCAAATCACTCACATTGGTCAGGGCATGAGAGTTGAGTTTTCACCAGATTCAGTGGCTATCAGGGAGTTACATAGTGATACTACAGTGGCATTGGGTAGTGCAGATCACCAAGCAAAGTTATACATCTTCTCACACTTTGCATCAGATTCTTCTCCAACATCATTACTAACTCATTCAGATGGAATTAGCAAATTATGGCATGAGTGGTTTGGCTACCTTAACTACCACTACCTTGAAGAACTTTGCAAAAATGACATGGTCATTGCCTTGCCTAGTGTCTAATTCTCAAAAGGACTTTGTGAGGGGTGATCCCTTGGGAAACATCACGAAGAAAAATTTGACAAAGGCAAAGATTGGAGGGCTTCAAAACCTTTGGAGTTAGTCCACAATGATGTATCAGGACCCTTTCCCAAACCATCTTTCACAAGGGCCAAGTACATCCTCACTTTCATTGATGATTTCTCTAGGTACACTTGGACATATTTTCTCAAACAAAAGTTTGAAGTTTTTAAAAATGTTCTAGACTTCAAGGCTCTTGTTGAGAAACATAGTGAGAAATCCATTAAGGTTATTCGAACTAATAATGGAGGGGAGTATGTCAGCATCAAGTTTGAGTAGTTTTCTACCACAGAGGGGATTGATTTGCAGCACACAGTCACAGTTTTTAATAGAATGGGATTGGAAAATGCAAAAATAGGTTCTTAAAAGAGATGGGTAGTTGTATGATTCACTCCAAATCCTTAGCACCACAGTACTAGGCTGAAGCCATCAATTGTGCTTGCTACATTCAAAACAGGGTTCCTCACAAAGCTTTGAAAGGGATAACACCCTTTGAAGCTTGGCATAAAAAAAACCTGATGCTGAGCACCTTAGGGTTTTCGGATCCCCAGTCATGACCCACAGTTTGAAAAAAAATTCAAAGCTATGGAATGTTAGTCCAAGCCTTGCATCTTTGTAGGTTATCTGGATGGTATTAAGGGGTATCACCTTGTAGATCCAGTCACTCATGAGTTGTTCATCGAGAGAAGTGTCCATTTTCAGGAGAGTCCTAGAGACTCAACACTTGAAACTTCTTCTCCCTCATCGGATCTACTTCTTCATGATGATTCCTCAATAGATTTAGATCAACCACAGCAGGTTGTTGAGCCAGAGACATCTTCTTCTTCTTTGAGTTTAGACAGTGAGGACAGTGATGCAGAGTCATCCACCTCTATTCAGTCAGAGGATGAGGAGTTAGCACCTGACTTGCCCACTTTTGAGCCACTTTGGGCCAATCAAACACTTGAGAGTGCTGAAACTTGGGCAGGAGATCCCGCAGATGATAGATGTACTAGGGGGATTTTCGGAGAGATCCACATGCCTTCTTTGCTTCAATTTCAGATCCATGGACATTTTGAGAGGCATCGGAGGTACCTGAGTGGGATAATGTTATGGAGGAAGAATATTCTTCCTTAATCAAAAATCACACTTGGGATTTGACTTCACTTCCTAAGGGAAGAAAGAGGTTCAATGTAGGTGGATATATCAAACCAAGTTTGTAGCAGATGGGTCAGTTGATAAGTACAAGGCAAGATTGGTTGCCAAGGGTTTCTCACAGGTGGCAGGCATTGACTACTCAGAGACCTTTGCACCCATTGTAAAGATGACTTCTATCCGACTCACCTTGGCTATTACCATAGCACATGGTTGGGATGTGCATCAGATGGATGTGAAGAGTGTCGTTCTTCATAGAGACCTAGAGGAAGAGATCTACATGGAGCAGCCACCAGAATTTATTCAGGATTTTTCTTTAGTATGCAGACTTAGGAAATCTATCTATTGCCTCAAATAGGCCCCTCGGGCTTGGTATGCCAAGATGGATTCCTTCCTTCTCAGAGCGGGTTTCACCAGGTGCCATTCAGATCCCAATGTTTACTTCTTGTGGCAGGATGATTCGCTCCTAATTTTGGTTCTATATGTTGATGACCTTTTGATCACCGGGAGCTCTTCATTGGCTATTGCAGTGATGAAGGCATCTCTCTAAGATATATTTGACATGAAAGACTTGGGTTTTTTTCTCTACTTCCTTGGCATTGAGATCTCACAGTCAGATTCAGGGATTTCTCTTGCACAGCCTAAGTATGCTCTTGACTTATTGGCTCAGTTTCACATGGCTGATTGCAAGCCATCTCTGACTCCCTATCTATCAGGAGTCAAGTTTGAGGCTGATTAGTCTTCACCATTGGTTGATGCCACTCGGTATCGACAAAATGTTGGTAGTCTCATCTACTTGACTCACACCAGGCCCAACATATCATATACAATGGGACTTGTCCTCAGATTCATGCAGGAACCTCATGAGTTGCATTGGAAAGTAGCTAATAGGATCTTGCATTACATACAGGGTTCACATAGATACATGATTCATTACAGATTTGGCATAGAGGTTGACTTGGTTGGATATACAGATTCAGACTGGCTTGGTGATTCACAGACTTGCAAGTCCACTTCTAGTTATAGTTTCTCTCTAGGATTTGGTCCTATTAGTTGGTCTAGCAAGAAGTAGAATGCTATTTCTATATCATCCACAGAGGCAGAGTACAGGGGAGCTGTTAATGCAGCTACTAAGGCTATTTGGCTTCAGGGGATTCTTTTTGAGTTTGGCATTCCTATCAGGCAGCCCACCATCATTTATTGTGACAACTAGAGTACCATTCAAATTTGTGGAAATCTAGTTTAGTACTAGTGGACCAAGCATATAGAGATTCACATGCATTTCATTCGGGAGCTTATTCATAATCAGGTCATTGACTTGATATTTTGCCAATCTTCAGAGCAGGTTACAGACATCTTCACCAAACCTTTCATCGAGAGTAAGTTCATTCATCTACGAGCTCTTCTTGGGGTGCGATCAACATCTGCAGCAGTATCATCTTCGGGGGGGGTGGGCGGGGGCACTAGCCTCTTCTTTCTTTTATGTCTCTCTTTAGGGGGGAGTTTTTTCCTATGGGTTTTCTCCTTTTCTCTATCTTATGAGATATTGCATTTGTACATGGATACCTCATCAGGCCTAGTTGCCGGGACCCATTTTATATTTTCACACTACCCACCTAAGCTGCGCTTATGGGGCGGTATTAGTGAAGGTTTTTATTTTTCCCTTTTTTTTAATTAGAGAAATTTTATTTCTTGTGCATACATGGAGTTTTTCTACATTTGTGGGATAGGCTAACTTATGTGGAGGTGTTTGTCATAGATGTGTCATAAGTGTCATAAGAATGTCATAAGTAACTCCCTTGATGGGAGTTACTTCTCTATTCTTAGCACCTTGTCACCACCTTTCATGGAGGAGTTACAGTCTATTCTTGGGGTGACTTGTCCACCTTTTGTAGAGGAGTTACTTATGTACTCTCCTATATGTATTTCTCACTTTGGCCATCTCATGTTAATCAGATTTTGATTTTCTCCATTTTGTCTTGTGCAATTTATCTTCTTGTGTAATTTCAAATTGCTTTAGCATTTATGTGGTTTGCACTTGCTTCACCTCGTGTGATCACGTCTCCATTGTATTCACATTACCCGAATTCTGGCAACAACTCCGATAGGTTAATTATGGATTAATGTTATATTATCCCAATGATACTTCAAACATTTGATCATATGGTTTCAAATATTTCTTCATGTTGGTGATCAATTGAGGCCACATGAATATATACTTATGTGAAACAAAATTCGAAAAGCATCAGTTGGAGTAGATGCAGTAAAGGTTAATAAGATAACCATGGCCCAATTTTTGAAGCAATAATCTTTTCTTGGACCAATACTCCATAGGTCCCAAGATCATAACTTGGAATTTTTTGAATCAATTCTAAATCGATGGACCTTTTGTATGAAATGAAAAAGACAAATGATAGATTTTAAAAGCAATTTTTTTTTATTGTAAGTATATGTGAATTCTTGATGAATGTACTTTATGAGCAATAGGTTCATTTCATTTCTACAAGGTTAGACTAAATGGACTAAAATAATAAATTTGTAGTTGGTTTTGGGAATTAGCACATGCAATTGTTACATTTTCTTCACTGATAAATAATTAAAATCATTAGAATTTCTTATTTTTTTATATTTTTACTATTGAAAGGAATATTAAAAAATATTATATAACTTAGTAATTTCCTAGTATAAAAGAATGTTACCTCAAAGAATGTTATTATTTTAGTAATTTACTTTTTGATTAAATTAATTATGACAGTTGTTTATGCATGAGTGATTTTGAATTTAAATTTAATAATATTGACATCCACATTGTTTTCTAATAGTTAGGAGTTTAAAAAGAGATAGAAGAGTATATTGTTGTACTTAAATTGAAGGAAACTTAAAGAACAAGAGAAGCGAAGGTACGATAGTGGAATTTAACACGAATCTATATATCTACAAATATATGCAGACTTATCAAATAATATTATATAAAGATGAAAAGCGCATTTTCAAGTGTCTACACCAACTAGGATAGGTGATTTCAAGATTAAGATTTACTAAAACCTCCACCAGAAAAGTATTGCCATACGTTACAAGGTATTTGGAAAATGTTTTACTTTAAAATCATAATAGTTTTGAAATTGAAACGTTAATAATTGCACATAATTATATTACTAATTTACCTTAACCAATCAAAAAGGGATTTAAAAAAATGAAAAATCCAAAATATTTACTGAAATTCGTTATTCCTTTCTCTACGAACAAATGCTCAACGATTTTTCAATAAGAATCTTAATGCAAACAATTGAGAAAAGAGTCTCCTTCTATAATAGCTTTTATTCGCCTAATAAAATGATGGAAAGTCGTCAGTTTTCTAAGAACTTGAAGAACAAGCAACTTTCTTTTTACAGGCTGGTTCGTCGCACTTCCAATATGGACCCTCTTTTTACTTAAAATGATTCTATAATCATAATCTGGACATGTTTACTGCGGTATTGATTCTAATTTCAACGTCATTTTTTAATGGTGATGTTTAACCATTACCACTTTTCCTTTTCCTTTTCGAAAATGACTAGTATATATCTTGCAAGGCAGAGGTCTACCGATTAACCCCTGCTGCTGCAGTCTTCTTTATGACATGTATTCCATGCTCGATTTATTTGCTAGTAATGGTTTGACAATGCAAATACAACCTATCCTTAATTTCATTGCAAATTCCACATTGCAATAAGTTTGTCTATTACACCTCACTCGTTATCGGACACCAAAACCATGTAAGGCTTTAAATACTCGAGGAAAGATGGACTTGAGGAAGCTTTTGATTTCGAGATTCGTGCCCTACTCTGCAAAGCTCGTTCGAAGCTGAGATTTTTGAATTAAAGCATGAGGTTGCAAATGGAGTATGAATTCTCTTTTGGAAGTTAGCCCTCTACACTTACAAATAACGTTCTCAGAAATATTATCTTGAGCACAAACCTACCTTGCATAAACCCTCGTCTTACTGACGATTATAACTTTAGCAAAGGGTCTGGTGTCTTGTACCTCTTAAAGTTAAAACTGTGTACATCAAAATTTATGGCGGTGGTGGTATCATTATGTTACATATATTCCTTCTTAATAAGAATAATAAAGTATTTTTTTATTGAATGGAACAGGATTATTCGCATGGTTTATTGAAAGTGTGATGCCACAAGTAAACATAGATGGGCTTCTCCTAACCTAATGACGTTTTTTTTTTTTTTTTTTCTGTTTTCTGCGGCTCACCTCCCCGCTCGCCTTTTTTAATTAGCATATAAAAGTTTTATTTTTTATTTTTATTATATTTAGATTAATTGGTGGAATGGACAATCCAACAAAGCTAGCACAACCTTTTTTAAGCACTTTTCAATAAGGTAAGCCTTTATTATTTTCAAAGGGCATCCTTGAAAAATGAAGGATGAAAGCGATATAATTTTATTAACATTCTAATATTTTTATGAATAATATCCATTTGGATTGCGAGTTATGATTCATTTGAGGATAAAAAATATAAATATAAATTATGTTATTTATATACTTATGAAATACTAAATATTAAACATTTATTTCATTTTCATATAGGTATCTTAAATTTGGAATCTGTACACATAATTAAGGTTGTAATTTAAAAAATTAGAATGATATATTATTTTTAAAGCTTGAACAGCTTATACGATCGTTTTATGGTAAAGAGTTGATATGTTTTAATAATTGTTTCTATAATTATAAAAGAAAAAGTGGATTTTTTTTTCAAAAGTTTCCACAAATGCGCGCGCGCGCACACACATACACACACACACACACATGTTTTAATTATGTTGAAATGTATATTTCACGCTCCCAAAAGTCTTGTGTTCATTATCTATTTGTGTGACATTACTTATTTTTAAGTTTGACTACTATTAATATGATGACTATAACTTCTATATTATGCAAAATGCTTTAATTATGATCATTATAATTTTCTACCAATTTTGTACCTATACCTATTTTCTAGCTTCCCAAACACTTGTCTCCTACCTAGATACCTACATTGACACAAATGTCCCCTTTCCAACTATGTGTCCAGTGCCCTAAAGTCATCCAATTTGTAAATGAAATGTATCATTATGGTCGAATTAAGTTTGTTACTGAGTAATATTTTCAAAAGTGATTTTTATATATACTAAATCAAACGTCATTCATTCCTCACCTAGAAAATATGGGGAACTCAAAAGTCAACTTGCCAAGATGTACACAATCAAGCTTTCATGTGAGAAAACATGCCATTTTCATTTTTGATTCCATATCATACATAGGATCATTATCCTTACACATTTTAAATATTATAGGAGCATCCCATGAGCCATATATTTCATGTTATAAGCTAGGTCAATGTATGTGATTTATTATCACAGATTACATCCTTATGCACACACTAGCCAACACATAGGGAGAACTCCATAATTATGAGCCCCTCTTTGAATTATTAGCTATGTAGGTAATGCCCATTGATAGAGAGTTCTTTGAGATAACTTTAGATCATATGACCACTAACATTTTTTTTCTAAAATTAATCCAAGGGGAGTAAGTTAGTGTTTGATCATTTGAAAATTAGTGTCCTTCTATATGCATGATCTAAAGGTATCAGAAAAGTGAATTTTTTTTAGAAGAATACAATTGGTCACACCTAGATTATAACAACCCCACTAGGTTTAACATAGAAAACATGACTATTTTTTTTAATTTAGTCAACACATATTCTTTTATTAGAATTCACCACGAGAATACAATTAGTGATTCAGATAACACTCTAAGTATGTTACCTATAGATAACACATAACATCTAATAGTCACTAATCAATATCATCATATGAAACACATCAAAACCAATATGAAAAGTAATTAAAAATATCCAACCATGTCTAGTAGAATGATATAGCCACTGCTGCCAAAGAATAGATAGATACATCTCATCACAAATTATATCACAATAAACATAAATATAATACAATGTACAATATATAAGATACAAATCTTCATAGACCATGAATTCTCAGACTTTGGTATTTATGACAATCTCATGTGTCATCTCCAAGTAAGTATTTTTGTGGGGAGGGATAGTATCATCTAAAAAAAATTCAAACTAACCATGGACCCTCAATCCCCTGCACATTTTTCATCAGGGAATGACCCTCCCTTCATGGATGAGTAAATAGTGATGGTGCGAGAATTCGAAGATACTAGCTAGTACCCATGCATTGTATGATTTGTAAAAATTAAACATCTAGTGTATCATAACTTATAAACACGTTCCAAAAATATTTCTCACAAAAATGTAAATGATAATCATGAAATGATAGTATCTCACTAACATTACCTAGCCAAAATTTTCAAATAGTTATTGATCACCATGATCAATCAATGTCATACACACTACTTAATCGAATTACCATTATCTAACATTTTGATGCTAGTAAGATAGTGAAGTACATCTCACTACTTACTCTGTAAAAACAATGTAAGATTTTATTAAAACACACACACACACACACACACACACACACACACACACACCAGATTCATAAATATTTGTTCCTATTAGCAATCATAAAACACGCTAAGCATGGGAATAATCAAAATGCATACATTTAATCCATCAAACATGTGAATGAATCTTCATAATATCATTTATTACATAATTAATAAGCAAACAAGTGTAGATTATACCAATTGGGTATGATTTATATATTAAGCTACATATTCTAATTTTTCTAAGCAGATATAATATAGGACATTCTACTAGCTATCATAAAACATGATAAATATAACAATAATCAAAATACATACATTTAGTATGCCAAATGTATGATTGAATCTATAAACACAATTATAGTTTGTACCACCTAGGTATAACATACATTTAGACTATAGTTTTATAAATATAAACATCCTATGAGATCCCATAATATCATAGTTCATTATTCATGAGCATAAATACTCAATTATGAATAACCAATCTTACAATTTCAAGAATAAAATTTACATAATTTTAAATAATAGTCATTTAAGTACAATTATATCAACCAGGTATACCCTATGTTTTGAGAGACAAATTAAAACTTTGATATTTGATTCATCAACTTCAGGTGATTATATACAATCACCAATCGGTTACATACCTGACACCTAAGCACATAATCGTAAAGCAACTAATAATCAAACTATTAAATATAACAAAATAATTTAATAGTTAACTAATTATGCCAACATTCCCCCCTCTATTATATTGTTTTTATATATGTACCCCCAAAATACATCAAATTTCACCTTGCCAAGAGACATGATGAGTATATCTACTATTTTTGAATCCATTAGGCAGTACTTATTTCAAAACTTGTTCTCTGATGTAATGACACCGAACCTAAATGTTTTTGGTTCATTCATGAAAAAATGGATTCTTCACAAGCTTCAACACACCTTCATTATCATAGAATGGAATTTGTGGCTGATCTTCAGGAATCTCTATATTAGGCAAAATGTGATGTATCCATATTGCTTCACACACAACTCCTTGTGCGGTACAATACTCCACTTATATGGATGAGAAAGCAACTACTGATTATTTTTTGCTTATCCATGAAATATGTCTAGATCTGAGATGAAAAATGTATCTTGAAGTAGATTTTCTATCATCAACAGATCCAACATATTCAGAATCAGTGTACCCCTCCAAGAATAACTGACTATTCTTCTTGTATTCTAGACCATACTCAAGTGTACCTCAAACATATCTTAAAACATGTTCTACTGAAATCTTGTGACATTTTTTCGGTTCCTACATAAATCTAGAAAGATAGCTCAAAACAAAACATATATCTAGTTTGGGGTAGGTCAAGTAGATGAGACTCCCAATGAGCTATCTGTAGATAGGTGCATCCACTTGAGGGGAATATTAGAATTGATAGAGTTGTAAAACTTTCTCCATAGGTGTTGAAAGAGAATTAAAATATGAAATTCTTTACTTTTCTAGGATTAGCTTGGCATATTACATCTGGGAGATATAAATGTGATTTTGTTTTTTTCATATCTCTAAGCTAAGACAGTAATGTGGTAGCCCAAAATCACTCATTTTGAAGGATTTCTTTAGGTCACTACTACATCAACAAGATTATCTTAGCTGTTAGTGATCACAATATCATCTACATACTAGACAATAATGAAAATATTTGTACCAAACTTCTTGATATACAAATTGGAATTAGAGGGGTTATGAGTGAAACCATGTTGTAATAGGTGATCATCTATTTTTATGTACCATGCATGAGGTGCTTGTTTAATTTCATAACGTGACTTAACTAGATGAGATACCTTTTGTGGATGTTTGCCATTGATGAAACCTTTTGGTTGGGTCATGTATACTTCTTTTTTCATATCACCATTCAAGAAAGAACTATTGACATTCATCTACTAAAGTTTCCATCCATACTATGTTGCCACTACACAAATAATTTTGATTTTCTTGATCTTTGTAGTGGGTACAAATGTATCCTCATAATCAATGCCCTCTTACTAAGCATAACCCTTTGCAACAAGTTATGCTTTGTGTTTGTTGATGGATCCATCTACCTTGTAATTTGTTTTGAAAATCCATTTTGAAGCTAATGCATTTCTTCCCTATAGGAAAATCAATAAGTTCCCATGCCCCATTTTTGATGAGGGCATCATATTCAGTATGCATAGCTTTCTTCCACTGGGGTTGACTTAAGGCCTCTTGAACTGTCTTTGGTTTGGTGCTATCCACTACTAAAGTCATGAGTGCAAGATTTACTTCATGTCTCACCTAACTTCTTGTTTGAACTCTTGATGAATTGTTTAGAGGAGAGCTCAGGTGTGAGTCCTTGATTGTGAACTATAACCATTTAGGACATTGATATAGCTACTAATTTGATGAAAAATTGTCTCGTAGATTACAAAGATCAATGAATAATTCTCCTTTTTATAGCTCACCTTCTTCATGCTCATCATCTAACTGAGGGAAAAGTGTGTGAGAGGTGGTATGGTCTATCTCCTTCTATGCCAATGAGTGAAATGATGATTCATCATAAACCACATCACAAGTTTCATAAATCTTCTTTATCTCATGATCTATGAGATGGTAGATCCTGAAATGGTATGTTTTTGAGGTTGTATTATACCCCAATAACATACACTAGAGGGTCTTTGGTTTGATCTTCTTCCTCTTTTTATTTGGAACATGCATATAAGAATTACAACCAAATACTCAAAGATGGGAAATTGGTGGTTTATGACCACAACATACCTCTTTTAGTGTCTTATCTAGCAAGATCTTTGTTTGTACTCTATTGAGAAGATAGACAGTCATCTCTACTGCTTTTATGCATAATTGTGTCATCAACTTTACAAATCTTAAATTAAATATTAACTGAAATGTCAAATATAAAAAAATAATGTTATATGAGTTAACAAATTATGCCAACATTTCCCCCTTTATTACATTGTTTTTACAAATGTACCCCCAAAATAGATAAAATTTTAACTTGCTAAGAGATTTGGTGAGTATATATTCTATCTGTAAATCCATCAAGTAGTACTGGAGCTAAATATGGTGGTTCAAAGCTTGTTCTCTGATGTAATGACACTGAACCTCAATGTGCTTAGTTCATTCATAAAATACTGGATTTTTCATAAGCTTTAACACACCTTGATTATCATAGAATAGAACTAGTGGTTGATGTTCATGAATCCTCATATCAAATAAAATGTGATGTATCCATATAGATTCGCACACAGATCCTCATGCAGCATGATACTCTACTTTCATGAATGAGAGAGCAACTACTGATTGTGTTTTACTAATCAACAAAATGGGTCTGGATCTAAGATGAAAAATGTATCCTAAAGTAGATTTTATATCAACAACAGATCTAGCATAGTCTGAGTCGGTGTACCCTTATAATAAAAACTAACTATTCTTCTTCTATTTTAGACCATACTAAAGTGTACCTCAAACATATCGCAAAACATGTTTTGTTACTATCTAGTGAGATTTCTTTAGTTCATGCATAAATCAAGAAAAATAGATCATAGTAAAGCATATATCTGGTCTAGTGGAGGTCAAGTAGACGAGACTCCCAATGATCTATCTATAGAGAGTTTCATCCGCTTAAAGAGAATCCTAGAGTTGAGAGAGTTTCAAACCTTTATCCATTGGTGTTGAAAGAGGTTTACAATATGACAATTTATACTTTTCCAGGAGTGTCTTGGCATATTTTATCTAGGAGATAAAGATGTGATTCTATTTTTGACATATCTCTAAGCCAAGATAGTAATGTAGTAGCCCCAAATTAGTTATGTTGAAGGATTTCCTTAGGTCATTCTTTACTACATCAATAGGATCATCTAAACTACCAGTGATCACAACATCATCCACATAGAAGACAATAATGACAATATTTTTACCAACCTTCTTGATATACAAATTAAAATCAGAGGGGCTATGAATAAAACCATTCTATTAGAGGTGATCATCTATTTTTATGTACCATACCTGAGGTTCTTGTTAAAGTCCATAAAGTGACTTAACTAGATGACATACCTTTTATGGATGTTTGTCATCAATGAAACCTTCTTGTTGGATCATGTATACTTCTTCTATAAGATCACCATTTAGGAAAACACTCTTGATGTCCATCTACTAATGTTTCCATCCATACTGTGCTACTAGTGTGCAAATAATTCTGATAGTTTTAATCATCATAGTGGGTACAAAGGTCTCTTCATAATAATGCCTTATTAATGAGCCTAACCCTTTGAAATAAGTCATGGTTTGTGTTTTTAGATGGATCCGTCTACCTTTTAATTTTCTTAAAAAATCCATTTGTAGCCAATGCATTTATTCCGTATAAGCATATTAACAAGTTCCTATGTCCCATTTTTGACGAGGTCATGATATTCACCATCCATATCTTTCTTCTACTGATGTTGAATAAAGGCCTCTCGATCTATCTTTGCTTCGGTGATATCAAGTACTGAACTCATGAGTGCAATATTGACTTCATGTCTCACCTATCTTCTTATTCTAACACCTAACGAAGTGTTTGGAGGAGAGCTTAGGTGTGAGTCCTTGATTATGGAATATATCCATTTAAGACATTGATGTGGCTACTATTTTGATGAAGAACTACCTTGTAGATTACCAAGATCAATAAATAATTCTTTTTTTTGTAGCTCACCTTCTTCATGTTCATCATCTAACTATGGGAAGTGTCTGTGAGAGGTAGTCTAGTTTGTCTCCTTCTATGCCAATGAGTCAAATGATGATTTGTCATAGACCACATCATGAATTTTATAAATATTCTTCATCATAGGATCTATGAGATGGTATGCTTTGAAGGTAGTGATATACCCCAAGAAAATACACTAGAGGGTCTTTAGTTCAATCTTCTTCTTCTTTTTATATGGAACATCCATATAAGAAGTACAACCAAATACTCGAAGATGGGAAATTGATGTTTTATGACCACACCACACCTCTTTCAGTGTATTTTTGAGAAAGATATTTGTTGGTGATCTATTGAGAAGATAGATAGTCATCTCTACTACTTCTACCCAAAATTATGTCATCAACTTTACAAATCATAAAGCAACTAATAACCAAATTGTCAAATATAACAAAACAATGTAAAATGAGTTAACAAATTATGCCAACATTCCCTCTTTTATTACATTGTTTGTAAAAAATTACCCTCGAAATAGATCAAATTTTAACTTGCCAAGAGACTTGGTGAGTATATCAGCTATCTGTAAATCCATCAGATAGTACTAGAGCTGAATATGGTGGTTCAAAATTTGTTCTCTGATGTAATGACACTGAACCTTAATGTGCTTAGTTCATTTAAAAAATATTAGATTCTTCAAAGTTTCAACACACTTTGATTATCATAGAATAGAATTGGTGGTTTATCTTCAAGAATCTCCATATTAGAAAAAATGTGATGTATCCATATATCTTCACACATAGCTCCTCATGCAACATGATACTCTACTTTCATGAATGAGAACACAACTACTGATTATTTTTTTTCGATCCATGAAATGGGTCCTGATCTGAGATGAAAAAGGTATCCTAAAGTATATATTCTATCATCAACAGATCTAGCATAGTCCGAGTCGGTGTACCCCTGCAATAAAAGCTGACTATTCTTATTCTATTCTAGACCATACTCAAGTGTACCTCAGACATATCTCAAGACATGTTTTCCTACAATATAGTGACATTGATCTGGGTCCTACATAAATTTAGAAAGATAGATCAAAATAAAACATATATCTAGTCTGGTGTAAGTCAAGTAGATGAGACTCCCAACAAGGTATCTATAGAGAGTTGCATCCACTTGAGGAGAATCCTGGAATTGAGAGAGTTGTAAACCTTTATCTATTGGTGTTGAAAGAGGTTTAAAATTTGACATTATATACTTTTTCAATAGTGTCTTAGAGTATTTCATCTGTGAGATAAATATGTGATTCTATTTTTGCCATATCTCCAAGCCATTATAGTAATATAGTAGAATTAAATTAGTCATGTTGAAGGATTTCTTTAGTTCATTCTTTACTACATCAACAAGATCATCTGAACTACCAGTGATCACAAGATCATCCACACACAAGACAAGAATGACAATATCTATACCAACCATCTTGATATATAAATTGAAATTAGAGGGGTTATGAATGAAACCATTCTATAATAGGTGATCATCTATTTTAATGTACCATACCTGAGGTGCTTGTTTAATTCCATAAAGTGACTTAACTAGATGACATACCTTTTATGGATTTTTGTCATCAATGA
The DNA here is from genome assembly GCA_037957365.1 of Torreya grandis. Classification (NCBI taxonomy): domain Eukaryota; kingdom Viridiplantae; phylum Streptophyta; class Pinopsida; order Cupressales; family Taxaceae; genus Torreya; species Torreya grandis. The sequence continues at coordinate 236,446 of JARHVA010009497.1, read as the reverse complement.
AACCTTATTGTTGGGCGACATCTACTTCTTCTTTTAGATCACCATTTAGGAGAATACTCTTGATGTCCATCTACTAAAGTTTTCATCCATATTGTATTGCCAGTGCACAAATAATTCTAATGGTCTTGATCATCATAGTGGGTGAAAAGGTCTCCTCATAATCAATGCCTTCTTACTGAGATTAACCCTTTGAAATCAGTCATGCTTTGTGTTTATTGATGGATCCATCTGCCTTGCACTTTATTTTGAAAATACATTTGTAGCAAATAGATTTCTTCTCTATAGGTAGATCAACAAGTTCCCATGTGCCATTTTTGATGAAGTTATCATATTCAACATCCATATCTTTCTTCCACTGAGCTTGACTTAAGGCCTCTCAAAATATCTTTGGTTTGGTGTTGTCAACTACTAAAATCATGAGTGAAACATTGACTTCATGTCTCACCTGTCTTCTTGTTCAAACACCTGATGAAGTGTTTACAAGAGAATTCAGGTGTGAGTCATTAATATTGGAATCTATCCATTTACGATATCAATGTGGCTATTGATTTGATAAATAAATACCTTGTGGATTACCAAGATTAATGAACAATTCTTCTTCTTGCAACTCACCTTCTTCATGCTCATCATCTAACTATGGGAAGTGTCTTTAAGAGGTGGTCTAGTCTATCTCCTTAAATGCCAATGAGTTAAATGATGATTTGTCACAGACCACATCATGAGTTTCATAAATCTTCTTCATCATAGGGTCCATGAGATGGTATCCTTTGGAGGTAGTGATATACCACAAGAAAATACACTCAAGGGTATTTTGTTTGATCTTCTTCTTTTTATTTAAAACATGCATATAAGAAGTACAACCAAATACTCAAAGATGGGAGATTGATGGTTTATGACCACTCCACACCTCTTTCGATGTCTTGTCTAGCAAGATATTGGTTGGTGATCGATTGAGAATATAGATAGCCATCTCTACTATTTCTACCTAGAATTATTTCATCAACTTTGTAGGTGATAACATGCGATGAGCCATCTCCATGACTAAGCGATTGTGTCATTTTGCAATTCTATTTTATTGAGGTGTATTGGGAGTGGTTAGGTGCTGCTTGATGCCATGTTTCTTTAAGAATATTGAAAACTCTTTTGATCTAAAATTTTCCCTTAATCTGAGCATAGGAGTTGAAGTCACTTCTAGACTGTGTAACAACATGATAATCGGAGGCCTTGAAATATGCAAGGGCTTCACTCTTATTTTTGAGAAAGAACACCCAATTCTTATGAGAAAAATCATCATATAACAACTAAAAGTACCTTAATCCTCGAAGGGATGTTGGTAGGGGTCTATAAATATCAATATGTACCATCAAAATACATTCCTTGGCATGAGAGGAACTTGTCTCAAATTGAACCTAATGTTGTTTAACCACAAGACAACTAGAAAATATTGGAAAAGAATGGGAAAGCTAAGGAATTCCATGTAACATTGCCTTAGAACTAAGTTGGAAGAGGGAACAAGCAAATAGATTCCCATAGTGGTAGTGCCAAAGTGCATTAGATTCTATCATAGAGGTAATGAGTGAAACTTGATTGGTTGAAACTGCATCTAAGGCAAATAAATGATCTTCAAGAAGGCTTTAGTAATAACCTGAACTTCTCAGGAAATGAGAAGATTTGATGCCTTGATAACCTACAAACTCTAATATTATCTTTTGATTTAAAATTTGATTGATAGATAAGAGATTTGTTATCAAACCAATGACATAGGGTACCTTTATGCAAACATAGATTCTTATCCTGAGAGGAAAAGTGACATGTCCAATTCCTTTTGAAATGTACTCTTTATAATTAAAAATTCAAACTCGATCTTTAGTTATGTGAGTTATCATTAAATTAAAGATTTATTTATATCTAGTCATGTGCTTGTTGGCACCAAAGTCTATTAACCTAAAATTGCTCACTTCTATCAAGGTTTGGGAGACTAGTACAAGGTCATCATGGGCTCCATATGTTGCTTCTTCTATTGCTTCATCATCTAATGCATTTTCCTCTTTATTTTATGATATTACATCCCCATTCTTCTTCCATTATTGAGGATTTATTTTATATTTCTTTGAATCTTCTTTAATTGAAGATCCCTCTTGACTGGATTGGCCATGAGCCAAGGCATTATACCAACAATGATCAGTATAGTGTGCATGGGTTTTGAAAATGTAAAACCATCACTTTATATTCGTAGTCTTCTACTGTTATTTATGTTTTTATGACTACTTTTGAGGTCCCTTCTTAAATTTTGGACCTCATTTCTTTGAGATCAGGGCTTTATCCTCAAATTCCTTATGTATGGACTAAATTGCTTCATCTTATGGAAGAAAATTAACCAATTCTTTGAAAGACACTACTTGCTTGGTAATGTTGAGTGTCATAAAAAATGTGCAAAAATGATATGGTAGAGATCTCAGTGTGATCAAAACTAACATCTTGTCCTCGATCTTTTCTCCAAGTGTAACAAATTCTACTCATAGTTTTGCAACCCGACGTAAGAACTCCTCAAAATTTTCACCTAAATTCATACTGAGTGTATGAAGAAGTGACTATAGATACAAGATTCTAGTTTGGTTCTTCAACTTGTAAATTATGGATAAAATATCCCATGCCTATTTCAATTTCTATGCATCATGAACATGCAATTGAACTTGAGAGTTATCATCATGAGCAATTTGACATCTAAGTTATCAAACTTCTTTTTATCGTCAAGTCTAGGAGGGCATGTCATTGTTCTAGTGATGATGCCCCATAATTCTTCAAATTGAAGAATCATTCACACCTTTATCTTCTAAGTGGAAAAATTAGGCCCTTTCAAGAGCTAGGAATTTGACAGTAAGAACTCAGGTGTAGACATTTTCTAACAGTTTCCTTACTTTACTTTTGCAAGAAAATACAAGCTAGAATAGGAAATATTTCTTCAAAGTTGCAAAATTTTTATTTTTGAAGGATGTACCTGAAAATAATGTTGCCTTCTTACATGACACCATCTCAGGCTTGTGCTTTAGTTTCATATGAGTATGTTTCAATGCTCCAGGGTTCTGTTTTGCATGATCTACTTCTACACTTTGACTGCCAACACTTATTACAAAGGGAAGAAGTTTATCTTCTGGTTTTCTATCCACTTCTCTTGATGGGTTCTACACCATCGAGCATTTTTATATTCACTACAAATACAAAAATAAAAGATAAATGCTTCTAGAGTTATTTCAAGCATTGGGCTATTGTCCCAGGCTTTCAACACTCTAAGATTTAGGCTGTCCTGTATGCTTGAAAAGTTGCAAGCTTTGATACCACAAGATCCTCTAATGATTCATTGTTTTTTCTCTAAGATTACACCACTACTCTGATAACATATTAAAATATAGAATGAAATTTCTATATTTAAATTACTCCCAAAATTAGATATATATACACAATGTAGAAATAATTATAAAATTGTCACTGATCAACACCTATGAAAAATTGAAATACAACTAGAAAAAATAACAAAGCATTAGAAGATAAACTTCTTCCCTTTGAAATAAGAGTTAGCAACCAAAGTGTAGAACCAAATCATGCATAATAGAAGTCTAGAGCATTGAAACTTGCTCACATGCAACCAAAGCACAAGTTTGAGATGGTGTCATGCAAGAAGGCAACATTATTTTAAGGTACATCGTTCAAATACATAAGTTTTGAAACTTCAAATAAATATTTCTTGTTTTGGCTTATATATTTTTGTAAAATTAAAGTAAAGAAATTATTAAAAAATGTCTACACCCAATTTGTTATTGTCAGATGCCCCAAATCAGTCATATCAAAGGATTTCTTTAGGTCATTATTTACTACATCAACAAGATCATCTAAACTACCAGTGATTACAAGATCATCCAAATACAAGACACGAATGACAATATCTGTACCAACCTTCTTCATATACAAATTGGAATCAGAGGGGCTATGAACAAAACCATGATACAATAGGTGATTATTTATTTTTATATTCCATGCTCGAGGTGATTGTTTAAGTCCATAAAGTGACTTAACTAGATGACATACCTTTTGTGGATGTTTGTCATCGATGAAACCTTCTGGTTGGGTCATGTATAATTCTTTTTTCAAATCACCATTCAAGAAAACACTCTTGATGTAGATCTACTGATGTTTCCATCCATATTATGCTACCAGTGAAAAACAATTCTAATGGTCTTGATCTTCTAATTGGGTGCAAAGGTCTCTTCAACATCAATGCCTTCTTGTTGAGCCTAACCCTTTGAAACAATTTATGCTTTGTGTTTGTTGATGGATCCATCTACCTTGTATTATGATTTGAAAATTCATTTGTAGAGAATGGATTTATTCCCTATATGCAAATCAATAAGTTCTCACGTCCTATTTTGATGAGGGCATAATATTCAACATCCATAGCTTTCGTCAATTGAGGTTGACTTAAGGCCTCTCAAACTATCTCTAGTTTAGTGTTAACTACTGAAATCATAAGTGAAAGATTGAATTCATGTCTCACATGTCTTTTTGTTTAAAATCCTGATGAAGTGTTTGAAGGAGAGCTCATATGTGAGTCTTTTATTATATAATCTAGACATTTAAGACATCGATCCAGCTATTGATTTGATGAAAAAATGCCTTGTAGATTACCAAGATCAATGAATAATTCTTCTTCTTACAGTTTTCCTTCATGCTCATCATCTAACCATGAGAAGTGTCTATGAGAGGTGGTCTAGTCTATCTCCTTCTATGGCAATGAGTCAAATGATGTTTTTTCACAGACCACATCATGACTTTCATAAATATTCTTCATCTCAGGGGACATGAGATGGTATGCTTTGGAGCTAGTGTTATAGCCTAAGAAAATACACTAGAGGGTCTTTGGTTCAATCTTCTTCCTCTTTTTATCTGGAATGTGCATATAAGAAGTATAACCAAATACTGAAAGATGGTAAATTACTGGTTTCCAACCAATCCATACCTCTTTTAGTGTCTTATCCAGCATGATCATTATTGGTGCTCTATTGAGAAGATAGATATCCGTCTGTATTGCTTCTACCCAAAATTGTGTCATCAACTTTATAGTGGATATCATGCAATGAGCCATCTCCCTGAATGAGCGATCGTGTCATTATAAAATTTGATTATACTAAGGTGTATAGGGAGCATTCAGGTGCTGCTTGATGTCATGTTTCTTTAGGAATGCCAAGAACTCTTTTGATGTGGATTTTCCCCTTGATCTAAGTGAAGGAGTTGAAGTCACTTCTCAGACTATGTAACAACATGCTGATGAAAGGCCTTGAAATGTACAAGGGCTTCACTCTTCTTTTTGAGAAATAACACTAAAGTCTTATGATAAAAATCATGAAATAATAATTGAAAGTACGTAAATTCTCAAAGGGATGTTGGCAGGGGTCTACACAGATTAGTATGTACCACAACAAGATGTTCCTTGGCATGAGAGGAACTTGGCTCAAACGGAACCTAGTGTTGTTTACTTGCAAGAAAACTAGAACATAATGGAAAATAATAATAAATATTAGTAATTCCACATACCATTGACCTAGAATTGAGCTAGAAGAAGGAACCAGAAGATAGATACCCATAGTGGTAGTGTCAAAGTCTAGTGGATTCTACCATAGAGGTAGTAAGTGCAACTTCACTGGTTTAAATTACATCTAATTCAAATAAATGATCTCTAAGAAGGATTTAGCAAGAACCTAACCTTCTCTAGAAATGAGACAAGATTTGATGCCTTTTTGTACTAGAAACTCTACTCTTATCTTATGATTCAAAATTTTATTGACAGATAAGAGATTTGTTGTCAAACTAGGGACATAGTGTACCTTTGTGAGAACATAGTATCTTATCCCAAGAGGAATGGTGACGCATCCAATTCCTTTTGAAACATACTCTTTATCATTATCAATTTGAACTCAATATTTATTTGGGTGAGTTGTCAGTGAATCAAAGAGTTCCTTACATCTAGTCATGTGCTTGTTGGCACCAGAGTCTATTAACCAAACTTTTCTCACTTTTGTTGAGGTTTGGGCAACTAATACAAGGTCATCATGGGGTCCATATGATAATTATTCTAATTCTTCATCATCAAATGCATTCTGGTCTTGCTTTTGTGTTGCTATATGCCCTTTCTACTTTCATTGTCACGGAAATATTTTATTTTTCTTTGAATCTTCTTTACTAGAAGATCCCTCTTTACTAGATTGGCCTTGAGCCAAGGGATTATACTAGTAGTGATCAGTATCGTGTGTATGGTTTTTGTAAATGTAACACCACCACCTTAGATTCTCAATATTCTACTATTGTTGATGTTGTTATGGCTACTTTTGAGGTCCCTTCCTGAATTTTGGACCCCATTTCTTAGAGATCAGAGCTTTATCTCTAAATTCTTAATGTACGAATTGAATTGCTTCCTATTGTTGAAGAAAATTGATTAGTTATTTGAAAGGAACTACTTACTTAGTAATGTTGAGTATCATAACAAACATGCAAAACTAAGATGGGAGAGCTCTCATTGTGATCGAAACTAACATCTTGTCCTTAGTCTTTTCTCCAAGCACAACAAATTTTGCTCATAGTTTTGTAACCTGATGTAAAAGATCGTCAACCTTTTCACAAAAATTCATTCCAAGTGTATGAAGAAGCAATTACAGATGTAGGATTCTATTCTAGTTTTTCACATCATAAACTATGGATAAAATGTTCCATTCCTCTTTCAATATGTGTGCATTATGAACATGCAGTTGAACTTCATTAGTAATACTATGAGTTATCAACATGACCAGTTTCGCATCTGACTTATAAAACTTGTTTTGCTCATCAAGTCTAGTAGGATGGGTCATTGTTCCTTTGAAGATGCCCCATAATTATTCAAATTTAAGAATCATTCACATCTTTGTATTCCAAGTGGTAAAATTATGCCCTTTTAGGAGTTAAGCATCTGATAGTAACAACATGGGTGCAGACATTTTCTAACAATTTCATTACTTTACCTTTGCAAGAAAATACAAGCCAAAACAAGAAATATTGCTTCAAAGTTTCAAAATTTATTTATTTTAAGGATGTACATTACAATAATGTTACTTTCTTACATGACACCATTTCAGGATTGTGCTTTGGTTGTATATGAGAAAGTTTTAATGCTCCAGACTTCTGTTGTGCATGATCCACTTCTACACTTTGGCTACCAACTCTTATTGCAAATGGAAGAAGTTTATCTCCTAGTTTTCCTCTTGCTTCTCTACACAAGTTATACACCATCAGTCTTCCTTGCATTCACTGCAGATGGAGTATGAATTCTCTTTTGGAAATCAGCTCTATACACTTAAAATAACATTCTCAAAATTTTTATCTCTAGCACAAATCTACCTTACATAAACCCTCATCTTACTGGTGATTATAACTTTAGTAAAGGGTATGGTATCTTCTACCTCTTAAAGCTAAAACTACGTACATCAAAATTGATATTGATGACGACGACGACGACGATGGTGATGGTGATGGTGATGGTGATGGTGATGATGATGATGATGATGATGATGATGATGTCATTATTAAGTTATATGTATTCCTTCCTAATAAGAATAATTAAATATTTTTATATTGAATGGACCCAGATTATTTGCATGGTTTTTTGAAAGTGTGATGCCATAGGTAAACATAGATGGGCTTCTATTAGCCTAATGATGTGGTTTTTCATTTTTTCTGTTGCCCACCTCCCTGTTCCCCTTTTTTAATGTGTGTATAAAAGTTTTATTTTTTATTTTTATTATATTTAGATTAATTGGTGGAATGGACAATCCGACAAAGCTAGCACAACCTTTTAAAGCAAATTTCAATAAGGTAAGCCTTTATAGTTTTCAAAGGGCATCTAAATTCTCCACTCTAAAAGAAACCACAAAATGAAGGAGCAAAGTGATATAATTTTATTAACAATAGAATATTCTTATGAATAATATCCATTTGGATTGTGAGTCATGGTTTATCTGAGGATAGAAAATATAAATATAAATTATGTTATTCATATACTTAAGAATTACTAAATATTAAACATTTATTTCATTTTCATATAGGTGTCATAAATTTTGAATCTGTACACTTAATAAAAGTTGGAATTTAAAAAATTGGAATAATATATTATTTTTAAAGTTCTAACAGTTTATAAGATTGTTTTATGGTAAAGAGTTGATGTGTTTTAATAATTATTTCTATAATTATAAAAATAACATAGTGGATCTTTTTCAAGAGTTTCCATTTTAAAAACATTATATTTTTTAAATTATACATGTTTTAATTATGTTTAAATGTATATTTCATGCTTATAAAAGTCCTGCATTCACCATATGTTTGTGTGACATCACTTATCTTTATATTTGACTACTATTAATATGATGACTATAACTTCTATATTATGAAAAATTCTTTAATTATGATCATTATCATTCTCTACCAATTTTGGACCTATAACTATTTTCTAGCTTCCCAAACACTTGCGTCCTACCTAGATACATACATCGACACAGGTGTCCCTTTTCAAACTGTGTGTCCAGTGCCCTGAAGTCATCCAATTTGTAAATGAAATGTATCGTTATGGTTGAATTAAGTTATTTATTGAGTAATATTTTCAAAAGATAAATACACACACACACACACACACACTAAATCAACTGTCATTCATTCCTCACCTAGAAAATACTGGGAACTCAAAAGTCAACATACCAAGATGTACGCAATCAAGCTTTCATGTGAGAAAACATGCCATATTCATCTTTGTTTCCATATCAGACATAAGATCACTATCCTTATACATTTTAATTATTATAGGAGCATCCCATGAGCCATATATTTCAAGTTATAAGGTAGTTCAATGTATGTGATTTATTATCACATATTACATCCTTATGCACATACTATCCAACACAAAGGGGGAACTCCATAATTATGAGCCCATCCTTGAAGTATTAGCTATGTAGGCAATGCCCATTGATAAAGAGGTCTTTGAGGTGACTTTACATTATATGACCACTAACATATTTTTTATAAAATTAATCCAAGCGGAGTAATTTAGTGCTTGATCATTTGACAAAAGTGATAGTCTATGTGCATGATCTAAAGATATTAGAAAATTGAAAGATATTTTTGAAGAATATAGTTTGTCACACCTAGATTTTAACAACCCCACTATGTTTAACATAAAAAACATGATAATTTATTTTAATTTAGTCAACACATATTTTTGTTATTAGACTTCACCACGAGAATACAATTAGTGATTCAGATAACACTCTAAGTATGTTAACTATAAATAACACATAACATCTAACAGTCACTGATCAATATCAACATATGAAACACATCAAAACCAATATGGAAAGTAATTACAAATATCGAACCATGTCTGGTAGAATGATATAGCCACTACTTCCAAATAATAGATAACTACATCTAATCACAAATTATATCTCAATAATAATGAGTACAATACAATGTACAAAATACAAGATACAAATCTTCATAGAGAATGAATTCCCAGACTTTGGTATTTATGGCTATCTCATGTGTCATCTCTGAGTAAGTATATTTATAGGGACAGAGACTATCATTTGAGCACTTTTTCACACCAACCGTGGACTATCGATCCCTTGCATATTTCTCATTAGGGAATGACCCTCTCTTCATGGATGAGTAAATAATGATGGTGCGGGAATTCAAAGATACAAGATAATACCCATCTATTGTATGATTTATAAAAATTAAACATCCAATGTACAATAACTTATAAACATGTTCTATAAACATATCACACAAACATATAAATCATAAACATGAAATGATAATATCTCACTAACATTACCTTGTCAAAAATTTCAAATAGTTATTGATCACTAGGATCAATCAATTTCATACACACCACTTGATCAGATTACCATTATCTAGCATTTTGATTCTAGTAAGCTAGCGAAGTCTATCTCACTACTTAATCTGTAAAAAAAAATACTATATTTTATTATAACACAAACACACACACACACACACACACACAAATATATATATATATATATATATATATATATATATATATATATATATATATATATATATATATATATATATATATATATATTCCTACCAAGAATCAAAAAACATGCTAAGCATGGGAATAATCAAAATGCATACATTTAATCTATCAAACATATGAATGAATCTTCATAATATAATTTATTACATAATTAATAAGAAAACAAGTGTAGATTATACCAATTAGGTATGATTTATTATTAAGCTACATATTCTAATTTCTATAAGCAGATATAATATAGGAATTTCTTCAAGTATCATAAAACATGAAAAATATAGCAATAACCAAAATACATACATCTAACATGCCAAATGTATGAATGAATCTATACACACAATTATAGTTTGTACCACCTAGGTATAACATACATTTATACTGTAGTTTTATAAATATAAACATCCTATGAGATAACATAATATCATAGTTCATTATTCATGAGCATAACTACTCAATTACAAATAACCAATCTTACGATTTCAAGAATCAATTTCTCATATTCATAAATAATAATCAATTAAGTATAATTATATCAACTGGGTATACCCTATGTTTTGAGAGATAAATTAAATATTTGATATTTTATTCATCAACTTCAGGTGATTACATATGATCACCGATTGGTTACATTCCTGACACCCAAGCATATAAATGTAAAACAAATAATAACCAAACTATCAAATATAACAAAAAAATGTAATAGTTAACTAGTTACGGCAACATTCCCCCTTTATTATATTTTGTTTACAAATGTACCCCTAAAATAGAACAAATTTCACCTTGCCAAAAGACTTGGTGAGTATATATACTATCTGTGAATCCATGAGGTAGTACTGGAGCTAAATGTGGTGGTTCAAAACTTGTTCTCTGATGTAATGACATTGAACCTCAATGTGTTTGGTTCATTCATGAAAAAATGGATTCTTCAAAAGCTTCAACACACCTTGATTATCATAAAATATAATTGGTGGTTGATCTTCAAGAATCTCCATATTAGAAAAAATGCAACGTATTCATATTGCTTCACACATAGCTCCTTGTACAGTACAATACTTTGCTTTCATGGATGAGAGAGCAACTATTGATTATTTTTTGTTGATCCATGAAATGGGTCCAAATATGAGATGAAAAATGTATGATAAAGTATATTTTATGTCATCAATATATCCAACATAGTCCAAATCAGTGTACCCTTACAAGAAGAACTAACTATTCTTCTTGTATTCTAGTCCATAATGAAGTATAATTTAGACATATATCAAAACATGTTTTGTTGTAATCTAGTGACATTTCTTCAATTCCTACATAAATATGAAAAGATAGCTCACAATAAAACATATATCTAGTCTGGCATAGGTCAAATAAATGAGACTCCTAATGAGTTATCTGTAGAGAGTTGCATCCACTTGAGGGGAATTTTAGAATCGAGAGAGTTTCAAATCTTTTGCCATAGGGATTGAAAGAGATTTACAATTTGACATTATATACTTTTATAGGAGTATCTTAGTGTATTTTATTTGGGAGATATGAATGTGATTTTATTTTTTCCATATCTGCAAGCCAAGATAGTATAGCCCCAAATCACTCATGTTGAAGGATTTCTTTAGGTCATTCTTTACAGCAACAACAAGATAATTTGAACTACTAGTGAGCAAAATATCATCCACATACAAGATAAGAATGATAATATATGTACCAACCTTCTTGATATATTAATTGGAATTAGAGGGGCTATGAATGAAACCATACGTCAATAGGTGATCATCTATTTTTATGTACCATTCATGAGGTACTTGTTTAAGTCCATAAATTGACTTAACTAAATGACATACCTTTTATGGATGTTTGTCACCGATGAAACCTTTTATTTTGGTTATGTATACTTCTTATTTTAGATCACCATTAAAGAAAGCACTCTTGACATCCATCGATTGAAGTTTCCATCCATATTATGCTACCATTGCATTAATAATTTTGATGGTCTTGATCTTCGCAGTGGGTGAAAAGGTTTCCTCATAATCAATGCCCTATTGCTGAGCATAACCCTTTGTAACAAATAATAATTTATGTTATCGATGGATTTGTCTAACTTATAATTTGTTTTGAAAATCCATTTTACATCAAAAATATTTCTTCCATATAGGCAGATCAACAATTTCTCACGTCCCATTTTTTATGAGGGTATCATATTTAATATCCATATCTTTCTTCCACTAAGGTTAAATTAAGTCCTCTCAAACTATCTATGGTTTGGTGTAATCAAGTACTGAACGCATGAGTGTAAAATTGACTTCATGTCTCATCTATCTTCTTGTTCAAACTCTTGATGAATTATCTAGAAGAGAGCTTAAGTGTGAGTCCTTGATTATGAAATATAACCATTTAGGATGTCAATACAACTACTTATTTGATGAAGATATATCTTATACATTACCAAGATCAATGAACAATTCTCCTTTTTATACCTCACCTTATTCATGCTCGTCATCTAAGTATGGGAGAAGTCTATGAGAGTTGGTCTTGTCTATCTCCTTTTATACCAATGAGTCAAATGATGATTCATCACAGACCACATCATGTGTTTCATCAATCTTCTTTGTCTAAAGATCTATGAGATGGTATGCTTTGGAGGTTGTTTTATACCCCATGAAAATACATTGGAGGGGTTTTGGTTCAATCTTCTTCTTCTTTTTAACCATAACATGCATATAAGAATTTCAACCAAATACTTGAAGATGGGAAATTGATGGTTGATGACCACACCATACCTCTTTTGGTGACTTATCTAGAAAGATCTTTGTTGGTGCTCTATTGAGAAGATAGATAATCATCTCTATTGCTTCTAAGCATAAAGAAACTAATAACTGAACTATAAAATATTACAAAACAATGTAATATGAGTTAATAAATTATGCCAACATTCCCCCCTTTATTACATTGTTTTTAAAAATGTATCCCAAAAATAGATCAAATTTTAACTTGCTACAAGACTTGGTGAGTATATCTGCTATCTGTTAATCCATCAAGTAGTACTAGAGCTGAATACGGTGGTTCAAAACTTGTTATCTGATGCAATGACACTTAATGTTAATTTTCTTAGTTCATTTATAAAATATTATATTCTTCACAAGCTTCAACACACCTTGATTTTTGTAGAATAAAGTTGGTGGCTGATCTTTAGGAATCTCCATATTAGACAAAATGCAATGTATCCATATAGCTTCGTACAAAGCTCCTTGTGAAACATGATACTCTACTTCCATGAATGAGAGAGAAACTATTGATTACTTTTTATTGATCTACAAAATTGGTCCAAATCCGAGATTGAAAATGTATCTTGAAGTAGATTTTCTATAATCAACAGATCTAGCATAGTCCAAGTTTAGTGTACCCCTACAAGAAAAATTGACTATTCTTCTTGTATTCTAGACTATACTCGAGTTTACCTTGAACATATCTCAAACATGTTTTGTTTCTATCTAGTGACATTACTTTTGCTCCTACATAAATTTGGAAAGATAGCTCACAACAAAACATATATCTGGTCTAGTGTAGGTCAAGTAGATGAAACTCCCAATGAGATATCTATAGAGGGTTGCATTCACTTTAGGAGAATATTATAATCAATAGAGTTGTAAACATTTCTCCATTGGTGTTGAAAGAGGTTTACAATCTGACATTGTATACTTTTCTAGGAGTGTCTTGGCGTATTTCATCTAGGAGATAAAGATGTGTTTCTATTTTTGCCATATCTCCAAGCCAAGATAGTAATGTAGTAGCCCCAAATTAGTCATGTTGATGGATTTATTCAAGTCATTCTGTACTATATTAACAAGATCATCTAAACTACTAGTACATACAATAAAAAATGACAATATCTATACCAATGTTCTTGATATACAAATTTAAATTAGAGGGGATACAAATGAAACTATTCTATAATAGGTGATCATCTATTTTTATGTACCATATCTGAATTGCTATTTTAAGTCCATAAAGTGACTTAACTAGATGACATATATTTTATGGATGTTTGTCATCGATGAAACCTTCTAGTTGGGTCATGTGTACTTTTTCTTTCAGATCACAATTCAGGAAAACACTCTTGATGTCCATCTATTAAAGTTGCCATCGATACTGTGCTGCTAGTGCATAAATAATTTTAATGATCTTGATAGTCATAGTGGTGTAAAGGTCTCCTCATAATCAATGCCTTCTTACTACTCCTAACCCTTTACAATTAGTCATGCTTTGTGTTTGTTGATGGATCCAACTACCTTGTACTTTATTTTAAAAATCCATTTGTAGCCAATGGATTTATTCCCTATAAGTAGATCAATAAGTTCCCATGTCCCATTTTTGATGAGGGCATCATACTCAACATCCATATATTTCTTCCACTGAGGTTTACTTAAGGCCTCTCAAACTATCTCTTGTTTGGTGCTGTCAACTATTGAACTCATGAGTGCAAGATTGACTTCACGTCTCACTTATCTTCTTGTTTGAACACCTGATGAAGTGTTTGGAGGAGAGATCAAGTGTGATTCATTGATTTTAGAATCTAACCATTTATGATGTTCATGTAGCAATTGATTTGATGAAGAACTACCTTGTAGATTACTGAGATCAATGAACAATTATTCTTCTTATAGCTCACCTTCTTCATGCTCATCATCTAACTATGGGAAGTGTCTGTGAGAGGTGGTCTAGTCTATCTCTTTCTATGAAAATGAATCAAATGATGATTTGTCATAGACCACATCATGAGCTTCATAAATATTCTTCACCATATGTTTCATGAGATGGTATGCTTTGGAGGTAGTGATATACCCCAAAAAAATACACTAGAGTGTATTTAGTTTGATCTTCTTCTTCTTTTTATCTGTAACATGCATATAAGAAGTACAACCAAATACTCAAAAATGGTAAATTGAATGTTTATGACCACATCATAACTCTTTTAGTGTCTTGTCTAGAAATATCTTTGTTGGTGCTCCATTGAGAAGATAGAGAGTCATCTCTATTGCTTCTGCCTAGAATTGTGTCATCAATTTTAATAATCATATAAAAAATAATAATTGAACTTTCAAATATAAAAAAAATGTAATATGAGTTAAAAATTATGCCAACATTCCCCCATTTATTACATTGTTTTTACAAAAGTAACCTTGAAATAGATCAAATTTGAACTTTCCAAGAGACTTGGTGAGTATATCTATTATTTGTATATTCATCATGTAGTATTGCAGCTAAATATGGTTATTCAAAACTTGTTCTCTGATATAATGAAACTAAACCTCAATGTGCTTAGTTCATTTATAAAATATTGGATTCTTCATAAGCTTCAACACACCTTTATTTTTGTATAATAGAATTGGTGGCTGATCTTCAAGAATCTCTATATTAGACAAAATGTGATGTATCCATATAGCTTTGCACACATATCCTAAGGGAGCACGTTACTATACTTATATGAATTAGAGAGCAACTACTAATGAATTTTTATTGATCCATGAAATGGGTCTAGATATGAGATGAAAAATGTATCCTGAAGTAGATTTTCTATCATCAACAGATCCCTCACAGTTCAAGTTAGTGTACCCCTACAAGAAAAACTAACTATTCTTCTTCTATTCTAGACCATACTCAAGTGTACCTCAGACATATCTCAAAACATGTTTTGATACAATCTAGTGACATTTATTTCACTCTTGCATAAATTTGGAAAGACAGCTCATAAAAAAAAATATATCTGGTATGGTGTAGGTCAAGTAGATTAGACTCCTAATGGGCTGTCTATAGAGAGTTGCATCCACTTGAGAAGAATCTTGGAATCGAGAGAGTTGTAAACTTTTCTCCATTAGTGTTTAAATTAGTTTACAATCTAACATTCTATACTCTTCTAAGAGTGTCTTGACATATTTCTTCTGAGCGATAAAATTGTGATTCTATTTTTTCCATATCTCCAAGCCAAGATAGTAATGTAGTAGCCCCAAATTAGTCATGTTGATGAATTTCTTTAGGTCATTCTTTACTACATCAAGAAGATCATTTGAAATACCAGTGATCACAAGATCATCAACATACAAGACAAGAATGATAATATCTATACCAACCTTCTTGATATACAAATTAAAATTAGAGGGGATATGAATGAAACCATTATATAATAGGTGATCATCTATCTTTATGTACCATGCCTGAAGTGCTTATCTTAGTCCATAAAGTGACCTAACTAGATGACATACCTTTTATGGATATTTTGAATCGATGAAATCTTCTGGTTGGGTCATGTATAGTTCTTCTTTCATATCACCATTCAAGAAAAAATCTTTATGTCCATCTACTAAAGTTTCCATCCATACTATGCTACTAGTGCACAAATAATTCTTATGCTCTTGATCATCCTAGTGGGTGAAAAGGTCTTCACATAATAAATGCCTTCTTACTAATCCTAAACATTTACAACAAGTCATGCTTCATGCTTGTCAATGGATCCATCTGACTTATAATTTGTTTTGAAAATCCATTTATATCCAGTGGATTTCTTCGCTATGGGCAGATCAACAAGTTCCCATGTCCCATTTTTTGTGAGAGCATCATATTCAACATCCATATCTTTCTTCCACTGATGTTGACTTAAGGCCTCTCAAACTATCTCGTGTTTGGTGGTGTTAACTACTGAAATCATGAGTGCAAGATTGGCTTCATGTCTCACCTATCTACTTGTTTGAACCCTTGATGAAGTGTTTAGAGGAGAGCTTAAGTGTGAGTCCTTGATTGTGGGATCTATCCATTTAGGACATCGATGTAGCTACTCATTCGATAAATAACTATATTGTAGATTACCAATATTAATGAACAATTCTTCTTCTTGCATGTCACCTTTCTCATGTTAATCATCTAACTAGGGGAAGTGTCTATGAAAGGTGGTCTAATCTATCTCCTTATATGCCAATCAGTCAAATGATGACTTGTCATAGACCACATCATGAGTTTCATAAATCTTATTCGTCACAAGATCCATGAGATAGTATGCTTTGGAGGTAGCAATATACCCCAAGAAAATACACTTGAGGGTCTTTGGTTTGATCTTCTTCCTCTTTTTATTTGGAACATACATATAAGAAGTACAGCCAAATACTCAAAAATGGGAAAATGATGTTCTATGACCACTCCATACCTCTTTCAGTATCTTGTCTAGCAAGATCTTTATTGATGCTCTATTGGGAATATAGATAGCCATCTGTATTACTTTTACCTAGAATTATGCCATCAACTTTGTAGTGGATAGCATGCAATGAGCCATCTCCATGATTGAGTAATTCCATTGTTCTGCAATTCCATTCTATTGAGGTGTATAGGGAGTAGTCAGGGGCTACTTGATGCCATGTTTCTTTATAAATACTGAAAACTCTTTTGATGTGAATTACCCCTTCGATTTGAGTAGAGGAGTTGAAATCACTTTGCCGACTGTGTAACAAGATGCTGATGTAAGGCCTTGAAATACGTAAGGGCTTCACTATTCTTTTTGAGAAAAAAAACCCAAGTCATATGATAAAAATCATCAAAGAACAACTGAAAGTACTTGAATCCTTGAAAGGATGTTGGCAGGGGTCTACGTAGATTAGTATGTACCACAATAAGACATTCCTTGGCATGAGAGGAACTTGTCTCAAATATAACCTGATGTTTTCTACCCATAAGACAACCAAAACATATTGTCAATGAATGCGAAATTTAATGAATTCCATGTACGATTGCCTTAGAACTATGTTAGAAGAGGGAACTAGTAGATAGATTCCTATAGCAGTAGTGTCAAAGTGTAGTGGATTATATTGTAGAAGTAATGAGTGAAACTTCACTGGTTGAAACTGCATCTAAGGAAAATAACTGATCTTCAAAAAGGCTTTAGTAATAACCTAACCTTCTCAGGAAATGAGACAAGATTTGATGCCTTACTAGACTAAAAACTCTACTCTTATATTATGATTTAAAAGTTGATTGATAGATAAGAGATTTGTCATCAAACCAAGGACATAGAGTACCTTTGTGAGAACACAACATCTTGCCTTTATAAGAATGGTGACACATCCAATTCCTTTTTCAATGTACTCTTTATCATCAAAAATTTGAGCATGATCTTTAGATGGGTGAGTTGTTAGTGAATCAAAGAGTTCTTTAAATCCAGTCATGTGCTTGCTATCACCAGAGTCTACTAACAAAACATTGCTCACTTTTGTTGAGGTTTGGGAGACTAGTACAAGGTCATCATGGGATCCATATGTTGCTTCTTCTATGCATCATCATCAGATGAATTTTCCTCTTGTTTTTATGCTACTACATGTCCTTTCTACTTCCATTATCAAGGACATCTTTTATATTTCCTTAAATCTTATTTATTTTAAGATCCTTCTTGATTAGATTGGCCTTGAGCCAAGACATTATACCAATAATGATTAGTATAGTGTGCTTGGGTTTTGTAAATGTAACATCACCGCTTCAAAATTCTCAGTCTTCTACTATTTTTGATGTTTTTATGACTACTTTTGAGGTCCATTCTTGAATTTTAGACATCATTTCAAGGAGATCAAGGCTTTTTCTTCAAATTATTTATCCATGGACCAAATTACTTCCTCTTGTTGAGGCAAATTGACCATTTATTCAAAAGACATTACTTGCTTGGTAATGTTGAGTGTCATAATGAATATTCAAAACTGATATGGGAGATCTCTCAGCATGATCAGAACTAACATCTTGTCCTCAATCTTTTCTCCAAGCATAACAAGTTTTGGTCATAGTTTTGCAACTCAACATAAGAAGTCCTCAACCTTTTCACCTGAATTCATGCTGAGTGTATGAAGAAGTAACTATAGATTCATGATTCTAGTCTAGTTCTTCACCTCATAAATTATGCAAAATATGTCCCATGCCTATTTCGATGTTTGTGCATCATGAACATGTGATTGAAATTCATTAGTAATACTGAGATTTATCAGCATGATCACTTTCACATCTAACTTATCAAACTTCTTTTGCTCATCAAGTCTAGCAGGACATGTCACTGTTCTAGTGATCATGCCCCATAATTCTTCAAATTGAAGAATCATTCACATATTCATCTTCTAAGTAATGAAATTAGGCCCTTTCAAGAGCTAGGCATCTGACAGTAATAACTTGGGTGTAGACATTTTCTAACAATTTCCTTACATTACTTTTGTAAGAAAATACAATCCAGAATAAGAAATATTTCTTCAAAGTTTCAATATTTCTATATTTGAAGGATGTACCTTACAATAATGTTTCCTTCTTGCATGAAACCATCTCAGGCTTATGCTTTCATTGCATATGAGTAGGATTCAATGCTTCATGCTTCTAATATGCATGATCTATTTATACACTTCAGCTACCAACTCTTATTGCAAAGGGAAGAATATTTTATTCCAATTTTTTGTCCACTTCTCTCCATATGTTCTACACCATCAAGCTTCTTTGCATTCACTACAGATACCAAAATGAAAGCTAAATGCTTCCAGACTTCTATCAAGCATTGGGCTACTATCCCAGGATGTCAACACTCTAAAATTTGAGATTTCCCACATTTCAATATCTGTAGGCTCTCCAGGTTTGTTTATACGCTTACAAAGTTACATGATTTAATACAACAGGCTCCTCTAATGCTTCATTATTTTTTCTTTAGGATTACATCACCACTTTGATACCATAGTGAAATATAGAATGAAACTTTGATATTTGAATTACTCCTAGAATTATATATATATATATATATATATATATATATATATATATATATATATATATATATATATATATATATATATATATATATATATATATATATATATAATGTAGAAACATTTATAAAACTGTCACTGATAAACACCTATACAAAATTGAAATACAACTAGAAAAATCAACAAAGAATTAGAATATAAACTTCTTCCCTTTCCAATAAGTGTTGGAAACCAAATTGTAAAATTAAATCATGCATAGTAAAATCCTGGAGCATTCAAACCTGCTCACGTGTAACCAAAGCATAAGCTCGAGATAGTGTCATGCAAGAAGGCAACATTATTTTAAGGTACATCCTTCAAATATAGAATATTTGAAATTTTGAAGCAATATTTCTTGTTCTGGCTTGTATTTTTTTGCAAAAGTAAATTAATGAAATTGTTAAAAAATGTCTACACCCAAGTTGTTACTGTCAAATGCCCCAAATTAGTCATGTCAAAGAATTTATTTAGGTCATTCTTTACTACATCAAGAAGATCATCTAAACTACCAATGATTACAAGATCATCCACATACAAGACAAGAATGACAATATCTATACCAACCTTCTTGATAATAAAATTGGAATAAGAGGGGATATGAATGAAACCATTCTACAATAGGTGATTATCTCTTTTTATATTCCATGCTTTACGTGCTTTTTTAAGTCCATAAAGTGACTTAACTAGACATCATACATTTTGTGGATGTTTGTCGTCAATGAAACCATCTAGTTGGATCATATATAATTATTCTTTCAGATCACCATTTAAGAAAGCACTCTTGATGTCCATCTACTAAAGTTTCCATCCACATTATGCTACTAGTGCACAAATAATTTTGATGGTCTTGATCTTTACAGTGGGTGCAAAGGTCTCCTCATAATCAATGCCTTCTTTTTTATCCTAACCCTTTGTAACAAGTTATGCCTTGTGTTTGTCAATGGATCCATCTACCTTGTACTTTGTTTTGAAAATCCATTTTCAACCAATGGATTTATTCCCTATAAGTAGATCAAAAATTTCCCATGTCCCATTTTTGATGAGGGAATCATATTCATCATCCATAGCTTTATTCAACTGAGGTTGACTTAAGACCTCTCAAAATATCTATAGTTTAATGCTATCAACTACTTAACTCATAAGTGCAAGATTGACTTCATGTCTCACATATATTCTTATTTGAACTCCTGATGAATTGTCTATAGGAGAGCTCGAGTGTGAGTATTTGATTATGGAATCTAGCCATTTAAGACATCAATGTAGCTATTGAATTGATGGATAACTACCTTTTATATTACCAAGATCAATGAACAATTCTTCTTCTATCTATTCAACTTCTTCATGCTCATCATCTAGCTCTCGGAAGTGTCTGTGAGAGGTGGTCTGGTCTATCTCCTTCTATGCCAATGAGACAAATGATGATTTTTCATAGACCACATCATGAATTTCATAAATATTATTCATCTCAAGATACATGAGATGGTATGCTTTGGAGGTAGTGCTATACCCCAAGAAAATACACTCGAAGGTCTTTGGTTCAATCTTCCTCCTATTTTTATCCAGAACATGCATATATGAAGTACAACTAAATACTCAAAGATAGAAAATTGATTATTTAAAACCACTCCATACCTATTTTGGTGTCTTATATATCAATAAAATTATTGGTGCTCTATTGAAAAGATGGATATCCATCTATACTACTTCTACCCAAAATTGTGTCATCAACTTTGTAGTGGATAGCATGCAATGAGCCATCTTCATGATTGAATGATTATGCCATTCTAAAATTCCATTATAATAAGGCGTATATGGAGAATTCATGTGTTTCTTGGTGCCATGTTGCTTTAGGAATGCTAAGAACTCTTTTTATGTGGATTCCCCCCTCGATCTAAGTGGAGGAGTTGAAGTCATTTTTCAAACTATGTAACAACATGTTGATGGAAGGCCTTAAAATTTGAAAGGGATTCACACTTATTTTTTAGAAAGAACACCTAAGTATTATGATAAAAATAATTGAAAAATAATTGAAAGTACTTAAATCCTCAAAGGGATGTTGGTAGGGGTTCATACAGATTAGTATGTACTACAACAAGACATTCCTTGGCATGAGAGGAACTTGACTGAAATGGAACATGATGTTGTTTTCTCAAAAGATAACTAGAACATATTGGCAAAAAATAAAAAATATGAGGAATTACATGTAACATTACCTTAGAATTTAGATAGAAGAGGGAAAATAGTAGATAGATACCCACAGTTGTAGTGTTAAAGTATAATGGATTCTATCGTAGAGGCAGTGAGTGCAACTTTACCAGTTGAAACTACATCTAAGACAAACAACTAATCTTCAATAAGGATTTAGCAAGAACATAAGCTTCTTAAGAATTGAGACAAGATTTGATGCCTTGTTTCACTAGAAACACTGCTCTTATCTTATGATTCATAATTTGATTGACATATAAGAGATTTGTTGGCAAAGTAAGGACATAGAGTAACTTTGTGAGAACATAGCATCTTGTCCCAAGAGGAATGGTGACATGTCCAATTCCTTATACAACCTACTCTTTATCATCAACAATTTGAGATCAATCACCAGTTGAGAGAGTTGTCAGTAAATCAAATAGTTCCTTGCATCTAGTCATGTGCTTGTTGGCACCAGAGTCTATTAACCAAACTTTGCTCACTTTTATCGAGGTTTGGGAGACTAATATAAGGTCATCATGGGCTTCATATGTTGTTTATTCTACTACTTCATCATCAAATGCATTCTCCTCTTGATTTTGTGTTGCTACATGACCTTTCTAATTTCATTGTCGAGGACATCTTTTAGATTTCTTTGAATCTTCTTTACTAGAAGAGTCCTCTTGAATATATTGGTCCTGAGGCAAGGCATTATACTAGAAATGATTAGTATCATGTGTATGGTTTTTGTAAATGTAACACCATCATTTTAGCTTCTTAGTCTTCTACTATTATTGATGTTGTTGTGGTTTCTTCTGAGGTTGCTTCTTGAATTTTTGAACCAATTTCTTGGAGATTAGGGCTTTGTCCTCAAATTCTTCATACACAAATTGAATTGTTTCATCTTGTTGAAGTAAATTGACTAGTTCTTTGAAAGACACTACTTGTTTGGTAATGTTGAATGTCATAACAAACATGAAAAATTGAGATAGGAGATCTCTCATTGTGATCGAAACTAACATATTGTGCTCGATCTTTTCTCCAAGTGCAACAAGTTTTGCTCATAGTTTTGTAACTTGATGTAAAAACTCCTCAACCTTTTCATTAGAATTCATACTAAGTGTATGAACAAGTGATTGTAGATGCATGATTCTAGTCTAGTTCTTCACCTCATAAATTGTGGATTAAATGTCCCATACCTCTTTCAATGTGTGTGTATTAAGAACATGTGATTAAACTTCATCAATAATACTAAGAGTTATCAACATGATCACTTTTGCATTTGACTTATCAAACTTATTTTATTCATCAAGTCTAGCAGGATGGGTAGTTGTTCAATGAAAATGCCCCATAATTCTTCAAATTAAAGAATAATTCACATCTTCAACTTACAAGTGGAAAAATTAGGCCCTTTTAAGAGCTAGGCATCTAACATTAACAACTTGGGTATAGACATTTTCTAACAATTTCATTACTTTACTTTTCTAAGAAAATACAAGCCAAAACAAGAAATATTGATTCAAAGTTTAAAAATTTATGTATTTGAAGGATGTAGCTTACAATAATGTTTCCTTCTTGCATGACACCATCTCAAGCTTGTGATTTGGTTATGTATGAGCAAGTTTTAATGCTCTAGGATTCTGTTGCACATGATCTGCTTCTACACTTCAACTGCCAACTCTTATTACAAAGGGAAGAAGTCTATCTCCTAGTTTTTTTTTCAATTCTCTCCACAAGTTATACATCATCAGGTTTCTTTGCATTCACTACAGATACCAAAATGAAAGATAAATACTTCCAAACTTCACTCAAGTGTTGGGCTATTGTCCCAAGCTTCCAACG
>JARHVA010009497.1:172500-205000 GCA_037957365.1 Torreya grandis | reverse complement strand
GGATTGTTGTGCTTAAATTGAAGGAAGCTTAAAGAACATGAAAAATCAATGTATAATAATGGAATTTAACAAGAGTACCAATATTACTAGTTTTAAACCAAATGACATATATATATATATATATATATATATATATAACAATATTAAATACAAGTGAAAAAGGCATTTTTAATTGTCTACACCATCTAGAATAAGTGGATTTAGGGTTAAGATTTACTAAAACCTCCACCAGAAAATTATTACCATACACTACAAGGTATTTGGAAAATGTTTTACTTTCAAATCATAATAATTTTAAAATTGAAAAGTTAATAATTGCAAATAATTATATTATTAATTTATTTTAACCAATTAAAAAGCGGCTTAAAAAAAAAAAGACAAAGCCAAAAATATTTACTGAAATTTGTTATTTATTTCCCTACGAACAAATGCTCAACGACTTTCAACAAAAAATCCTCAAGGCAAACAATTGAGAAAAGAGTCTCCTTCTAGAATAGCTTTTAGTCGCCGAATAAAATGATGGAAAGTCATCGGTTTTCTAGGAACTTGAAGAACAAGTAACTTTTCTTTTACAGGCTGATTCGTCGGACTTCCAATATGCACCAGATTTTGCTTAAAATGATTCTATAATCATAATCTGGACAGCTTTACTGCGGTATTGATTCTGATTTCAACGTCATGTTTTAATGGTGATGTTTAACCATTACCACTTTTTTTTCCCCTTTTTTGAAAAGGTCTACTAACTAACGCGCAAGCTTCATGCAGACAAAAGGTCTTGAAGAAGGATTTAAACCCCTGGTGTTGTAGTCTTCTTTCCGACATCTATTCCATGCTGGCATTATTTCCTAGTAATGAAATGGCATTGCAAATACAAGCTGTCGTTAATTTCCTTGCAAATTCCACAATTCAGTAAGTTTGTTTATCGGACACCAGAATCATGTAAAGCTTTAAGCACTTTCAATTTAGATATCCGAATAAAAACAAGAAAAGCTTGAGATTCCAAATGGAGTATGCATTCTCTTTTACAAATAATCCCTCAACACTGAAAAAAACGGTTCTCCGAGATGTTCTACTGGGAATAAAGCTACCTTGCAAACTTCTCTGATCAGCTTGCTCTCCAAAGACAAACTTCTGTGTTACAATACAAAGAAATGTTTCACAGGAGCCTTGCATAGATTTCCTTCGTAGGGCTCTGGTATCTTGTACGTCTCAAAGCTCAAACCGTGTCCATCAAAATCTAGTATTATTTGACTAAAGCATTATTAGGTTATCACTATATCATTATTTGGTTACATCTATTCCTACTTGATAAGAATAATGAAGTGTTTTGTTATTGAATGGAACCGGATTTCGCGCATGGCTTTTTGAAAGTGTGATGTGACAGGTAGACCGAGACGGGCTTTTTGTAGCCTCATGAAGTGTGGTTTTTCAATTTCATTTTAAAGTTGTTTTCGTTTTTGTTTGTTTGCTTTATTTTTGTTTTTATTTGTTTTTTTTGCTTTTTTTTTTTTTTTTTTCTTTGGGTTGGTTTAATTGGTGGAATGAACAATCCAATGTTAAAGTCAGTACAACTTTTTTTTACATTTTTTAATAAGGTGAGCGTTTGTAATATTAAGAGGGCGTCTAAATATTTTGCTTCATATGTTTTTTTTAAATTGGTAATTGGTTTTTTTTTATTTGGGAGAATCTTTTAGACCCATGGAAAGCAGTACCATCTGAAGAGTCAACTACCAATGACAAGGGAAATGCAATATCAAAGATATAATTTTATCAATATTAAAAATAATATTTTAAAATGTATACGAATAATATTCATTTGAATTGTGAGTTGTGATTTGTGTCGATTGAGAGGAAAAACAAAAAACACAAATTATGCTACTCATATACTTATGAATTACTAAATGTTAAACATTTATTTCATTTTCATCTAGGTATATTAAATTTGGAATCTATACACTTAATCCATACAAAAGCAAAGTTTAAATTAAAAAATTGAGTAATATATTATTTGTAAACTTCGAATGGTATATCAATGGTAGTCTTTAGCCAATAATATATTGGGCTCATCCATTCTATGTCATAATTGTAGAGTTGCTCTATATTTTTTCCAATCCAAAAAGTGTTTTTTTCCTCTTAGCTTGAAATAATATTACTCAATTCTCGAAGACCATGCCGCTAACAATCTAGGCAATTCACACTGAAATATTTCATATATCTCACCATGTATATGCTCGCTTAGAAATTATTTCACAGAGCTTCTACTCTTCTTTGCCTCTTCTACAAAATTTTGATTTCTCTAATCCAACCATCATTCCAATTATCTCTGTCTAGGTAATCATCTCAATATGTTTCAATGTTTCACTCTTCTTGCACCATTGTTAGGAGAGGTTCTTGGTAAACACTTTAGAGTTTGGTAATTGGGATTTTTTGTGTGAAGGACAATACAAAAGAGAAAGAAGGAAGTGATGATAATAAAATAAATTCGAATTAAGTGTAAAATTTTAAATGAATGAACATGATTGGTAGACTTAGTTTACCAAAAATACTCAGTATTTCAAATGATTAATAGATTATATGAAAATAATATAATTTACATAAACTACACAAAGAACATATGTAAACATAAAAAAGAACCATTGTTGAATCTCTATATTGATCTCTATGCTTCATAACTCTTTCAAAATATAATCAAATGAAATTTTTAAAATTTATAAAAATTCACTCGCTTCATATTTTATCATTTCACTACAAATAAAAAAATCAATCTTCACATTTTATAAATCTTAACGTATTAAATATATCCAAAACAATATACAGAATATAAAATAGTGCAAATCTCACACTTATCAAACAATTATACTTTACAGTTTTATAACCTTATTCTACTACTAACACAGTCACCTTCATAGATAATTCATAAAGTTGAATAATGTTAAACAAAACACTGGAAGAAGCGCAATATTAATGGGGACTGTTAAATTAGAGTCTTTACTTTCACATACCACTGATAGCTTTGCAATCTTCACCGGATCTAGTCAACCAATGGTAGAATCCACTTAATTCATTTAATACATAGATATTTTGAATTTTGAATGCACAATTGTCACAAGGATAAGCCGCAATATTGAACGCAACAGTCGAGAAGAGAATAGAATCATACAACAAAAGAGAGGTCGACATGAATTTTTAAAGAGAAAGAGACAAAAATATTAATAGAAAAGTGTATACAGTAGATGGAACGGGAAAAATAATGTGCACCAGTAGCAACAACAAATAGAAATAAAGAATTTTGAGAATTTTATTCAAACATTAGAGCGGAGGAGAGGAAACGGTAAAAAATTCAAACTGAGCAGTGGGCGGGAATCTCCTGGCGACGAAGATGGACGTAACGAAGATGGTGATCCAGACATATCTGGAAAAGATGATAAACGACATGATTGCTTCTCCTCCTGGTTCTACAGTCTTTTGTCAGGGGTTCGAGAGATGGAAAAGGTTATGCTATTATCAGCTAGTCGAGCAATGAGAAGAAATGGGGACTATCCCTTCTGGAAGCAAGGTTCTGGTTCGAGCATCGTGTGGAAGTTTTTGACTTAGCTTAAGACAGGCAGATATGTTGTTTGGTTGAAATTTTGACAAGGATCGAGGTCCTCCTGTTTCCACCGTCCTGTGTCAGCTCTAGTTCGGCCTCTTGGGCATCGACAAAACATTGGAAGAATGGTCAAGCCATGCTTTGCCTCAGGTATGGGAGAAGATTTAGTTCTGATCCGTCAAAAGGTCCCTCCAGGGAACCAACACCTGGAACGGAGAACGGACTTTTCGCCAGGGTTTTATGCAGAGGAAACAAAAAAAGAGGGTGTTCTGGGTTCCAGTGGTGAGTAGTTGCATTAGTCCGTTTGAAGACCATTTACAAGATGGCGCCAGCTCAAGGTGGACACTAAGAGCCCTTCCTTTGGACTGAAGCGTTAAAGATGGCATGTTGTTCCTTCTGGCCCTGAGGGCTGATCACGTTTATTTTGGTCTTTGCTTCATGGATGGGGTCCTCCATTGTGTCATCGACCACTATCAAAAACATGCCCTTGCTGGGTACGAAAAGGAGGTCTATTGATATGATTCTGAGGGGCCGAACTAGTGGATTAACTACAGTTCTGAGGAAGAAAAAGCAATCTTGGATCTGAGAGGAAGGGAGAGCTATAACTAAAACAGTAAGTCTTCTTGTTTATACTTTGCGGATTCGGTCAAGGTCTCTAGATTTACTGGTTTGGTTAAGTTTGATGGATTAAGTTTCAGTCTTGGGTACTGTTTTTTGAAGCCCTGGGCCTCCCTCCTAATTAGCTTAGGACGGTCCTCGCACTAGTTATTTTTTTGTTGTTTCTAGGTT
The DNA here is from genome assembly GCA_037957365.1 of Torreya grandis. Classification (NCBI taxonomy): domain Eukaryota; kingdom Viridiplantae; phylum Streptophyta; class Pinopsida; order Cupressales; family Taxaceae; genus Torreya; species Torreya grandis. The sequence continues at coordinate 200,622 of JARHVA010009497.1, read as the reverse complement.
ATCAATGAAATGGCACTAAAGTTTGAGCCCTAGGTCTCTTATTTCATTAGCCCATGATGGTTTTCGGTCTAGCTAAGATCAGCTCCAGTTAAAATTCTAGAATGTTGGGTCCCCTAGGGAATCCAAAGGATAATTTCAGAGATCTAGGACCCACTCTCCATTAATCAAAAATGGTTGTCAGCGCATCTAAAACTAACAGTTGTTTTCTCCTATTTTGCTTCGGTCATGGATTGGATCCTTTGGGGATTTTGAAGGATTATTGAAGATTTTAGAGACATAGACCTCATGCCCATTTAGTCTAGGATGGTTATCGAGCCATCTTAACCTGAAGGACGCTTTGTTAGTTTTGGGCCTTGTTGGGGACCCTGGAAGGTTTCTCTCCATGCATTTCACTCTTTGAATGGATACTGGTCCATCTAAAATTGGTAGGTGATTTATCCCTTGGTTTTGGTTGGAGTTGGGGTTCCCTGGGGACCTTGAAGGTTTTTTGGAGACCTAGATTTCCTTTTATATCCATGTTGGTTCTCGATCTAGTCAAAATTGATTTGTTAGCACTTTAGCCATTTTAGAGACATGGGCCTAATGCTTCTTTAGTCTAGGATAGTTACCGAACCTTTTTTTAAAATGGTAGGGTCATGTTCTGGGATATTAAAGTTTTTTTCATGATGATTTTGGTGGGGGTTGGGTCCTCGACGACCTTGAAGGTTTTTGGAAGACCTGGACCTCCTTCTATGTTCAGGTTAGTTTTCGATCCATCTAGAATCTATTCGCTAGTCCCCTGGGGACCCTGATGGTATCCTAAGACCTAGGCCTCCTTTAACATAGGCTAGTATATGGTTCAGCCAAAATTGGGTAGTTGACACACTAGTCAAATGTGGTAATGGTTCTTCCTCAGTTGGTTCCTCATCCAATCAAAATTGGATTATTCTAAGTCTTGGGCCTCTGATCTCTGTCCAGTATGGCTCCCATACCAATTGATTTGGGGATTAATGTTTTGTTCATGTTGGGCTACTCTTTGGGATCCTGTGTTCATTTTTGGGTCTTCCATTTTCAGGTCTCCTCTGGGTTCTACCTCTGTTTTCTTGGTGAGTTGTTTTTAATTTATTTTTAGACTACAAACAGGAGACCTAGACCTCTTGTTGTGTCTAGTGATAGTACCCACACCGGCTATTAAATGTGGGTTTAATCTAATCTAAATAAGTAGAAATAAAAAGGCAGTCAGAAGAAGCAACACCATAGAGAATTATTGAACAAAAATCATAATAGAATACATAATAAATATGTGTGTAAAAACATAAAAGAATGAGATAATATATGTAGTATCTATTAGAAATGTCTTAGATTTGTGTGTGTGTGTGTGTGTGTGTGTGTGTGTGTGTGTGTGTGTGTGTGTGTGTGTGTGTGTGTGTGTGTGTGTGTGTGTGTGTGTGTGTTCACACTAGTTACTGGTTTGAGTCATTTCCTAACCAATTTTGTTTTTAGGCATGTTTAAACCCAATTATAGAGTTAATATTGATTTAGAATTTGTTTTATTTTTTGGATTGTTGTGTGCATGAATAATATTTGGTATGCACCAAATTTGACAATCCACAATATTTTGAGTGGATCATGACCATAAAGTGGCTATTGCAAAACCAACTATTTTGCCTATTTATTAGGCACTCTTTGTGCATCTACTTTTTTCCTGACAGAGAGAGAGGAATATACATATTGTATTTTATTATTGAGAGGAAATAATAAAGAGAATGGCTTCAACATAATTCATTTTTTGTGCATAATATCCATGATAGTTTTTCTATGGTAACAGTGTGTAGGATTGATCTTGCAATTGCATGAGTACATATAGTACTCCCACATGGTATCAAAGTCTCTCCCTCACTGATTACTCAGCTTGTTAATATTATTTATTACTATGTTCTAAATATCTATTATTCCTTCATAAGATTTCTCTTATTTGAAAGTTTTTTCTAGAAATTTATTTACTTTTCTAAAGGTTTATGCAGTCTTTTCTCAATGATTCATCTTTTATGCATCAACGATTATTCATAGGGTCTTCAATTCATTTTTAATGTATTTGGTCTCTATTTGGACCATACAAATATTTTAGGGTTTAACTTGATCAGCCCAGGGTATACACAGAGCATTGGTATCAGTATTAACTTTGCATTGTATTTAGAGAGAGAGAGAGAGAGAGAGAGAGAGAGAGAGAGAGAGAGAGAGAGAGAGAGAGAGAGAGAGAGAGAGAGATCCTAAGAAAGTAAAAAGAGGAAAAAATTAAATGAGATAGATTAGGCATAGCATCAGTTGTGTGATCAGTTGGATGATATTAAAGTTTTAAATTCAAACTGGCAAAATATGTGTGGCTGGAAAGCAAGTGGCAGTTGAGATTAAATAGTTTGCATGTAAGCTATAACCCATGTCCTCCTACACTCCCCCTTAATCTTCATTGTCATATATATCAGTTACACACATGCTTTCTCTGAAATGCTCAAACATTTTCTTTGCAAACAACTTTATGAAAATGTCTCCAAGTTGCTCTTTAGACCTACAAATTTCTAAAAATATCTCTGCATTGTTAATCCAATCTCTAATTAAATGATATATAGTGTCAATATGTTTCATCCTCTTGTGGAAAACTAAATTCTTCGACAATGCTATGGCTGAGTTGTTGTCACAATATATCTGTGTTGCATCATCTTGTTCATGCTTCAACTCTTCTAACACTCTTCTTATCCAAGTTGCTTGGCATGATGCTCTTGTTGATGCTACATATAGTTCTTGAGAAGATGAAATTGTGACAATTGGTTGTTTCTTTGAATCCCATGATACTACACTAGTGCAAAAATGAAAAACATAACTAGATGTGCTTTTCCTATCATCAATGCTTCCAATGCAATCACTATCTATATATCCTATGAGTTTGAACTCATTTGATCTTGAATATTGAATCCCATAATTTCTTGTTCCACTCACATAACTTAGAATTCTTTTCCCTAATTTACAATGTGTGTCTTTAGAGATTCTATGAACATTGAGATCAAACTTACACCATACATTATGTCCAGCCTTGTTGATGTTAGGTATATGAGACTACCAACAAGTCTCATATACAAAGTTGGATCTACATTGGATCTTTTGTCATCCTTTCTCAACTTCAAAGTTATGACAATTGGTGTCAGTGCTAATTTGTAATTCAAAATGTTAAAACCTTTTCAAAACATCATTTGCATACTTTGTTTCAGAGATGAATATACCACTTGCATTTTGATTCACCTCAATGCCTAAAAAATATTTCATTAGTCCCAAATTAGTCATTTCAAATTATTTTTTCATAGCACTTTTGAACAAATCAATTGATAAGTCCATCATGAATATAAAATCATAAACATATAAACATAAAATTAGAATTTTTCATTTTTCATTCATCTTTGTGTACAATGTAGGCTAGTTGTCACACCTATTGAAACCATTTTCTAGGAGATATGAGTCATTTCTATTGTACCAAACTCTTGTGGCTTGTTTGAGACCATAAAATTATTTATTAAGTCTATAGACCTTATCTTTTTTGCCTGAATTTTCATACCCAGGTGGTTGTTCAACATAAAGTTATTGTTCAAGATAGTCATTTAAGAATCTTGATTTTACATCCATTTGATAAACATGCCACTTATTTTAAGTTGCTACGGCAAGTATCATTCTTATGGTGTCTAAGCATGCTATGGAAGCAAATGTCTCATTGTAATCAAATCTAGGCTATTGTGAATAATCCTTAGCAATAAGCCTTGCCTTATGCATTTACATATCACCTTTTGCACTCAACTTAATTTTGTAAACCCACTTCACTCCTATGACATCTTTTCCTTTTGAAAGGCTTACTAATTCCCATATATGATTATTTTCTATAGAATTTATTTGTCCATCCATTGCATATACCAATTTGTCATCTTTTATTACATCTTGAAAATTAATTGGATCATCTATTTGTGAATACAAAACATAAAGAGAAATCAAACCTGCATTATTTTCAGCTTCATTTTGCTCATAAATGTCTCTTATACTTATGATATTTTGTCTCCTTAAGCTTCAAAAGGTAGGATTTGACATGTCACTTGAATTAGATCCCATGGAATGTCAAATTGGGGGTCCTGAACTAAAAATCCCTATTGTATATGATGTTTGTTGTCCACTTATTAGAATGCTTACTTGAATGTGTGAGGCTGCCCTTACACTTGATGATGGTGTCACTTGTGGACCACATTGTTGAGATTGAATGTGTGTGGAAGGAGTCACATTTGAAGGAGTATTTTCTGGTATAAAAACTTCATTTTCCTCTTCTGTAATTTTGCTGATATGTTGACTATTTTTTCTACATTTCCATCCCATGCTTCCTCTTCTATAAATTGCAAATCTCTATTGATTATAGCCTTTTTTGTTCTTGGATTATAAAACTTTTAAGATTTTGATTCATTACTATATCTATAAAATATGCATTTTTATCCTTTGTTGTCTAATGTTTTTCTTAATTCGTCCAGCACATGTGTATATGCCACACATCCAAAAACTCTCATATGAGCAACACTATGTTTTCTTCCAATCCAAGTTTCTTCCAAAATCATGTCCTTGACACTCTTTTTTGGACATATATTCATTATATAGGATGCACATGATACAAATTCAACCTAATATTCACTTGACAAATGTTTTGCTTTAAACATGCTTCTAGACATTTCCATTATAGCTCTATTTTCCATTCAACTACGCCATTTTTTTGAGGTGTGTACCTAGTTGTGAATTGCTTATGAATTCCATGGTCCTTGAAAAAATTTAAAAATTTATTTGAAATGTATTCACCACCTTTATCCATTCTCAATGATTTGATGTAGTGCCCACTTTGCTTCTCAACAAGAACCTTGAATTGACAAAAATAATTAAACAATTCACTTTTTATGATTTAAGAAGTAAACCCAGGTTTTCCTTGAGTAGTCATCAATGAATGTCAAAAAGTAGAATCTTCCACCAATTGAAGGTGTTTGTATTGACCCACATAAATATGAATGAAAAGTTTCTAAAGGTGTTTTTGCCCTCATTGACTTGCTTGTTGGAAATGATTCTCTATGTTGCCTTCCCAAGATGCACCCTTAAAATATTCTTTTCGGTTTCTCTATTAGTGGTAATCCCTTGACCATGCTTTTCCTATGAAACAACTTTAGGCCTCCAAAGTTTGAATGCCCAAATCTTAGATGCCAAAGCCAATTTTCATCTTTTATTTCTACTTGAAATATTGTTTGTATGACTATTGTATTTTATTCTTTATTCACTTGTGGATCCATTGAGTGGTTTGTTTGAGCATAATCAACATTAAAATCTAGTTTCAACCTTAGGGGAAACATCTTATTGTTTGTCATTTGGAACTTTGCAATGAGATGATTACTTGGCAATTTATCTAAAATTGTGCACTCTTTATTTTTTTAAAACACTTTATACCGCTTTTGAATGAGTTACCCAATGCATATCAAATTACGTTTTAATCCAAGAAAAAAATAAACATCAGAGATATACTTTTTTCCCCTTCTTTTTTAGAATGTTGATGTTCCTGTTTCATTTAACTACTACCTTATTATCATTCCCCAAAGTGACATCTGATTTTATATTTTCATCCAAAATAAAAAAGATTTCTAAGTTCCCTGTCATGTAGTTGCTACAACCTTAGTCTAACAACCATATATCCTTTTCATTTGCTTGTACAACATTACATGGTAAAAACATGGAGCTTTGTTCTGATTTGTCATTTGATTTTCTCTTGTAAAATTTGCATTTTGTTTGCCAAAATCATATTGTTTTTTTCTACGTTCATTTGAATAATGCCCATAATTTTTGCCATATTGAGATTGGAATTGAGATTTATCATATGTTTGGCCTTGAGGCTGATTTTGAGTTGTATTTTGATTTGGGTATTGGCTGCTACCTCTTCCACTTGAGTTTGATGGGTTGTTTCTTCCACCTCTATAAAAATTTCTTCCTCTACCTCTGAAATTTATTTTTCCTCTACCTTTTCCATGGATGATTGAAGAGTGTGTCCTGAAAGCATGCTCCAAAGATGAGTTTGATGGCCTACTTAGGCTCTGTTCATGAGAAATGAGAGATGCATGAAACTCATCAACTAAAAATTATGAGAGATTATTTTTTTCCTCTATGGCCACAACTATGGACTCAAACCTTGTGGGTAAACTCTTTAAAATATTTTCAACAATTCTTCTATCTTCAAGTGTCTAACCATGAGATCTAATTTGATTAACTAAACTAATCACTTGTGTGAAAAATGAGTCTATTGAATCTGAATCCTTCATGAAGATTGTTTTAAAATCTCTTCTTAGCATTTACAACTTTTTTGTTTTCACCTTTCCCATTCCTTGGTATATTTTTTAGAGAATATCCCATACTTGTTTGGACTTTGTTGTTGCTACAATCTTTGGGAAATTCTCTCATGTATAGCTTGAAATATGTAGAAGAGAACTTTCGAGTCTTTCTTCTTATTATCCCTTGGTAGATCCTTCTTTGCTTGAGAAAGAACATTATATGTTGTTGCATCTACTGGTTCTGGAAAACTATTCTCTACTAGATCCCATATGTCTTGAGAACAAAACAAATCTCTCATTGTGATAGACCAATAGTCATATTTTTTCTCATTGAATTGAGGAATTTGTAGATTTGTCAAGTTTGTGCTTCTGGCTACCATTGTTGACAATGAATACTTTTGCTTGATGAAGCCCTTAGCTTTAGAGAACTTTTAGCTCTGCCAAACCTTTCTTTAAATAACTTTAAGCTCTGATACCACTTGATAAAATCTAATAGATCATAGGATTTTTATGCCAAATTGTTGAAGATAAAACAAACATAAAAATAGGGGAAAATGCACATAAAATAAACATAGATTTTTTTTAATCTATTCATTGATTTGCTCCCATAAACATTGTTGTATCTTCCTATAGATTTGCTTCTCATACAATTAGTTTTACATCTGATACATACCAGGAAGGAAGCATAGCATCGCTAGTGTCTTCTTTCATTGCATATCAAAATAGAGCATACAAAACAGTTTACAAAAAGAGATTGACCTAGAAATCTCTCGAAGCAGAGAGAGAGAGAGATAATAGATTAAATGTCCTAAGCATGTATATAGCTGCATATATTAAATGAGATAGATTGGGTGCAACTTCAGGGATGTGAGCAGTTGAAAGATTTAAAGTTTTAAATTCAAACTGACAAAATATGCATGGCTGGAAAGCAAGTGGTAGTGGAGATTAAATGGTTTGCAGCCGAGCTGGAAGCCACGTCCTCCAACAATTTGAATGAACATTTTTGTCACCCGATTTTAGTGGTGAAGTCTTCCACAGTTCAACGGCAAGGCTTCTCTCAAAGAACAAAATAATCTTCTTCTGCAGAACGTGCGTGTCTAATTTACTTGTGCTAGTCATCTGAAACAAATAAACCATCATAAAAATTATAATAACCTGTATTAATGATGAATTTAAATTATCTACATATTAAAGAATATTATAACATATTTTAGTGGTTAGCAGAAAAGTACATTCAAAAATATTAAATATGCAAAATAAAAATTAGAAAAAAAAAATTAACTCTTTACTTAAGGAAGAACAGAGAAACTCACTTGTAAATGAAAAATGCAACAAATTCTCACGAATGAGGCTGATCTTAGAATGATTTATAAAGTGTCCTCCACACAGGCTTGCTCTCTGCAAGCCCCGTTCACACCCGTCTTTCTGCCATGTTCGATCCATGTCATCAGAGATATTGGAAACATCCGGAGTCCACGTCAATGCTTTGAGGATCTTGGAATGATTTAGAGGTTGTCCATGTGGTGGAAGGAGATAAACACGTGCTCACTGGACTTCGTTCATACGCTGACCGTGGGTTGCCCAAATCACCACATGTTTATTTTTAATTTGAACGACAATGGCCGCTCAGTAATATCCATCCCAAGAGGATTTTGTTTGGGAATCTTAGTATGATAACCGTAACATCCACATTGAGTAACAGCATAGGATCTTATTATAAAATCTATTGAACTAAAATGGAATCTAGTCCTTGCAAACCAAAATCTTGTATTCTTGTTTTTTCTATAACCCACCGATGCCATTCACTACGATTGTAGCGGTAAAATATTCATTAATTATATTCGGGCTCAATAAATCGGTTCAATGGCACAAGGTGGATAGAGCGATTTTTCCACATAGATACTGTAATACCGGAAAATGGTTTTACACCAAAATGCAAACAATTTACAAATAAAATTTAATTATACTTAAACGAACGAGTAATAGTAAACTTAATTTTTAAGTTAATTTTAACGTAATAATTAATAAAGGTAGGTCTTAAAGAAGTATTTTAATTCAAACAATTTACAGAGAGTCACCACAATTAAACAATAAAAATTGGTAACTACGGAGAGATATTGAGAACCCAAAAAAAAATTACGTTGACTTAAGCACATCCACAGAACCATATGCTTCATGTTTTTAGTAACTACAAACACATAAATATTAATGATAGACATTACAGAGTGATACTCTTATTTATCAAATGTATTTATCAAGTTTTCAACTTTGAAAAAGTTGTTTGCGAGTATAGCTCTCAAGCTTATGGGGATATAGGGGGTTGAGAGATGGTCTACAGAAGCTTGCTTGTATACAATTATCAATGAGAAGTGTCCCCAATAGGTCTACATAAACTTATAGCAATCTCATCAAATTTAGTCGTCTTCTTCAAAAGCTAATAAAGCAGTGAAATTTGTAAAGAATATAAAAAATATTTATTTGGAAGTATCTTAATTCCATGAAGGTGTCACTTAGTAAAAAAGAATGTTAAAAATATTTCAATGACAAACATCTTTTTAAAAAACTCTATTTTTTAAATTTACCACCACATTCTCTTATTACAAGGACCACCTTTTACTTTAATATCCCTAGTTTTACTAATATACCAGTGAAAGATTTGTAAATTGAAATTATTTCTATTTGTTTCAAGTGTTTTTTACCATCCTACATGGATGATCTCCCCTTCACACAACTTCATCTTAGGTTTGGACACTTTTCACTTGGGATTTTGACTCTCATGCATACACCATCTCCTACCTTATATGCAAGCTTGTGGGACGTCCCCAAGTTTCCAAACTACCTTTATAATTTTCAGTCCACCTCTTATGAACTCCATACTTAGCACAACCACCTGCAACACGTGTGATTAACTTATTCTATCTCACATGATCCTTGTCGAGCCAAAGAAATTGCATGATGGATAATATTATAACTATTTAAACTAGAAGGATCTATTTAAATAGAGCTGCATATTGTAGAACATACAGTGGAATCCAAGACAAATTTGCCAAAATAAAAATTATGCATTCAATGCACGAGATTGACATAATTGTACAACTTCTTTTAAAATGAAATAATAGGGGAAGGTACATATTCATATAATGTACAATGAGGATAGGATAGTAGGATCTTGTGTTTAGAGTAGAATGCATGCTTTCTGTTTTTCATAGGCTACAATTGGCCATAAGGAAGATGAAACCAAGCCCTTATGATTATGAAGGGAAATGAAGCATCCTAACTAATTTCTATAGACTAGGAGATGACCATTAATATGTTAGAAATGCAAAGAATGCTAGCATGTATGAGAGATAACCGATTGATACAATACACTCAATGCATATAAAAATTGAGGATATTTTGGATATATTAGTTTATGAAAGAGGAAAATGACCTTCCTTTTCTATCAAACTAATTAAAATATATCATTATGAGAAATTGAATACAACCTAATGGTTATAAATAGGAATGTTTTAAGAGCAGTTTATCTTCTACTTAGAATGACTTTTGGGTTTCCTATAAATGTGGTGGTTGAAATTCTAGTCTACGAGATGATGATAGGTGATCCAAAATGTCACAAGCATGAATATTTCCACATGGCATACCACATGGTATCAAGACGTTGACTAGTGGACATGGATTGAAAAGGGACTATACAACATTGTGAAGGCATGTGGTCTGATGGAAAGAAAGATGCATGCACATAAAAATGAAGAGAGACAATGAAGTGGTTTATAATGTTAAAAGAGACATGAATGGTGTGCGAAGATGCATGACATTATGGTAGTTTTGAGTGCTACAAGATAAGTTTTACTTGAGGTTTCGGGAGGTGCTAGAGATGTATTTCGACCTTACACAAGATTGTAAGAGTTGTGAGTTAGCTGAGAGAAATTTTAGAAGTTATGAGAATTGTGAAGTGTCCATGTTATGGACTATTGAGTAAGTTTTGTTTCATGCATGACATTGTGCATGCTTTAAATATTCCCCTATGGTTTTATAATAGCTTGGGGACTAGCAAATGAATTTGAGAAATGCATATGAAGATATCACCAATGTTAAAAGGATAGCACACATGTTTATTTGTTGATCAACTTGTACATATCCTTATGATCACGAATTAACTTTCCGTGTTCTAATCGACTGAAGCATTAAATATGGAATGTTGACTATGATTCTATGATTTGGGGTGAACCAAATGAATGGTGAAAGCCAAATTTGAATGCACAAAACTCTCTACATATTTTATGATAGTGGACTATAATACTTTTTTAGAAATCTTGAATCACAGTTTAGAAGTTCGCCTAACTAAAAGTTAGTTATGATGAGTTGTGATATTAATAAACGATATAAAGGATTCCAAAAAATCTATTGAATCTATGATATTGCATAGGAAATGTGCAAGGAATAAATTACAGTGTTGTGTGTAGTTGGTTAGAGATTATTTACCTTTTCTTGAAGAGTAATAGTCCTTGTTACATCTTATATTAACTATGGAAATTTAAGGTGAAGTAGTTTAAGGTTGTATCACTAATCATGATAGCATGGTGTAGTTTGTAGATTTTAGGGTTAGCCAATCAAAATAAGGTAGTGTGAGATTAATGATTTAGTTACATTGATTATAGGTAAATCCAATTAGAATAATGCAATGTGATACTAAACTTATTAAGCATGAAGTGAACAAATAAGAAATCACTTCAAATCAATGGAGTCTGAAGTCATGCAACATGAATTTGTTGTCCAATATAAATATTATTCAATACAATAGTGATGAGGAGAAACCTAATGTGCTCTAGATTTGTAAATAACTATGACTCTTCATGTGTATTGTCAATATGTGGTTTAAAATTTACTTGCTAGTTTTCTTGCAACCGTAGTGGTTTTAGTAAAACTAGCATTGTGAAGATATAGTACACTATACATACATAATGCAAGCACAATTATATAACATGATGTGCCAATATATAGTGTGTTACTGATGTGGATTGATTTGCACTTGTAACACCATTGTAGGGAGAGATTTTTTTTTCAAACTATCAAGTTCCATCCACACAATGTATAATTTCAATAAGTAAAAATTTATTTGTGTAGTAAAGTTTGGGATCCAAAAATTGAATATGGAATGTCTACATCTTCCAAAAAAATAATACAAGGACGAATATCCTAATACTAATTAGTTTTATAATAACTATGACAATAATTTCTTTATGTAACTAGAGATTGTATTTTGTGTCCTCATCAAAAATATGTTTACGGTTGGTGAAGTTGAGCCATGATATTATTTCACTTTTATTTTTGTATAGGTTACTATCAAGGCATATGCCATATTTGGTACTAGTGTTTCATATGTTTACACTAAGAGTATTATGTTTGTGCATGTGGTTACTTCTATATGTTCCATATATATGAAGCTTGAACCCATTAAAACAATGTCTTGTTGATAGAGCATTGTACAGATGCTTGTATGACTTCATTTTCTTCTTATTATAATTTGAAATGTATGTGTTGGATTATGTACACACAAACATCAAAGTACAATAAAATGTGCACACCTAGACATGGTTATTATGTATTTATCATCACTAAATTGCTTGATTTTATAAAATATTTTACTTGTTAATAATTGGTCCCAATTAAAAATTATTTTAAAATTTTTTATCTTTTGATGGTCTCTACTCATTTTTCAATTTCCTTCCAAGAATCATATTCTCTCTCCTTTGATTTTCTATAGTCCTAAACTTCTTAACTATAACATGTGAATAATCTCATGCATTTTTTGGAACATTTAGATAGCCCTAAAAACTTTATGTAGCCCTTCATAGATAAAGTACACTCACTTTATTTGTCCATTTTTTCTTTATGACCATTTGATCTCCTTTTGTGTGTCAATATGGTCCATATATATATATATATATGAACATAAACATAAACATTATAATTCATTTGGACAAGGAATTGCCATCTATCATTCTTTTGAATCTATTACTGACTTGAAAACATTTTATTGTAAATAAATCATTTATTGAATCATGCATGTTATTGGACCTTCTAATATCATTAGTGTTTTTTTTAATTTTTTTTTAAAACTTATTATTTAGAGGTGTACAAAATATTGATATTATTATTATTAATTAAATATGCAATTGTAGGTTTCCCTAATAATATTGTTAAAGATTAGATTAAGTTATAAAATATATATATTTTAAAGTGCTTTAAAAAAATATAATTTAATTAAAAATTAATAAGAAAATGTTTAATCATATTGAGAGGTTGTTTAAATATATGTTTAGAATAGGAATGAAAGTGAATTAAAAAGAAATAAAAAATATTTAAATATATTGAAACGTTGAGATTTTAAAATGGAATGAAAGTTCGTAATTGGGATGGTAAACGATATTTTATTAAAAGACATTTTTGAGTAACGAAAAGTTTAGAAAGAAAAAACTATAATTTTAATTTTATAAAAAAAAAAAGAGAATATTATTTAGTTTTTTTTAAAAAATAACATAAATATATTATTTTATTATATAAAAGTAGACATTATAAATTATGTTTATATCCACTGTTCTTTATATTCTATTTTCTAAAAGAAACGGAAGGATTTGTAACGAACGACCCTGGTTCAAATTTTATTAGAGATCAGGGTACTCACCGCGGAGAATATAAAATTAAAATTGGAGGTGATGAGATACGCACAGTAAGAAACATATAACTCATAGATTAATATAAGTGGAACTTTCTTATGTTCTATAATTACATATAGATCATATCAACATCTTTATTGATGATGAAAAAAAAAAAAATTCGGTTTAATATGGCGTCGCTCTTACAATGGTATGTTTGTTATTATAAATTGAAATAATAAACGGTTTAGAATGTGGACACAATCCTATTTTAAGGGAGGGGAGGAGAGTTTGATCCAATTTTATCATTTAATATGCCGCGAGTCAAATATTTTGCTTAGCAAAATCCTAATTCAGTTGAAGACAAATGAAACGCCGAATTAATGCATGTTTGCATGAACTGTTGAAAACTCTCTTGTCATGTTATTATGAAAAATTGTCTTGTGAAAGCACATCAAATAAAATACGACGCAAAAGTTTATTAAACCAAATATGTAGAAGTTCATATAAGACATATAATCGTCAGGGCAGGAAAGCATTGAGCACCCCCATCATCTTTCATTACCATCTATCTAATTGATATTGATTTTGATGAGCATTTTTCACACCCGCTTTTAATGCTGAAGTTCTGCACAAAACAGCGGCTACGCTTCTCTCACAGAACAAAAGAATCTTCTTCTGCAGAACGTCCATGTCTAATTTACTTCTTCTAATCATCTGTGACAAATAAACCGCCACAAGAATTATAATAACTTGTATTAACGACGAAATATAATGGGAATAGTACGACATATATGCAAGGTCTCTTTAACCAGTGAAGAGTAGAGAAACTCACTTGCAAATGAAGAATGCAACAAAATATCTCCTGAGAGACGAATGTAGAGGCACTGAGTGCCTCCAATCCCTCTTCTTCCATTAAGCTCAACAGGGCAGATAAGAGAAACGCAGCTCTGCAAGTGTAGACTGTCACTAGAAACTCCAAAGGTTTCAAAGCCGCATTGTTGACAGTAACAATAGGAGGAGAGCACATTAAGCCATCATGTGAATCTGAATGCCAATCTTCTCTTCCTGGTTTTGATTTCGGGGTGACCACTGGGATCTCAGAAGTTCGTTTAATAAGTAATAACTTATCACGTTGTCTGTGTAGCTGTCCGATTTCATTTTGCAGCTCAGGAATGTATTTTAGAACTCTAGAAACGGTATTGGGGATGCTCATTTTCCTCTGCACATTCCAATTTACGGGGACATGAGGAAAACGTTTTTAGTACGTCACTATCACATAAAATCAGACAACAAATTGAAATGCAAAATATTTTTTTGAAATGTCATATACCTTGGGATGTGGGTTGGGGAGCAATGCTCGGAGCTGAGCGTAGAGTGCATTCAACTTCTTTCGCCTTTGTCGTTCATTAGCGTTGTGAGACAGCTTCCTGATGCATGGATCAATATAAGAATTGAGCCCTAATTTCTCCTCAGTAGCGGTCTGCTCTGAGTGTACCGGTAGAGCCTGAGCATGATCATTCTCAAATATTTCAAATCCATTGTTGAACTCGATATCCAAGGGATTATCAAATCCAGGATACCCAGCAAGCAGTCCTTTTAGATAACCTGATATAACCTTGTGTTCCACCCGAGGCATAAACGAAGGATCAAAATTATACATATTTGCAGCAGTATCAGGTGCATTCTGGGGGGATGAATGCCAAAATGAAGGGAATGGGCACATGATTACTCTGATAATTCCGAAACTAGACAAAAAAAAGTAAACGAAGAGGATATGCACCAGGACGGCTCAGAAGTCTTAAATAGTCACTCCTGAAATGGAGGGTCAACCTCTACTGACTAACGCAGACGTATCTTATTCTCTGCAAGCCCCGTTCACACTCTTCTTTCTTCCACGTGGGATCCCAGTCATGAGAGATATTGCAAACATCCACAGTCCACGTCAATGTTTTGAGGATGTTTGAATGATTTACAGGTTGTCCATGTAGTCGGAGTAGGAAAACACGTGCTCGCTGGACTTCGTTCACAAGCTGTCCGTGGGTTGCCCAAATCAGCACATGTTTATTTTTAATTTCAATGACAATGGACGTTACTCACAGGATTTTGTTTGCGAATCTTAGAATGATAACCATAACGTCCACATTGAGTAACATCATAGAATCTTTTTATAAAATGTATTGAACTAAAATATAAATTTGTCTTTGCACACCTACACCTAATCTTATATTCGTTATTTTTCAATAATGCACTCATGCCATTCTCAGCAATTGTGAGGGTAAAAATAATCATTGATTATAATCGGGCTCAATAAATGGGTTCAATGGCACAAGATAGATATAAGTATTTTTCCGAACATGGATGCTCTAATATGGGAAAATAGTTTTACATCATACAATTAACCTTTAAATATCGTAATTAAGGTTAATTATCTAAAAGAGTAGAAGTAGATTTAATTTTAAATTTAATTTTAATGTAATAATTGACAAAGTGATGTTTTTTTAAAAGAATATTTTAATTTTCATATAATGTGAAAAGAGTTGTCACAGTCAAATAACAAAAAAAGTTAATGGAAAAAGACAATGAGAACCCAAAATAGTATTTCTGCATTATTTTTGTTTTTTTGGCTTTTGTGTCGTTGTATGTTGATTTGACATTTTAATTTATCATTCTATATTGATTGGGTGTTTGAATATATTAGTCCTTTCAATTTTGTAGAATTTAAATATGTCTCGTGTGCAGTCAATTTTTACCATTATTTTACATTACATTGAGATTTTGTGTGCGTGTGTGTTTTGTTGTTTGATGAATTTATGTTTTTCCTCTCTATAACTTTCTATGATGCAAAAAAATAAATAGGTTAATATTTTAGAGGTCATAACTTTTGACCCTTAGTTTTAATTGTGCTGTTCCACGTGTCAAAGCAATCATTTCAAAAAAATCATTGCTATTTTAAGCTGCTTTATCCACGTAGAGGTGTTTTTGATATTTCCAGAGATCAAACGTGATTATCTGAGGGTCTAAAATAGTAGTTTAATGATTTTTTAGAGAATTTTCAATTTTCAAAAATTATATATATTTAGGACCGGATGCCAACTTAAGTTGAATTTCGTCCCATAGGATAATTTTAGTGTTTAGAGTATTTTGAAATATTTTTAGAGCTACACATAGTTGCATATGCAACTTAATAAAAATAACAGTTGCTAATTTTTAATTTTAATTTTAATTTTTTTAAAATATTTACATGTCAACTCTATATCTGAGTTGACGTTTATTTACGTATGGTTTGGGTTTTAATTATATTAATTTATTCAATACGAATCAATACAAGTTATTATTTTCAAAAGCTTTGTTAGTTTATGGAAAAAGACAATGAGAACCCAAAATAGTATTTATGCATTATCTTTGTTTGTTTGGCTTTTGTGTCATTGTATGTTGATTTTACATTTTAATTTATCATTCTATATTGATTGGGTATATGAATATATTAGTCCTTTCAAATTTTTAGAATGAAAATATGTCTCTTGTGTGCAGTCAATTTTTACCATTATTTTGCATTACATTGAGATTTTTTTTGTGTGTGTGTTTTGTTGTTTGATGAATTTATGTTTTTCCTCTCTATAAATTTCTATGATGCAAAAAAATAAATAGGTTAATATTTATAGAGGTCATAACTTTTGACCCTTAGCTTTAATTGAGTTGTTCCACATGTCAAAGCAATCATTTCAAAAAATTCATTGCTATTTTAAGCTGATTTATCCACGTAGAGGTGTTTTTGATATTTTCAGAGATCAATCGTGATTATCTGAGGGTCTAAACTAGTAGTTTAATGATTTTTTCCAGAATTTTCAATTTTCAAAAATTATATATATTTAGGACCGGTTGTCAACTTAAGTTGAATTTCATCCCATAGGATAATTTTAGTGTTTAGAGTATTTTTAAATATTTTTAGAGCTACACACAGTTGCAATGCAACTTAACAAAAATAACAGTTGCTAATTTTTTTTATTTTTATTTTTATTTTTTTTAATTTTAATTTTTTTCAAATTATTACATGTCAACTCTATATCTGAGTTGACATTTATTTATGTATGGTTTGGGTTTTAATTATATTAATTCATTCAATACGAATCAATACAAGTTATTATTTTCAAAATCTTTGTTTATTGATAATTTATTATCTTGATAGTTTTTGGGTTTATTATTTCATTATCTAAATCATGCATCTTAGAATTTAGTGTCATCATATACTATGATCTTCATTGAAATATATAATTTGAGATGTTACTCCTATATGATACATCATCCATATATTTATTATGTAGTTATCTTATCATTTTAAGGTAAGGTACATACTAGATTCTATATCCCTCACCTCAAAAGGGGGCATATCATTGGGGGCATGTCATAGAAGAATGACCTCCACATTTTCATAGATTCAAGATTTCATTGAGGGCATGTCATAAATAAATGACATCAACACTTATCTAGTTCTTATTATCTCTATATTTTAATGGGGGCATGTCAGAAAGACATGACCTCCACATTTTCATAATTTCTAGTTTAGTTCCATGATTCAGATATACACTTGGGTTAGAATTATATACATTGCATCCATTTTTCGTAGATTTTAAATAGATATTTTTTAAGATTTATGACACATATACTCTAACTAAGACATATTCAAACTACATATGCCATTTTATTGCACCATGAATTGAAAATTTACCAATTATACTATTCATCGGGATGAACATAGTACATGAAGATGTAATATTATAGATCCTTTTTTAATTCTATAGTTAGTTTAAATTTATATGTTGAAGTGATTAAAACATTCAAAGTGACCCTATTTATAGGATGAAGTGATTTAATAATCTAATCTCACCATATTTATAGAATTATTTGATTCAAGCACTCACCCTCACCAGATTACATATTGACATTGAGTTGTGTGATTGAGATATAATGATCTCAATGGTCATGCCACAACTCATCATTACATCAGATTGAGGGCCTAATACCTTCCAATATCCATATTAAATTCTCTAAGGTTAAATTTTGATCTTATTCTATATCTAGTGCTTCATAAGGAAGCATATTTACCAAGTTAAATTTGTAAAGGGAAATATAATTGCATTGACACATAAGTGTACTCCCTCTTGGTTTATTTTTAAGTAATTTATTTGTTTAGGATTTCGTATTACATATGCTAACTTACACTATACTAAGCTCTATGTTATAGGTAATACACCATCAAATTACTCAAAGTGGGATTACTAATAATGATGCACTGACCTAGGTAGACATTTATTTCTTCTAAAATTCTAATTCTATCCTTATTGATTACTATATTAAATAGGGAATGGGGAAATATAGATACTAAAACTAAATATTTATAACATTTCAATCTTGTATTTTGGACAAATATAAATCAACACTCTATCCTTCAATATATAGCTCTTTATTATGGAAAGGATCGCATTTGCCATCTCATTATGCCTAAAATTCTTATCTCTTGGTCCAATCCATATTTTATTGATGTCCAAGGTCTCCTACACTATAAAGAAAGCTTATGAACCATATGAACATACTTCACTATTAGTTCCATATACATATTTAGTTTATATCATTTTCAAAACTATTGTTCACAAAGAGATAATATCATGGATAATAGTGTCCAGATCTTCATCTAGTGTCCACTTATAAAAATTCATCCAAGATATAAATGTTTTGAAACTTATAGGTTAGGTTATTTATCTTACTAAAATATAATATGATATATTGTCAAAATGTGTGGTATAAATATGAGTCTAAGCCTTCTCATTTACCTTTTAAAAAATACCAAGAAAGGACATACCAATTCTCTCTCAATAAATTATACAACTAAGTTATTCTACCTTATCCATTATTATTTATTTAACAGTCACAAGAGAGTCATATAAAATGTTTTAGGTATTAAAATATCAGCCCATGAGCGATATTTTTCAATTTACAAGATATATCACTACATGCATCTTTATATAGCATATTTCACCCTTATGCACACACACTCCCATGTATAGGGGAGATCTCCATAGGTCTAATTCCCTCCTTTGATTATTGACTATATAGGTAGTGATAAGTGATAGAGAGGTCATTGAGTTTATCTCGAAACCATGATCCCACTAACACATTCTTAGAGTGAATAAGTGTGAAGAGATAGGGTTTGATCATTTAAGAAATAGAGACAACCTATATACTAGATCTAAATATATCAATAAAAAGGCCATAAAAAAGTAAGAACAAAAAATTTAATCACATACAGGTAATTTAATTATTCTATACTAGGTATTTGTATCATAGTCATACAGTTGTCAGAGAACTATATTTTTGATTTATTAAAAATAAATCATACACCATAACTTATACAATGTTATTCACCTAAAATATGATAACTAACTAGCATATATGGAGGAAATCTAGAGAATTCTATAAAATGAAATAGTTTATCTATTCCTAAAAATAATGTAATAATTATCCTAATATCTTACTCTATCATTCCCCCCATATTACATTATTTTTACAAATTCTAAGTGATTTTTATTCAATCAAAATAAAGGATGCAATAAAAATATATACAAGGTTAACTGCTAATAGTATCCTAACCAATTATAATCATTTTAGAGAAGAGTATGCCCAAAATTTCTAGAATACACTAAAATAATGTAATAGGCTTTTGTTGAAGTTGCACTGTACTTTTTCTCAACTCTCCACTAGCATCATGATCGAGCCACCAAAATGTATCCTTAATTCCACTATTTTCTAGCTATATGCAAGTGGTGTTGAAACTTTGTTTCAAGAATCAATGGCTTTTTATAGGCATCAAATAATTTCTCCTTCTTCTACCACCAAACTAGCATGTTTAGCTACATCATTGGATTTCCTTGATCAAACACTCTCTAACTTGTTTTCTATTTGATGTTCATGCTCTCCTAGCTCTGATATCAAACTACTTATCTCATGCGCTAGCTGTGACTTCCTTGCTCCTTTGTGTCACTGCTCTAATACCAAAGATTGTCAAAAAACTATATTTTTGATCGATTAAAAATAAATCATACACTATAATTTACCTAAAATATCATAACTAACTAGTGCATATGGAGGAATATGGAGAATTTTATAGACTAAAATGGTTTATCTATTCCCAAAAATAATTTAATAATTATCGTAATATTTTATGCTATCAACACTAGTGTTAAATCTAGTATCTAGATCTGATGGTAGTACACAAAAATACAAAAGTATTTTTTTAAAAAAACTAGTAATTGAGCTAAAATATTGATATTTCATACCTTTTGCTTATTTCTAATCCATATTTTCTTGTGCATAGCAAACCTATCTATGTATCATTCCTATTTGTTATTTTAATTAATTTAACATCATTTTAATTTTGTACTTTTTATATTTTTCATATCTGAGTATTATAATTTAAAATATTCATTTATCTATATTTATAATTAATTATCCTTCTATAGATTAGTTTATCACTCTTGTGCTTGAACTATTTACATATTCTTAACTCTATTCCCTTCATATATATATTTAGGGATAAATAATATTTACAAAGACTTAATATTTTATAGTTCTTTGAATATGTCTTCATATTTAAATGATTTTAATTAATATGAATTCTCATATTGAATATCAAAGTATCTTGAAAAGATACAAGTTGATAATATGTTAAATATCACTTTATTTTAATTGATGTTCGATGAAATCATTGATCATAGTATCAAATAATATCTTATCAAATATGGTACATATATAGACAAAGGGATTAGACCATCAATTTCCCAATTTATGGCACTCAATAATATGGCTAATGGGAAAGGGGAAACAATAGATGATGATGTTCATGAATTAATAAATGAGTGAGATATTTTGATGAATATTTTGATTATTATTTATATATGTGGGGCATAAAAAATTGTATGACACAAAAATGTTTTTTTTCATATTTAAGAAATGATGTCCAAAATTTATCATAATTCATTATCTACGAGATTGATATTTAGTTCCAATAGCAGATGCTTCTAAGAGGGTTCTTAAGTTGACATATGTGGAATGGTATATTCATGGGTAAAATCATATTAAAATAATAAATAAATAATTATCATCATTACTAAGTTTCATACAAATTGATTTTATTAATGTTATAAAAATGTATGGAGCCACATGATTATCTGGGGGAGAGGTCATAAAAAGGACAATAAATCTTATGCAAACAATTTTACCACTATGGAATAACGATGATAAGATCCTCCCTGGACAAGTTAGGAAATAATAAAAAATATACGAAACAAATTATAAATATCATCAATACATTGACTTAAACAATCAGAATTGAAATATAATAACAAAATTATAGAATCACTGGCCTCTTTGAGGGGGCAACCTCCTTTGAGAAAACTCAATTCAATACATTTCATGTATACTTCATACTATACTAAACTCCTATTTATTGTAATCTATCACTCTATATCTAGTACTCCCCATGAATGTGGGATTAATCATCTATTACACTATTACATTCTACTATTATATTTATTATAATGAGCTTAAGGATGTCTTATAAAGCATATGCATCCATGGGCTTTTATTAAATAAATAAAATGAAAAAAAAATAGTTAGGATGAAGGGTTCTAACATGCCCATCCCATTAAAAGCTTTGTCTTCAAATCTTGAGCTGAGGAAATTAATGTTGAATTGAAAGAAGAGGTTTTCAAGTCACATATTCGAGCTACATCCCTTGCCACTGTATAAGAACTTCGGTGATGACCCAATTATGGGAGGAATGATAACACTTGATGATGACAGACTTCAGTTGTAAAAGGAAAGACACTTCTTCAACAATTCTAGGAAGCACTATTTGAGTGTTGACATTTCACCCAAGAACCTTCATTTAGAAGGAGACATGAAAAATAGGGTGCATACATGATGAAGGTGGGAGTTCCAACTTTTAGGCGATAGGTCAAACTAATTGAAGAATTTTGTAATTCCCATAAATTTTTTGAGCTAATTTGCAGAAGCCTTTAAGATTCAAATAGGATTGTTTATAAGGTTGTAGATGAATAAAAACCATATATCTAGATTAAAAGGATCACTGAGAGCAATGTTGGTCTTCCTATTGCTTCATATGAATTTGTGTCATGTGAATATTATCCTTGAGGAGGTGATGGATATTATCACATGTACTAAGTGTACAATGAACATCTTGGATGGGAGAGATACTTGGTAAATATTAAAGAGGAGAAGGTATATTTTGACCATAAACTACCTCATATAGGGTGAGTTTGGTAGCTATGTACTAGGAGGTGTTGTACCACCATTCTGTAAGAGGTAAAAAATTTAGCCACTGATGTTGTTACTTAGTAATCAAATAATGAAGATACGTTTCTAATCATTTATTGACAATTTTGGTTTGGGTATCAGTTTATGGATGATATCCCAAACTCATTTTAGAATATTTACCTAGACACTTGAATATTTCTTTAAAAAAATGACTTGTGAAGGTAGGATCATGATCTAAGACAATAGAGGATATAACACCATGTAGTCAAAATATTTGATCAAGAAATCTCTGAGTAATGGTAGAAGTAGTTTAGGGATGGGCCAAAGCACATAAATGAACATATTTGGAAAGATAATCCACTATGATAAGAATCACTAATCTGCCTCCAAATTTAGGGAAATCATCAATAAAATCTATGTAAATGTCTATCTAAATATGTATTATAATTGAAAGTAGTTGTATTAGACCAAGTGGGGTGACTATTTTGAATTTATTGTGTTCGTAAGTATCACATTGAGTAACAAATGTTTTTATATCTTGCTTAATTCTAGAATAAAAAATTACAGTGAACCAACTCATATATTTTTAGAAACCTTGAGTGTTCAGTTGAACTGGAACATGCGTTTCCTATAAAATGGAATTTTTGAAATTAGAGCATGTCTTCAATAAAAGGAAACCTTTATATCATAATGTGTGGCCATCCCAAGTATAGTGAGGTTTACAAAATGAATCAGTAGATAGTTGAAGTATGAGTTATTTGGTTTGGATTTCATTATTTCATTCATTTTGAATATCATAGAGGTATGTGTAAATGGGAATAGAGACTGGATAAAGGTGCACTGGTTCTTTGAAATGGTGAGAGAGAGCATCAACCAACACATTTTCCTTACCCTTTTTGTAAGTAATCTCATAGTCACATCACATGAGTTTAGAAACTGATTTGTTTTCATATGGGGAAGATTCCCATTATTCTAAAAAAAATTGAGACTTTGGTGGTCTATTTTGATGCATAAATGTTATCCAAACAAATATGGATGCCATTTGTGAATGGCATGGAGAATAGCCATCATCTCCTCATCATAGGTGGAACATGCAAAATTATGGCCAATGATTACCTTACTAGTAAAGGTAATGGTATGACCTTTCTGCATGAGTATCACACTAAGCCCTATGCCACATGCATCATAATTAATAAAAATGATTATGAGAAATTAGACATGGCCAAAATGAGGGTGGTACACATTGCTTGTTTGAGTCTATCAAATGTTGTAGTTGATGTGGTTGACCATACAAAGGAGTCTTTCTTGATCATAGCCATTAATGGTGATGTAATTTTTCCATAATGCTTAACAAATATCTTGTATTACCCTATCAAAAAATAAATACCTGTATAATTTTGAGTGTTAAAGGTGTCAGCTAGGTTGTCATAGCTTCAATTTTAGTGGGGTCAAGATGAACACCATCAGAAGAGATAATATATCCAAAGTACTTGACTTCTAATTTCCAAAAATAACATTTGGAGTGTTTAACACATAATTGATTTGCTCCAATAATTCCCAAGGATGTATCTAGGTAGTGGTGATGATCTTCGCATGTGTAGCTATAAATGAGTATGTCATCAAACAAGACCAAGATAAACTTCCATAAAAATGGCTGAAATACTTGGTTCATTTAGTTCTAAAAGGTAGAGGTGGCATTGGTAAGACCAAATGGCATGACCAAGAACTCATAATGACCATCATTTGTGTAAAATACCATTTTGGGAATGTTGACCACATGAATATAAATTTACTGATAGCCATCATGTAAGTCTCATTTGGAGAAAAATGTCACACCATGTAGTTCATCAAGGAGGTTATCAATGACTGGAATGGGGGATTTATCTTTGATTTTGTGTTTTTTCAAGCCCTTATAGTCAATGCAAAGTTGCCATGAACCATATTTCTTATGAATAAGACAGGTGGAGAATGGGGACTAGTGCTAGGTCTATCCATAAAAGGTCATGAATCATCTTTTAGATATTATCCTTTTGATAAAATGGGTACTGGTATGGATGAATGTTGGGGACTGTATTTCTAGGAAGAATCTAGATATGATGGTCTTTAATGTAGTGATATGATAATCCTATTGGTTCTATAAAGATAGTTGCATGCTTGACCAAAACATGTGGTAAGTCTTAAGGTTGGATAGAATCCTATGGAAGAGTAGTGTGTAAACAGAATAATTAGGAAATGATTCCATGAGACCCATGTTTAAGATGTTTTTCTATGTGGTGAGATCTGGTAACATTGTTGTATCTAGGAGGAATGCCTTGTAGAGTGTATTGATGACCATTCTCAATGAATGACATTCATAATTCAAAAAAAATCATGAAGAATGGGTCCAAGAGTGCATAACCATTAGGTTACCAATATAACATCATATTCACCTAAGGATAGAGAAAACATGTCGACCCTAAGTTTATAATCACCCATATAAATACAAGCATCGTAACACTTTCTTTTGCATGGTAAGCTTCCTTCATTAGCAATCATTAATTCAAATCTTGAAAAAGGATGTATAAAATAGTCTACTTGCTTAGCCACCCAAAGGTCAATAAAGTTGTGAATACTGGTATAATTGATGATAGTGGTGAGTTGCTACTTCTTAAAAACCCTTTGACATGCATTTTTTGGGGAGTAATGACTCCAGCTAATGCATGCATGAAGATTTTAGGAGGGGAATCTAAGTGCCAAAAATCATTAGATTATTATGATATGTCCTCGATGGTATCCTCAAAATATTTTTTATCTGGTATAGAATCGATGTCTATTAGGTTTTTTTTTTCTATGCATTCATGTCTAATAACCCGTTTGTCATCATAATTGTAAAAAAGCCCATTTTCTTGATGTGCATGCATTTCATCTTTTGTGAGATATTTGATGTCAGTTGTCCTCATGTGGGTCTACTAGAAATAAGGATTGGATGGTGCCCAATTAGAGGTGTGATGTTGGGAGGTGATCTTGTCTTTGATGAGCTTAATGAGACCCAAAGCTTCCATCATAAGCTGAGTTTGTAAAATTTTAACCTTGGATCGAAGCCCATCCTTCAGGCCACTAATGAAGTAATTTAAAAAATATATATATCATAGAGACCCTTCATGTGATTGTCAATTTTATCAAATTCTATTTGATACTCCCACATAGTTCCAATTTGATGGAGTTTAGTCAATGCTCTTGTGAAGTCATCATAGACGCTAGGTCCAAAATGGGTAAGCAAGTGTTGAGTGAATTTTATCCATTTAGGTTCAGTGTGTGTCTTGAAGTATCATTGATACCATTGAATAAACTATTTTTTAAGGTGAAAAGAATCAATAAAGACTCATTCCCTTGTGGGATGCAAGCTAAAATATTATTTTACATGGTAAATCTAGCTAGTGGGATTAATACCATTACATTTGAGAAACACTAATTTAGGACCATGGAATGGTGCTTGAAAAGAACTACCATTAGAGTGATGATCCCCTTGATTTTAGAGTGAATAATTTTAAACATGGATGTCATTAATTTATTCACGGAGGTCCCTACAAAGACCGTCAATTTTAGACTGAAGCTTAGCAATGTCATTTTCCATGGTGCCACTATTGGTCGCAACCATAAGCATTTTTTTTCAATAGATTGGAAAAAAAGTTTTAAGACATGGTAAGGTAAATTTGTAATTTAGATGAAAATGGAAGGGTTAAATTTACTTTTATTAGTTTTTTCACAACTTTGGGGTATTATTATCAAAGGTTTGGGAAATTTTAGAACTGTAATGGAAGAATTGAGAATTTTATACAAGAGATACAAAGGAGCATCAAAGGTAGGGGAACATTATGGAATTTTATTGAAGCAAGAGGATAAAAATTGAAAAATTTATGGTAAAATCTTAAAAATTCAAAACCAAGATTTGTGGCTAATGAAAGTGGAATTGGGGTATGGGAATTCAAGGAAGAAAATGTGTAGAATGAAATTATAGGTATTTAGCTAAATTATGGGGATTAATGAAGATGCAAATAAAGAGATATGGAAATTTTTTTTCTTTCTTTTTTTTTGAAACTTATTTCACATTGAAAATCTTCTCTCAAATTTAGTGACTTTTGTTGATAATATTTAGAAACTAGTTTTACGTGATGGCTCCTGTCAAATATTTGTTGATAGGTTTACAGTTACCATTATGCTTGATTTTATTTACTTATATTAATAGTATTTAGAATGTGATATGGTGGATATGGACCCCAAGTCTATTTGGATGTGTAAGGGTTTTAATAATTTTATTTAGCCACCAATGTTGTTTGAATGAGTACGGCTTTATTGAAAAGTTATGGCCACATATTTACCCTAAAATGATAGTTCTTAATTTTCCTCATGGGTGAAAACTAGTCAATCAGGATGGGGTCATTATTCATTTTATTCCTAGTTTCTCTCAATGGACCAGCTACTTCAGAGTTCATATGGCACTCCTCATAATGAGTTTTAGGGCATATGCCAAAGTAATTCCCATAGTTACGAAGACATCTATTTATCCTTATCTGAACCTATAATAGAGATGTGAAAAATAGAGATATGTGTAAATGGCACTTCTCTATAGAAACCCTATTATATTTACCACTTTTTATTTTGTTACCACTTTTTAATCACCAAAGTCCTATTAAGGCAAGGTTGGAGCATACAATAGGTGGTAGAAAAAAATTTCCTTGGAAAGTGTTATGATACTAGTTGATAGGATTATTCTTGAACAAGTTAGGAAATAATTTCAAATACATGAAACAATATATAAATATCAGCAATATATTGACTAAAACAAATAGAATTAAATTATGATAGCATAATTTTAGAATCGCTGGCCACTTTGAGGGGGCAACCTCATTTGAACAAGCTTAGTTCAATATAATTCGAGGATACTTTATAGTAGACTAAGCTCCTATATATTGTAATCTTTCACTAGATATCTACTACTTCCCATGAATGGGGGATTAGTTTTCTATACTCTTACATTCTACTATTATATCTATTATAATGAGCTTGAGGGATGTCTTACAAACCAAATGTGTCCATATCATTTTATTAAATAAACAAACTAAAAACATATGGTTAGGACAAAGGGTCCTAAAAAATGAAAGGAGTTGCTTTGCATGGTACCATAACACATGAATTTATTTGGTGTAATTATATTGCATATGATTTAGGTTAGCTAAATATGTTGAATAAAATATTTTAATAATATAATATTGATATCACCATTATTTGCATGTATTTGGAGGTGACCATTACTAACACATGATGAGATGGTTTTTTAGAAGCAAATTTTTTTCTAAATGCATAATATATATTTTAAAATTATTCATTGACACTACAAATGGATTTTTTTGAATCATGGATAAACATGTTTAAGTCAATAATATACATATCTTATTAGTTTTGTGCATCCATGATGTTATGTTTTTTTTTATTGATGCAAAAAATAAAAAAAAAATGAAACCTCAAATTAATGGAATACTAAATAATTTCAAGAATCTCACAAAATATTACATTCAAGTTACTGTATATTGCTTTAATGAAAGGATCATTGATTTTCCTATTTTCAAATGCTTCACGATTATTCTTTCCCAAATTTTATAAACAAGATCTAAAAGGTAAAGATAAATTTTTTTGAATGTTGCCTATATGTTATTCTTTCACATTTATAGGCTACCAATCAAGAGGATAAATTTGAGATTGACATGTTTTTTGATGTTAAATATTTTAAAAGAGAGCAA
>JARHVA010009497.1:155000-165000 GCA_037957365.1 Torreya grandis | reverse complement strand
GGAAATGATGAAAAGAGTAAAGGGGAATCCCACCTAGAAGATGACATAGTTTTGTTCTTTATGGAATTTTAAGCCCATCTTCCCTAACTAAGAATGTTTTTTCTATTTTACGTAGAATGTTTTTATGTTTTTGTAGTTTTCATAATAAATAAAATCAAGGTAACATGTTTAAATGTACAAAAAACCATATAGTAAAGGATATTGGTCCTTAAGTAGTGTCTCAAATAACATCTAACCTACTCACAATAGTGTTCCTCTACAATCCAACATAAGAACTTAAGGAAAATGGGAATGCCACAAAAAAATAAATATAAATGAAATGACACACATTTGGGAAATAATAAGAGGAGAAATAATTAGAAGACGTTTCAATGAACTATCAAATAGGTGAACCATATGTTGACATGCCCTAAAATACTGGCCCATAAAACAATTTGTTGATGGTGATTCAAATATTTATGAATCTAAATTGCATCTAAAACATCCATTAACTATGTATGCATTTCTGTTGGTCATCTTCAAAATCATTATTAGTAATATAAATATAACGGTCCAGAAGAATAGGTAATAGAAAGTAGGAAAAATAATAGTTCTTGTTATAGTAGAATTAAAATGATCGTAGGGAAATAAAATGGTCTAGATACATGTGAATAAAAATATTCTAGGTAATGGAATAATAATGGTCCATATAATAATATGCAAATGGTCTAGGTGGTATGACAGGAGGAATAATAAAGGTCTATGTAATACAAATGGGTGCCCCTAGTTGAGGGCTCTCATAGACAATGGAAAACAATAAAATTCAAACATGGAATGATTGAGGAAATATATTCATGGGTTCTTGAATCTCTTGTCAACTATATTATCTAGTCTGTATGCTCTAGAACATTAATTTATAGAGACCACAAATTGATCAAGCCAATTGGATTCAAATTTACGTTTCTTTTTATGTTTAGCATTGGTGTTTTCCTAATTTTCTTTCAAGACCAATTTACCAAATTAAATATCCCTAGGGAGAATGCATTTTTTTATAACTATGATGTAGTTGGTTATGATAATCTCACAAATGGTCTAAGGCAGCCCAATGCTTTTCATTTAGAAGCTCCAAATATTTAATCTAACAATTATGTATCCTTCATCATCAATAATTTCTTGAAATGAGACATTAGAAATGAGGGTAACTTGATATTGATAAGGATAATATACTCTAAACCAAAGACTAAGTAATATGGTGTAGCACTTGAAGGGGTTTGGTGACTAGTGAGGTAATCCAAGAGGGTAGAGAAAAGTTATAACTGCCAATCATGGCTATCACCATTGGAAATGTTTATAATGAGTCTAACAATGGTATTATTTGATGCCTTATCTTGACCATTGCTTCATGGATTATACGACATGGAATGTTTATTATTAATTTTGAACCAGGTATAAAGGGATTTGACATCCTTGTTCTTAAAATAAACACCATTATTAGAGATGATTT
The DNA here is from genome assembly GCA_037957365.1 of Torreya grandis. NCBI lineage: Eukaryota > Viridiplantae > Streptophyta > Pinopsida > Cupressales > Taxaceae > Torreya > Torreya grandis. The sequence continues at coordinate 163,517 of JARHVA010009497.1, read as the reverse complement.
TGGATGTGATGTCATAACAACAAATAATAAATTAACTTGGCCATATTATTTCTAGTTACATAAGTGATGGGTATGGATTCTATCTACTTAGTGAAATACTCTATAGCAACAAGGATGTTCTTATGTCCATTATAGGAATTAGGGTTTATTTTCCCAATAAGATTGAGTCCCCAAGTTCAAAACAACCACAATGTAGTAATTGGATTAGGGGTAGTGAAGGTGTGTGTATCAAATTTCCATGATTCTGATAAGTAATACACCTCTTAACATATTTACATGCATCTTTCTATATCATTAGATAATAGCATGCTATTTAAATTAGTTTCTTATCCAATACCATGTTGTTGATGTGTGCCCCATAAATTTCTTTTGCAACATCTTTAAGTACTAACATAGATTATCTCATAGATTTAAAAAAAATGTTCCATCATAACCTCTATGATAGAGCATGCTTCCTAGTGTGGTATAATATGATGCTCAATGAATAAATAATTTTTTTTGGTTATTTGAGAGCTATGGAGGAAGCTTTTGATATTGTAGATAAGTATACAGGTCTTGGTACCAAGGGGAGTTGGGACAAGTACTATTATCTCTCTTTGAATCTAGAGGTACATGAGATGGTTTTAAAAGCTTCTAAATAAGAAATTAATAATCTCTAACAACATTGGCAACTGGTATCATGGACCCAATGGTATCCATTGTATCTAACACTTGGTTATTAGCTTGTGGTATATACTCAAGCTAAATAAATTATAAGTACATTTTAAGACTATCCATAATATGTTTGTAAGATACAAGATTTTAATTTCTATCTTAGTACTAATTTTTTTCTTGGTTGATGATTAGCTAGGAATATCCATATACCATCAACTTGTTGATACCAAACTATATTTTAAGATGAAATCCTATAATAAGGGCATCATATTCATCTATGTTGTTAGTACAATGGAAGCTAATGTGAAGCACCTTGGGAAAACAATCCACTTGTAGTGTGACCATTAAAATGCCTAATCCATATCTACATGATGTGAAAGATCAATAAAAATATAGTTTCCACTATTTGGACTCAATGGTTGCTTCACCTAGGTTCATGATTGACTCATATATAAAATAAAATGAAAGAGGTTTCTTGGCAATCAAAGGAGATTCAACAAGATGATTTGCTAGAACATGTCCCTTGATGGCCTTCTGACTCAGGTGCTCCACATCAAATTTACTTAACAACATAACCCATTTCACCATGTGGCCTCTAAGAGTGGTCTTGGATAAGAGGCATTTAAGTAGATCAATCTTGGCTATAACAATTCATTTTTTATTCATAATGTAGTGTCATAGCTTTTAAGAATCAAAAACCATTATGAGATAATACTTTTCCATAGTTGAGTAGTTATGTTCATAAGTTACTAATGTCAAACTAAGATAGTATAAAACATATTATTTATCTCATTCATCATGTTGGGCCAAAATTTCCTACTGTACATGTTTTGTTACTCATATGTACAAGAGTAATGGTTTACCTAGTGTATGGAGAGTTAATATAGGCATATTAGATAAGTAGTGATTCAATTCAGTAAATATTTTCTCATATTTTATATCCTATTGAAATGTGACACCTTTCTTCAAAAGCTATCTAAAATGGTGACACTTATCATCTAGATATGATATGAAATAATAAATAGATTGAAGTTTGACCTAAAAATGACAGAGATATTTCAAATTGGATAGAGGAGGCATTTCAACAATCACCATGACCTTAGTAGGATCAACCTCAATACCTCTTTGTGACACAATCAACCATAATAATTTGGCTAAAGTGATACCAAATATGTGCCTCTTAGGGTTGAGATGCACCTTATACTCATAAATCCTCTTGAGGATTCTTCATACCACATCTTGATAGCCTACACATTTTTTTGATTTAACTACAATATCATCAACATAGTCCTCAATAATGTCATGCATCATCTCATGGAAGATGATATTCATGGCATACTCATAAATTGGACCTACATTCTTCAAGCCAAAGGGAATGAGTTAATAATAAAACACTCCTTATGAAGTGGTGAACATGGACTTATATTGGTCCTCTAGTGCAATCTTAACCTAGTTATACCTTGAAAATTCATACGCAAGGGATAAAATTTCATAACCTATTATTGAATTGACTATCATGTTAATGTTAGGTAAAGGGAAATTATATTTATGACATCTCTTATTAATGTCCCTAAAATTAGTACATAGGAAAATGTTGTGTAGATTTTTCATAACTAGGATGATGCTTGAAATCCACTCAAAGTAATGAAGTGGTTGAAAAAAACCCACCCGCATTAACTTCTAATTTTTTTTACTAGGATGGCTATGCATGGATGTATTTTTTATAATTTTTATTTGACTAGTTTGGCCTCGACATAGATAAAAAGGTGATGTACCACCAATGAAAGGTCAAGACTAGGCATGTCTAAGTACTACCATGTAAATATATCAATAACATATTTGAGAATGTTTACAATGACTTCATGCTCCTCATCAGTGAGGGTTGTGCCTAGGTGAACAATCTTGGGATCATAATGGAGACTAATGTTTCCCTCTGTTTTATATTTGACAAGTAATGTTGATCCATATTTAAGCATGGTTGGTAAAGAAGGGAACAAATCCTCTTTAGGTTCATGTTAATCATAACATTCACCCATATATGAGGAATATGAATCAGTGATGCTAGGCAATGGTTATTTAGCAAATACTTCAAGAAAATTTCAATCGATGCGTTAAAAAAAATAAAAATAGATTTGATGCCTGAACCACTGATAACACTTAATCTAGGTGTACATTGCACTTACTAAGGAGAGAGGTAAACTTCCTCATCCAAGAGTGACTAAAATAAGTTTTCACTCAAGGACTCTTTTTTATCTTCCCTATTTCCCTAATCCAAGGGTGACCCAGATAGGTTTTAACTTGAGTATCTCATGGTTTTAATGTTATTGTTACCAAATAAGTTTACTTACTCTCCAAAATAGGTAGTAATCTCCAAATGAAAGTAGAAACCTTGTTTATGATTACCCAATGACAATCTATCTCAAATGCCTATAATCTCAACAAGAGATTACTCATTCTAAAAGTCATCCAATAGTATGATAAAATCTTTTGAGTCCCAATTGAATATGTCAAGATGATGAAGGGTAAGTGGATAATGGGAATTAATAGTAATAATGACATTAGAATTAAATAAATTGATGTCTACTATCTCATCTTAGGCACTATAATAGGATGCTACATCATTATTGGGAGTTTCATTATTACTCAATGAAGCTATGTCACTTTCAAAACCTATAGGGTCACCCCCCAACAGGTGTAAATAGAAGACATAAACTCCACATATGCTTAGAGTTTGAAATAGGTTCAAGAATACACATTTAGTCCTAATTATTTCCCTATGTAGTCTAGGATATCCATGATCCAATTTGAAAATGGGAACTTATCTCTCTAAATGTAGTCAAGATAATGGTCACCTTACAAATAACTTCCCTCAATGATGGTTAGGTGATTTATCAAGTAAAAATAGAAGTGGATCTTGCAGAGCATATTTTGATTTCTTTTTATAAATCATGTTGGGCATGTTACGATTTTTAAAGGGTTTAGGATAGCCATAGGACTTAGGAGATTTAGGCAATTTGTTGATGTACAATGAATCATGAATTTTATACGTGGAAATACCATCATATTGAATAGTGAAATGAGTGGACATGATGATAGGAAATGGATTAGAAAAAGTGGAAGTGAGGTTACTAGGATCAATATAAATCAAATTGGGAGGTTCAAAAACTACCCTCTTACTTTTCATGTCTACCAATTAATTCTAGGGCAATAGGTGTAGTTTTTGTACCCAACTTATAGATGTTTTCAATATTAGTATGATTTTAAATCATCAGAGATAGTTACCTCCAGAATAGAATGTGGGAAATTGACACATTGATATAGGGTGTAAATGACTACTCATTGTTTATGGATACGAGGATGGCCATGAATTAGATTATAAGGCATTTTTATAGTAATGGCATATCATCAAGTATCGTAGGTGACATGACCACTAATGATAGGTAATAAATGGTCTTTGCGTATTTCCTCTCTACATTTTCATAAGATTTAATGGTACATTTGTTATATAACTATATATCTTTTGGTATGTACCCTATTGTTTGGACTAGTTTTAATGACATTATGTTCAATGTAGAACCTTTGTCTATAAGAACATATTTGATTTTATGATGGGAAATAATGGCTTGAATGTATAGTCAATTGTTATATAAGGGACAAAGGGATTACATAGCTCCTTAGTCAAAATTAAGATGATGCCTTGGGGACAAATGTCCCATAAGTTCTTGGAATTGGTCAAGATTAATGTCATTAGGCACGCTAAACTATTAAAAAAAATCATTCAATATGGTCATGTTAACTTCAGATGTATGGAAGAGTTCTAGAATAGAAATTTGTGCATATGTTTTACTAAGTTGTTCACTAACATTGTATGTTTCTCAACAATGGGACAATAAGGTTTGGCCTTAGATAGTATAGGTTTTGGTTTAGGATTGGTTACAGAAGGTAGAGATTTTGGCATAAAATTAGTGTTAGAAGAAAGCAAATGACCATGGAGGATAACTTTCATCTCTCTAGCTATGACTATGCATCTTCAAATAATGAGGGATTTACTATAACTAGAGAAATATGATAGGATTATAAAACAAGTTAGTTCATGCATTAGTACCTAAAAAATGACAAAAATAAATAGTTAATTTATTAGTCCTACTCCCACTAAGGGCATGGATCAATGGACTTAATAAAATAGACAAAAAATACAAGTAATGCCTTCCCTAAGTGACTCTTCTACAAGATCGATCTATTAATCATATTTGTGGCAGGAGTTGGTGCTCTAAGTCTTTATCATTGTAGTAGGGAAAGATCCTCTAACATCTCTACTTGTACCAATAGGTCTTGGCTCTTGATTGGTTGAAAATACAAGAAGGTTTGAAGCTTTCTAGTGATATTTTGGCATAGTTTATTTACATCTTAAAAATGTTAATGGTTATAATCATGGCTCTTGCATTTATAGTTTTTCAACTAACTCCAACCCATATGTGGTCTACCTTAGGCTAGATTTGGGAGGTAACACATATTTATGTTTTGGGAGAATGGGGCATTAATAAGGCATGGCTAGCCTTAACCTTGATATTTACCTCATTTTTGTTGATTTTTCCCAACTTTGATTTTGAGGCACATAACATGACATCATATTCGTAGATATGTGTTGAATTATGAATTTCTAATATTAATTATTCCTTAAGCTTCCATGGATTTTTCACTTAAGATTTTGATTTGGTTTTCTTTGTTTGATGATTTTGCTTAGTCTTCTTAAAATTCTTTGAAATTGGTTGCTTGTTTAATCAAAATGTTTAGAAATGTTAGTTTATTTAGTTGTGTTCTAATTCAAAGTGAATCAGAGGAAGATGACACTTGTATATAGGTTAATTCCCCAATTATGGATGCGTTGATGTGAATTGTCGCATGTATGTGATGTGTGCAAATCATCAAAGGATTTCAATGATTAGAAACGTCAATTTCCTAAGTTGAAATTTGATGCAAGAAAAATTAGAAGAAGATAATGACTTGTATATAAAGTAATGCCCCAATTACGGATATATTAACATGGTTTGGTACTTACATGTGACATGTGTAAACAAATTAGAACATTTTGGTGATTTTAGTCCAATTTATGCATTATTGTAGAAAGTCACTTAAACTTGCAATCTCAACATGATAGTGGTAAGAATTAGATGTCTATAAATAATTCATACTATTAAGATTGAAAGTGCATGATCCATATAAACTTATTTTATTTTCATCCAATTTTTAGGTTAGCTTTTTAACATATTTAAGTGAACGTTTCTAGGGTCACCCTCTAAATAATTTTGCCAAATCGAGAAACATAATCATATAAGCATAAACTTAGTACTTAAACTTTTATATTTAAATTTAATTATATAAACATGATTACTATTTTATATATTATTTATCCTGCTTACAAGTAATCAGGTTGGAATCTAATTGAAATTTATTTATTTATATTAATTAAAATGGATGTTGATTAGAATTTTTATTGTTTGAAAACTATATTAAAAAAACCGTTGGTAATCTAAAAGAAAACATTGTATGAATTGAAAATATTTTAATAAATCATAATGTACAAACTAACAATCAAACATTTTGAATATTTTGTTTCACCAAAACATTCTTGATGACATGTAGTTTTTCTATTTATATGTGATAAAAGTTATATATTCCTAGGTGAAGGTCCCAGAGGGAGAAATGCTAATTGGAGCTCGAGAAGTTACTTGTTTACTAACTAAAACTTGTATTTTTTGACCCTTCACTACAACGTGTGTAATGGATTGATATTGAAGATTCCACATAAGTGATATAGGATATGATAAGAGGGTTTAAATAGGTATTTTATGGATCTAAAAATTCATATAAATGACATAAATTTTTCATTCTATGTATGTTTGAACTTAGACTTAAAAATTTGTATTTTTCTTGTATTGGGAAGGGTGTTCTTGAGGACAGAATGGGTGGTGGTTTTATCAACCAATCCTGATGAGAGGAAAATAACCCATTAATATATATTATACACCCCCATGATCTATTAGTGGTATCCTTTTTCACTTATGAAGCATCGAAACAAGAGTTATACAACCACAACTCGAACTTTGACAACTTTGAAAATTTTGACAACTTTGACAATGTTGAAAACTTTGACCTATTGACCAATTGAAAACTTTTAAAAAATTTAATACTTTGACAACTTTGAAAATTTTGACAACTTTGACAATTTTGACCTATTGACCTAATAGGTGGTAATTGACCTATTAAAACTTTTGTTTGATATTGAGTAATTGGCCTATTGAAATCTTGACCTATCGACCTATTCACAACTTTGAAAACTTTGATAACTTTGATACCTTTGACAAATTTGACAAATTTGACAATTTTGATAACTTTGACAATTTTGACAACTTTGACCAATTGACCTATTGACCCATTAGGTGGAATTGAGTAACTGACCTATTGACCTATAAATTGACTTATTGTGGATTCTCCATTTAGTTTATTTAATTGCATTAGTTTCATTTTATCCTTGAAGGTCCTTAAGAACAAGAATATGTTGTCATTTGTGTAAGGCTGTAGGTGGATAAATGACTATAGGTGGAAACCAAGAAGTGACTATAGGTCACAATCAAAGAAAGGATCTTGCAGTGATTCCACTAGGTTAGTTAGTTATGAGTCATCATGATATTATTTTTGAATGTGTTAGAACTATAAAGACATATAGAGAAATGAGTAAGACATATAACCATATATCCTATTTTGTCTATGATAATTTAATATGAATGTAAATGGTTGTTTCTCATGAAGGGAGTATGACTTTGGTGTAAATAATGATATATAGATTGATAATGATAATTGAGATGGAAGGTTAGTTATTGTCTATACAAATTATAATGGTAAATAATCAACATATAGTCCTTTATAACAAAGAAACCGTGTCTATATCCTATTTTGGGTTAACAGTCACATTGCAAAGGGAAGTATGAGTTGTTTCTTAATCTTGTCAAGTATGCCATTGAAACTATGGACTTGGAAGATGGTCCCATCATAAAAGGAGGTTTATCATCTCTATGAAAATGTAATATAAATTTAAAATTAAACTAACACTCCATGTTCCTATCACATGCATGTAGGCTGCCTAGTTGTGTAGGGTGCCTTGGTGTGCCTTATTGTGCCCTATATGTGGAATTGAATGTTAAAGTTTGTGTTAATGCTTGTAATAGGTTAAGTAATATGTGATTTTAACATATAATAACATCTATTATATAATAATGACTCCTTGATATCTATGATAGAAGACTGAATCCTTGAGACCTATATCAAGTTTTGGTATTTGAAACCTAAAAGGATTGCCTAGTGAGAAAATAGTGGGAGATTGAGGGACGTTTGTGAATATAATGTATGAAATGAGTTATATAATGAATTTGATAGGTTTGTAATAGGTATAATGACACAAATAAGTGTCTATAAAGTATATAATAAGTAGGTATAAAGTAAATAAGGCCATTAACCCTAATTTATAAGAGTGTCATTAGTCATTTCCACTACACACAATTAAATAAAAGTATTAATTTAAAAAAATATGGGAGATTTGATATTTATAACATTGAAAAAAAAATTTAATCCTCATTTGTGTGTATAACATTAAATATGATATCTGATAGATAAAAATTTGGAAGATCAAACCAACACTATATAATAAGACACAATAAAATAAAAACTAAATATAAATTAGTTAGATTGCCATGATAGGCATAAAATATAGGCACATGTGTCCAATGTTAATAATACATAGATTGTCATGATAGGTATACAATAAATTACACCTATCAACATAGTATCTAATGATCAATGAATGTC